>JAWWEW010000001.1:66824765-67022348 GCA_035583185.1 Anabacerthia variegaticeps
CCCCCCCCCCCCCAAAAGAGAGAGAGAGAATTAACAATAAGCCCAAAAGCTTTTTACAGAGCTGTAATGAAGTAGGAAAAGAACACAAGGTACAATAATACACCAGATGAGGTAATAATATACCCAGAAAGAGCTGAGAAGAAGGAAAGTGGACTAAAGTCATTCCTAGTTCAACTTGGCAGCAATTTAAAGAAGCAAGAGACAAATATATGTATGTGTGTTTGTACGTATATATATATATCCGTATGTGTGTTTTTGTATACATATGTGTGTGTGTGTGTGTGTTTTTGTGTGTATATGTATGTATGGGTATATATATATATGTTTAAAAACCCTTCAAGACCACTGCCAAGATTCCTTGTGGTGCTCTATTTCTGTGCATACAAATATTCTTCCACAAATGCATGCAAGTAGCCACATGATGCAGGACATGAAGCACAGCAAACAAGTCTTCTTTCCATTCAAGGCCTCAGAATTTCTCTAATATTCAGTTTCAGAATGCAGTGGTCTGAGGAAGGATTTGCTCACTCGTAAAGATTTTCCATAATGACTTAGAGAAAGGAAACAATACCAGTTATACTGCATGACTGTTACATGGATATTTCCATCCTAAGTGCTGTATAAATGGATTTTGTGTATTGGCAGCCCAGTAGATAAGCTAATGTTTTATACATTTCTTAGAGATCTCAAAAAAAAAAAAGCAAACCAACATAACATTAAGCTATTCAGTATACATTGAAACTCCCAGGGTGTATTTTGCAAAAATCCAGTGAGTTGAGTTTGAAATACATGCCTGGTAGGCTGTTTCCAAATCAGATTTTTAATTTAATGTAGATCGCATTATTTTTCCACCCATAGTAGTGCCTGTGGTACAGATCTGTCCTGAAGGAACATCTTTTGACTATGCTTTGAAGGAAACAAAATCAAAAGGTGGTACTGTAAAGGGAAAAAGAGAGCAAATTGTTCCCACACACTTATTGCCAAATAAGAGAAACATAAAGAGCTTTCTGGAGAGTTGTAGCTACAGTTGCAGCTACATCTTGACCTGCTATTCTGCTTTTTGTTTTGTAGTCCTCAGGGGCAAGTTGCATGGGGTTCACCCTGGTAAACACATAATCATCCAGCTGCAGATTCATCCCACCTTGTTCTCAGTCAGTAAACAATAGCCTGTGTGAGGAGCAGACCTGTCTTACCCTCTCTGTTCAGCCAGTGGAAAGGAAGGAATTTCCAGAAGACTCAAACCAAGGTCTGAAACTAAACAGTCCCTAGAAGAGCTTTTGGTACATTGAGGATAAGTTAGTTTCATTTTTTTTTTCTTTCTAAAAGGTTTTTGAAGGGCACTCTGCTAGATGTTCTAAATTTGTGTTGGAAAAAATACTTCTTTTTGAGCTTCCCTTTGTACTGTTTTCTTTGCTTCCCTGCTTTTTGAGTCTACTGTTTTCCCCAGAAAGTGGGGCATAAAGGAAATAGCTTCACTTAGTGGGATACTAAATAATAAAATGTTAAGGAGTGCACTAATTTTGTGGGGGAGCCATTGGGGATAAGGCACTTAGTGGTAGCAATATTGAAAGACTCAACCTTGTAAAAAGGGAATTTGCAGGCTTTGTAAACCTCGAACACCATGTTCTTGGTGCTCTGAAGGTTTTGGCTGCCCTGAAACTTTGTGGTGGATTTTTGCCCTGCTTTTTCTTTCCTGCAGAAAAGGAGAGGCAGTACCTTCCGGTAGTAGCTCTGCTGCTACTACCACTAATGCTTGTGTTGTTTTAAAATCCCGCTTAATCCACTGCATCCATTCGAGTCACAGTGTATTTCATCCTGTTTCCCCAAGTGCCTCCTTCCTGCTCCAGAGCATTTGCTAAAGCAAAGCTCATTCACCGCATTATACAACCCCAAATTACTCCAGGAATTAGGGCATTTCTGATCCTGCTGCTAATACTGGTGTTATACAACTGAGGCTCCCTCCAGATCTGCTCCTTTCTAAGAGCAGATAATAGAAGTTGCTGAGAAGGACATACATTTTGCCAGGTCTGGGCTGCTGTCTGCCTGCTTCTGGGGCCTGATCCTGATGTTTGCAGCTGAGATCCACTCTTTGAAGCAATCTGCTGTGTGGGGACTAGGAGGGCAGATTTGGCTACCAGTGATGGTCAGTGGCCAACCCAGAGCGACCAAAGGTTTAGAGTCTGAAGGACTACATGGAAGCACTCTGTCCTGGTGGAAAGCGAAGCCAGGTGCCCAGCTGGCCTCTAAATGATCTGCTCCCAAGAAAAAGTTTTTTATCGGATCTCAGGGGATTTTTTAGATTGATCAAGTGGGAAATACAGATCAGAGAAATCTATCCATGGCACAGACAGGATTTACAAAAGTTGGGTTAGTGGTACAGCAAGGGCCAGCAGAGATCCCTGGAGTTCAAGACCTCCACCAGAGCTCTGATAATTGTTGGTTTTCGTGTTGAGCATCCAGGATACAGAGACAAAAGTCTGGAGCAGTGCTGATTAACTTTGGAGCTGAGAGCTAGTGGCTTTTCTGCTCATGAAAAACTAATGGAAGGTGCTGTCAGCACGGTATTCAAAGGCATTCATACATGTCTGTGTGAGAGAAACAGAGAAAAGCAGGCTATCACTATCTCTCAGCCATATCTTATTTCTATTTTGGAAGGAAAATAGGGTTTAGTATTTGTGGTGTTCTTTAAACTGATTTCAGGGTCATGTCTTAATTTACTCTTATCTCAGGAGCTAAGAAACAAACACTCCTTAAAACACAGATTATAAAACACATACTTATGGCCATCTGGAAAAAACATACTGATTGATTAAAGTTCAATCAATCTGCTTTAAGACCAGCTCACAGTAACTGCAATGATTGCAATTCCAGCTATGAGCATTTTCTTCTTAAAACATTCCTTGGTCTTATCAGACCAATCACTCAGCAGAACTTTCACTTATTTGTGTATTTCAATGCCCAGGACATATCTGATAGTCTGGAGAACAGTTCTGCAGAGAGAACAGGATTTTGGGCCTGGTGACTCAGAATTGCTGAAGAATATAAAGATCCAAGCTCAGTGATCTAGTCAGAGATATACTTGCATACTCCCTGTGCCTTAGAGCAGCTGAGAATGTGATCCAAAATATTGACCACAGTCCAATTACATACTGAAATAGTCTGTCTGACTTCATATAATGTTCTTCTAATATTTTAATAATTAAGCAACTAGCCCTGAGGATATTTTGCAAAAACAGGCAACCATCTTGCAAAACAAAATGTAAATTTTTAAGTGTTCTACTTGCCTGTGACAAAAGAACAGTAAGTTATTTCAATGCAAGAAGGTCACTGAAACTGTACATTTTTAGAGTGTTAATCAAAAATGCATTTTGAAATCCAAAATGAATTGTTGAAATATTTTATGGCTAATAAACAATAGCCAGAAATCCATTCTTCTTGTATCACCAAAGGAAACTAGGCAGTGGTTTTTTTACGTGTATACCATGCAATGAGGTAAACACACCTTGTTTAGAAAACTTCCAAAGATTTCAGCCACTTTGCCTGGAGCTAGAGTGGGTAAGTGTTTCCCCACGTCTCCCCCTTATGTTTTCAACAATGCATGAAGTACTGTTGATTAAATCATGTATCTTTAATTTTTCTAATAGCTCATGGATAGTTTGAAAAACAAAACATTAGCCAAAAGTTCACTGAATATTATTCAATGTGCATTCCCCAATTATTCTACCAGTGCAGTTGGTTCCAAACCAATAGCAAATCTGCCATAACAAAATTTTCTATTGGCTTTCCTTTATACACAGGTCTTGCCTCTCTGTAGCACTCTGAGCTCCTCCCAGATGGATTCTTTTGCTGCTGACAGGAGCCAAATATTTCTTTGCTGCCTTCTTAGTATTTGATTCATGTAGTGTTTACCCTTTTTATTCAGTCTGTTAACTACTTGTATACCAAGTCAAAGTAACATGTAACATAGACATTAACTATAAAACAACTGACTTACCACATGGAACAGGTGTGCATGAGAAAACCTGGTAACAGATGGTAACTGCCACTACCAGTCATTAAAATCCTGAAATTGAATTGAACCATATCATGCCTGAATGGAACTCCAGAGCTTGGGTAGATGAACCAGCCCAAAATGTCTCTCCTTTTTATTTTAAACTAGCTTAATTTTTTCTTCTGATCTTCTTTCTTGCTACAGTTCTAAAAATCCCTGGCATCTTTCAAAAATCATGGGGTAGAAGGATAAGGCATAGGAAGAGAGGCTGGACAAGATGACCTAATGTGGTCTCTTCCTACCTTACCCATTCTATGATTCTGTGAATTGCTGCATAAAAAAAAACTACTGTAGTGTCAGCTTATCAACACTTGAGTTTAATAAAGAATTGGGGAAATTGCTTTTTAAATCAAAATGAACATGTAGGAAATTAGTAATAAACCAGTAAGACAGAACAATATTTTGGCCTGTCCTTACCTTGTCTGCTTAAATTATTTGGTTAATTTACTGTCCTGTGATTTACTTGTAGGTTCCCATTTAGGTCACAATCTTGCCCAAGGACTCATTTTGGTATAAAAACACTATCAATATGTTTATAACAGTTTGTAACTGTGAGAGTGATCTGCTCGGGGAAATTTTTCAGTCCTTGCTGAGTCTTATTGATTTCACTGAGATTTAATGACCAAGTGCTGCCTCTGTCAGCAGACCTTAACAAAAAACTGAGGTTGTACTCGAACACCTTGGATTGTAGTGGTGATCCAGTTCCCCAAGCGTTCTGTGTGTTGGCATGATTGCCAGGCGGTTTTGGGGGAAGATAAACTAGATTCCTTCTAAAGGAAACTAAACCAGAAATCCTGCTCCAGCTGTACACCAATGCTCTCTGACTCAAAGGCAGTATGTAATGGCTAAACCCAATGACTAGCCCTTCACGTAGCTTGGAGCCACAGGATTTGCAGGGACTGCCTGAAGTAAGCATAGCTGTAAGACCTTTGCTGCTAAGCATTAATCTGCCCTGTTGTGGTGAATTACTTATTAGTCTAAACCCAGCCTCAGCTAGACATCATCTATATTTGTGGACAGGACTTAATGTAATTAATTGTAAGCATCTAATAGTCATGCTCTTCATCCAATCTAGCTGGTCTCTACTCTTGCTATAGTCACCAGATCAGGGTTTTCAATTCTTTGAATTTTAAGACAGAGATGTGACACCATATATAAGGTATGGGATGATGACATTTGGGAGCTGCTCATTTTCCTCCATGGGCTATCAAACCAGGTAAATTACCTACTTTATACTCCCTGCCTAACTTTTAGGGAGGTAAAATTAATGATCTGTCACAGTTTGAGTTGTGAGGTGGAGTTTCATGAGCTAATCTTATAGGAAAAAAAAAAAAAGATAAGAACATCAATAGTCAGATGCAAATTCTTTTTGGGGACATCTAAACTTATACCTAAGGAAACATACTTTAAAAAGCAAACCACCTATCCTGCCACCCATATAGCTGTCTGTGTTTCAGACTCAAAGAATGTTGTTAATTTGTTTTGTGCTTTTGATATGTCTATGGAAATAACAACCTTTATGTATGCTTATCTACTAGTCAATTTCATGTTCTGACAGTGAACAGCTTCTGAGCATATTTGGATAGAAATTTATAGTTACATTGAAAGAAAATACACAGGGACAATAACACTTCCCAAAATATTCAATAACACTTTCATGTAAAACACTTCAAAGGAATGTACATGAAACGAAAAAAGAAAGAAAATTGCCCTGAAGAAGTCAGCTGAGGGCTTTCCAACTGTGAAACTGTGCAAATTAAGCTTTTTTTTTTTTTTCAGTCTGCTTTTAAATGGCTCTGAGGACGTGGTAATCTTTCTTGCTGTTAGAAATCCGTAGTTGGGGCACTCCAGACAAAAACCCTCCTGGCTCCCTCTGGTGTGAAGCTTCAAGTCTCAGCCTGTCCTGGGACCAGTTACTCTTTAAGATACAGTTTGTATTTTCAACAGGATGTATAACAGCTGTAGGAACATCAATCTGAAGATTATCTCAAACGTGATTTTGTAAGAATTGTACCAGCAGCTTCTCATTATCTGGGCTACTGAGGATGAAAGAAGAACTTGGATAGCACAGTGCCTGAATACATGGTACTAATGTCCAGCCAAACTCAATTGGCTTGGGTTCATCAGGATATAGAAGCACTAGTCAGAGCACTAAGACAACCCATGAGCTGCTGGAGAATCCTCTCCGGTGTCTCTGTATCCATGTTTTCCAGCACCCAGAAGCCCAGGAGAGATTCATAAACTGGCTACAGAATGACTATACAAAGGTAACTCAGGTCAGTCAAGACTAGTAAACCCTGCTAGGTATGAGCTGGTGATGTTGCATGTGTCATAGTTTGTGCTTGTTTGGATCCCAAGGATATGAAGCAGGGGCAGCTGAGCTGGTTCTGCCTTGAATTAGTACACGTTCTGCAAGTTTTGTTAGTCTGGACTGGAGGACACACTGAAGTGGCTATGATGCTTCTGCATATGAGCTGCCCCCAAGAAGCAACATACTCATGTTCAGGGGCTGCCAATACTGAGCTACTAAAACAGACTTGACCTTGGATAAGTTTATATGACCCTGTGGTCTTGAGCCACATAACGCTTAATCTGGATACAACTTGTACAGATAGCTGAGAGTCACCTGAACATTATTACTCTGTACTTGTATCTCTCAGAGCTCCTCTGCCGCCTTTATTGATGATATAGTTTCTTGCCGCTCTGATTTTTTCTAAAACTGCAGGAAGAAAGAGCAGCAGCAGCACAATGATGGCATCACTCGTGGTGAACTTGGATACCTCTGCTCAGAGTGCTTGTGCAGACACTTTTCGTATGAAAGGCTCTCTGTATGTTTACAAGCAACATATGTTCCGCAGAGCCAGAGCTCCATTCCAAGTGCCTCGGATGTCTCTGCTTGTCGCATAAGATATTGGACAAAGAACAAAGTCTTGATTGGAAAGGCACAGCAACTCCTAAAAGAATTCAAGAACAAACTTCTAGCAGTTTCAGTTGAGCAATTGAGTCTCTAGACTAGAAGAGGGCTCTGCCATAACTACTTTTGAAGCTCCTAAGTTCTTGAATGCATCATTCTGCAGTGACCTGGCTTCAGTGCAGCAGCAAAAAACCTGACACTGGGCTCAGAAAGACTATCTCACTGTCTGCAAGCCTTGGAAACTTACTTGTTAATCCTAAATCTTCTTGTATGTTTAAAACTGAAATCTCCTCCTCTTTGTAAAGAGGAGGCAGAAGTCTTTCAAAGAGGTGGAAGTACCTGACATTTATACAAACCAGCAAGAATGATCCTGACTGCAGTTTTTAATATAAGTGAGCCTAGAGACTTCCTTCAGGGAAAACCAACAGTATTCAGACAGGTAAACAGTATGTCTGTTTACCTACAGATAGAAGTAAATTCACCAGAAACAGATTCTTACTATTGGGCATCAGACTGTGGAAAAAACTCAGCAGGTGGTTCTCACCAGGTGGTTTGGATCTGTTATGAGTAGTAGTCAACCACACACAGCTTATTGGAGGTGGCAATGATACAACCATGTCATGGAGAGAAGCTCCTTCACAGGCACAAGGCTGGGAAAGGAAAGTGTCCCAGGGTTGGCTTACCCAGGATTTCCTCACACTTACTACTGCGCTATTTGACTTGCTGGCCAAAGATCTCAAAAATGAGAACAAATGTGAAGCATAATGAGCCTCAATTAGCAAAGCCATAGAAACCAAGGCACAAAATGAGGCGTAGTTTTTCCAATACCATCAGGAAGGCAGCAGGAAAACCCACATGTTCTGACATCTAGCCTGGAACGTGCCAAACTACAGCTTATGACTGGTTCGGTGAAGGCATTCACGCATTATCATTGCATTGGAAAGCTAAGGTAAAGGAGAGATTTTAAGGTGAGCACACGCTCCCTTTTGACTACAAGAGCTGTGGAGGGGCTTCCCTCCAGGTAGATGCAGAAAGAATGGCTGTACTCTGCTCTAAGCTGGTGAGAAATAGCCTCAGAGTTCATGCATAATAGTAGCTGTATTAGCACAACATTGGGTCATACTTAGTATGGGCTGTATTAGATGATGCTGAGAAGACCATGGAGATTCTGGACTGCCAGATAGTCATATCTGGCCATAAGCTGAATGATGGTGCTTTAACAACCCTTCAAGTAGAAATAGTCCAAGATGCCAGTTTTCTACTGTCCTGTTCACTGCTGTTTCTTCAGGCTAGTGAACATTTCTGGAGAACAGCCAAAAATTTGATTACTGGTATAAGCAAGAGAGAATAAATATAGCCATTCTGGCTAACCCAAATGGCATAGAAATTCATCCTAATATTCGTAATGTATTTGAAAATATTTTGAAAAGGAATTAATGCAGCACTTCGGAAATAAATATATTGTAAGCAATTTGATTTTTAACCTGCCATGGAATGTTAATGATGACAAAATATTTGTGTTATACAGCCAGAATGTGAATATAAATATTTCCTTAGTGAATTTTCTACAGTTTTATGGTGTTTGGAATGGGAACTTGTAAGTGAAATTAAAAATATATTTAGGTCTAGTCTTCAAAAACCATCATAAAAACTGTTTTCTGCAATGGAAAAAAACCCCCAAAAAACAGAATAGACTACATCTAAGAAACATTAAAGTGTTCCTGAAGAAGTATGACTTCTATACTGCTTATGCTAAGAAAACAGGCACGAAAAATTCGTTTCAAGACACTTTAAACAGAAATTAAGTATGTCCAAGAATCTGCAAAGCTGAACATGATCTTGGACTGGCACTTTGACCTGCTGAACCCACCAGTCACTGTGGCCAGACTCAGTCCTCATGGGACCTTTTCCACTTCCTCACCTGCAAAACAACATGAATATCCCATCCAGGTGTGATAAAGGTCTGATGTATCCTACTCTGTATTTCTTTGCAAAATCATCCCTGATATATACCTATCAATGAAATATAGCAAGGGCTAATGCCTTGAAGTAACCCTACTTCACCCAAAGGTAACCCATTCTGTAAAGGAGCAACAACCAAAAATCTATACTCCATTCAAGTAAAACTGCAGGTGATAACTTATTTCAGTAAAACATACTTAGTGGAACTGGAATTTGGCCAGGAGCCTCAGGTAAACATTCTTTTTAAAAAAACCAGGAATTGGATATTGTCCTAATGAGTTTTAAAACCAGTCTCAAATGCATGTACGTTCTCCAGATGCCTAGAATATTTCACATAGAGTTAAGTGAGGCGTAGGTACTGTGCACATCAATAATATTTGGTGCAAAGGAGAGCTTGAAATGATCTCAAGGCTTTTCAAAAAGGTGACATTTCTGTGTCATTAGTCATTCTCATTATTCCTGGGACATGTCCAACAGAAGGGTACAAAGCTGGAACCTCTACAAGAGCTGGTAGGACTTGATTGTTTCTTTGCACTGGATGTGAAAACCAATGCAGAACCATCAGTGACTTTTATTGTAGATTTTTTTTTCTTTATTTCAGGTTTGTGACTTACATGATTCTGAAGTTTTCTGGTGGACAGTTCTCCCCAAGGTCATTTTTTAGAGTGAAAGGGTTGAATTTACAGCCCGATATGGGTAACAGTTATAGAGATTCATGTTACTTTTCAAACAAAAAATCAGAACCCCTTTTGCAGGTGTTCTTGAAAGATTTGCAAATCTCAAGCAATTTCATATGTCACTAACATCCTTGCATGATTATATAGCTACCATGGAAAACGTCTGCTTCCTGGTATTTTGGGGGTTTGCAATCCCATCTGTTACATTTCACAGTTCATTGCTAAGAATATGAGTTTTATGATAAGTTGTGGAAAGTAATTACAAAAACACATAACAAAGTCCTCTGACAGAAACAAATGTAGTAAGGATGAGGGTCAGGTGGGAGATATGACAGCTTCAGTAAGAGTCTGTCAGAAAGGTCTTCTGGAAAAGGTCTTGTCCATCTGCCAAACATATGAGATAATTGACATCTTGGATGTTCCCACCAGCTGTCTCAACAGTTCAGGATCGAACAGGGGCAATTCACAGTCATCAAGAAGCAGAAATGCATGTTGTAATGTGGTAACTGGAAAACATGACAGGTGACATTTGCTAATGACTGGTAATGATACACGAGAGATGTTAGGCATTGTAGCTATAACCCAGCCATTTTGAAGTACTGAAGGTGAAATACAAATTGATTTTAACACTTTCTTAATTTGCCCTAAGATGATCTATCATCACTCGAGTATTCCTTGTGCATCCTCACTCAACATGTAATGCTGATACGTTATCTTTTGGGCTACTGAGAACTCCACACCTTTGATAACCACTGAGAATACAGAATAAAAAGAGCAGGGCAAGAAATTTATAAGATGTCTGCCTTTCCAGTAGATTAGAAACAACTATACCTTACAGAAGTATCTGAACATCTCACATGTAACTTACTCATAATGTAAAAAAAAACCCAGAATAAGTCATTAAATCTTCTTCCATTATACCACCATATCACCCACTGAGGATGAAATGCTTTCTACCATATCAGTAATTAAGAAACCTAACAAATGGTATTTCTTAATTTACAGATGTACATTTCTTAAACAATAGAGTAATAAAATGAAAAGTTGAGGAGCATTTGGAAACATCTGCCACATTTTAACAGCAACAAAATTAATAACAGTCTCCTACACCAAACTAAGCATTCTGACAACACTTCAAAAGGGTAATTGGAGTGACTTGATAATTATCAATGTGTCATCCTGGTGTCAATACCAGGCAAAATAGTCCAGCAGGTGGACATGATTTAAATAATGAAAGAAAAAAACATGCAAATTGAGTTGATACAGTTTGTCAAAAATAAAACTTAACAAGACACCATTACAAAAATGGTACACACTTGTATGGAACACACATTTTAACAGAAAGCCTATCCTTTACTGTCATGCTTAGAGCACCTTGCAGCAGACGAAGTTGCTACCTGAGCAGTACCTGGTGCCTCTTAGAAGGACTCTCCTTATTACCCTCCAACAAGTTCTTCTGTTGATGCAGCCTGCAGGAGCTTGACTGGCTTCAGGGGACCCATGTTCTTTCACATCCCAAACCCAGTTTTAACAACAACAACAATCCATTATGTCAGAAATTCAGTCAAGTGGAGCTGGCCTTGCTGGCCTTTACACTGCTGTCTGTTTCTTGCCCGTTATTACTGAAATTGCAGAAAATAATCTTGTGATAGCCAGGAGAGACATGTATCAAACCTTTTGATCTTGACTTTATGCAAATGCTGTTCTTTATTGAAGATCTGTTTTACTTGCTGACAATAGTTAAATTTTATCAGGTTTGGACAAGGCCATGGGTGGAGAATTCAGAGTACGTTATGAGTTCTGAACACATCTTTTGGGACTTCCAAAATAGTCAAGCCCATAGTAATTCAGAGTCACAGGTCCATCAGATTGGATGAGATGAGTTAACCTCCAGCCTTAGATTTTGGGCAATGTAAGATGACGTATTAGGTGTTTTCCTTTATCATGATTGCTCATGTGTAACCATTATGCAGACCATTACCTCCCAAAACACTAGTAAGACAAAAATCATTCATACTGACAATTTATACTTACTAAAGTGACATTCAGAGGCCTCCAGAGCTAGTGCCTTGAAGATTTTGCCCTTTAAATTACAACATGAAATAATTCACTTACTTCCACCACCACCTGTGTGTCTCTGTTCTTTATCCAGCTTTGCATAGCTGAAACAACATAGCAGAACAGGTCTATATGAGAGTCAGACTGCAGCTGTGCACTGCACTCCATCATAATTTGTGACCTTGAAATATTCCTAATTGGAAGTACCTGGCAGACAGCATGGCAGATGATTACAGAATCATGGTATCAATTTGTTGGCAATTTTATTCAAGCTGGCCTTATTAAAGACTCTAGTCCTTGTGCCCTGTCCCAAATGAGGGACATAAATAATTAAATACTATTTTAAATGTGCTTATGTTGAACAAAGCAGGGTTATAAGTGCCACATGTACAGAAAAGGAAAGCCCTACTGATGCCTGCATTAACTCAAACCTGGTGATTAGTTGACTCCTGAGCATGCAAGCAGGAGAAACCAAGGTTGCTTCTGCTTCCCCAGGGAACATTGATGTGTAGCCCTTCCTCCAGCTGGGATAAAGCCACACTGATTCAGAGGAAGGAAAAAGTACATAAGCATACAGATGTATCTGGACACTGAACACAAAGGAAGAGTGGGAAGTCCTCCTCAGCAAGCTACTGAAGATGCAACATATGAGATATACTCCAAGACTCTGTTGCAATGTGGAAATTAACAAGCATGCAGCTTCCCACCACATGGGAGGTGGTGTTGACTCTCCTGAGGGACGACAGGCCTTGCAGAGGAATCTAGATAGATTGGAGCACTGGGATATGACTAAGGAGACTAAATTTAACAAGTCCAGATTCTGAACAATGCTCTTGGTAATATGCTTTTAAATTTTGCTTAGCCTTGAAGTGGTCAAGCAGTTGAACTAGATGATCATTGTAGGTCCCTTAAAACTGAAATTTCTTCTATTGAATTTGATTCAATTATATCCCATTCTTTTTATTCTATTGTCTTGACCACTCTTCTTGGAAAAAGTGGCCATAAGAAATACACAATAATTTTGAGGAACTGAATCTTAGAACACTCCCGTGACAAAACAGAATCAGTGATCCTGAACAATAAAAAGAAGAATATTCCATAAAGGCTGGGAACTATCAAAGCTGTCCACACCACTTTGACAAGGCTGTTACTGTGATCAAGTTTGTCTAAAATCCACATTTCAAGGAGAATATGGAAATACCAGTGTGGCTATAAATGAGACCTAAGAGTTGGGAGACTGATCTTTCCTAAGGGTTAAGATGTACAGCTTACCAAATTCACTGAAGAGGTCATTTATTCCATATGCTAGTGCATATGATGTGACCAGATAATGGAATGCTTACCAGTCTTGTTGCCAAAGGCTTAACAAGAGGTAATGTCTTGAAGTTCAATTTAGGCAAACTTGGCCTTGACATTAGATGCATTTTCCTGGCAGTTACAATGGTTGAAAACTAGAAAAGCCTGAAAGTGGATTTAGAGTCTCTTAAATATGGCCAGAAATACTGCTAAGGATGTACTTTAATCCAGAAACTGGATTCAAGAGTGAGGGTTAGTTTGTTGACTTCCTGATGCTAGAACCAGCAGATCTGTGGGCTGTTTTTTCTCTCTTTCCTTTACGAGCCATGGTGGAAAAAAAGGAAGCTAGGCACTTAGCTCACTAGAATAGAATAGAATAGAATAGAATAGAATAGAATAGAATAGAATTCAGCTGAAAGGGTCATAGAATGATCATCTAGTCCAACTGCCTGACAAGTTCAAGTGTAACCAAAAGACAAAGCATATTATTAAGCTAATTTCTCATATGCATCTTAGCCACTGACAGGCTTGGGTCACCAACCACCTCTCTAGGAAGCCTGTTCCAGGATTTGAGCACCTTCTCAGTAAAGAAATGTTTCCTGATGTCCAGTCTGATTCTCCCCTGGTACGGCTTTGAAACATTCCCACATGTTCTGTCACTGGTTTCCAGGGAGAAGGTGTAATCAGCTCCACCTCCACTTCCCCTCCTCAGGAAGCTGTAGAATCAGCGATAAGGTCACCCCTCAGCTTCTTTTTCTCTGAACTAGACAAGCCCAAAGTCCTCAGCCAGTCCTTACAGGAAATGCCTTCCAACCCTTTCACTGCTTTTGTTGCTCTCCTCTGGATGCACTTGAGGTCCTTGACATACTTTTTAAATTGTGGGGCCCAGAACTACATGCATGTCATCAACTTTTTACCTCTCCAAGCTATGGCCCCTTGACTACACCTATGTTGGTCATATAAGACTAAATAATAAAAGACTTTTAAGTGTTAATGAACACTAATCAGAACTTGACTGTATTAAGAAAGAACCTCAAAAGATGCCTGTCTCTCCCTGCTGACCATGGAGAGTAGTCAGGACTGTAAAGGCTCTGTTAAGGGCCTAACACAATGTGAAGTCTGTCCAGAGTGAAGCCCACCATGCTGTGAAAGGAATTGTTTCTTTGTATCTTTTTTCTAGACGTCTCCTGCATGTCCATACTGAAACACATTTTAGGGGACTGTAGAAGTTTAAGCAGACAATTATGTTGTTGCTGTATTGTGTTCTCTGATCTATTTTTTTAACCCAACAAACTTTGTGTTGCCTACAAAACCCCATTTAAAAACACTTCATATGGTGATCATGTTGTTAATGAAAATAGAGAACAGTGCCAGCTTAAGAGTCAGTGCTGGAAATAAGTCTGTTCTTCCGTTGTAACAACTGTCTGAGGTCTGTCCAGGACTCACTTTATGACACACTTGTTATGTGTTATGCTGTGTTAATTTTATATAATTCATGTTTCTTAGTTAAAACATAATTGATATAAAGTCAAATGCCTTGGAGAAATCCAAGTATGTGACATCAGTACAATTACCACTGCCAACTTAGGAACAAAAGACAACAAACAAACTCTACCTTCCAACCAAAACACTTACAGCTTCTACCTCTTTGTTCTGCAGTCCAAAACCCATGGTCCTGTATTTTCTAACCAACACTGTCAGAATAATTATTTGATAGCTACCTGTGTCATTGCTTTCATCATTTTCAAACACCAAACCAGTACCAAAAGTTCTTAAATCCTCAGGAATTCCTTCAGTTTTCCAAGCTTTGCTAAAAATTTGCCGCAAGTCTTCAAAGATCTTGGCTAATTTCCTTGTGACTTTTAGATGCAAGTTCTCCAGCAAATGTTGCCTTCCCTTCTCTGCAGTTACAGATGGGAACTTCTCTATTCCATTCACAACATGGTATATTGTGGGCACAGCTTATTGCCTCTTTTCAAATACAGAAGAGCAGCTGTTTAGCACATCCAACCTGCTTCATTCATGAGTTGCAGCTTCATCATCTCCATATAGCTATCATATCTGATATAGGGATTCTTCTTTTCAGAAACATGTATTTTCCTGTCTTTGAACCTCTTGTCTCTGGAATACTTTACCCTTAGAATAGTATCTTTTCTATGTTTTTTTCTGACTTGTGTTACAAATCTCTGCATATAAGGTACAAGTTTCATTAAATTGTGTATTACAGTTCAGCAGTGAAACAGAATAATAACTGCTTTGTTAATCTGTGTTTCTTATGATTACTCATAAGGCAAATACAGCATCATGGCACAGTTTCTGCTTCCTTCTACTTCACATGATAAAAGAGAAGAAGGAAGTTTTCAAATTTAAATGACATGTTTCGCAAATATCTGTCCACAATCAAAAGCACTAAATGTTACTACCAGAGCTCTACAAAGCAAGTTGCCCTGCAACTAAGTTTTGGAAGCCTGCATGAGGAATCCCCTATCTACTACAGCATTTATGACAGTTCTTCCTGCTTTCTCACCTAATTGTCATTGCAGATACTTTATATCATTAAACTGTTTTCTGGCTGGTGTTCTTTCATCCTTTAACTAAGTATAACAAGACTCAGTCACTAAAGCTGTATTTTACCTATGTGAGGAGACTGTGACAACACTTCTGCATTTGTCCCTATTTGAACCCTTGAGGAAGAGAAAATACAGTAGAGAAACCCACAAAATTCTTGCCAGGTTTTCAGTTAGTTAATAAATTATTATGTATTTATTTAATAATTCTATTGGAATTTCAAGTTTGCAAGAAGTTTCAAAAAATTAACTTCCTGAGTCACAGACACCCTGTGTTTTGAGAATATGTCAAGTTTTGGAACAAAATTTTACTTCCATTTTGTGTGCTACTGCTTATTCAGGTTCCCACAGAACATTGGACAAACGTATAGTCTTCAGCAATTTTGTCACCAAGTTTAAAACAGGAATTGCTGGAAATTTCATGGAGAACAGCAAAATATACCATGGCATAAAATAGTTATTGAAATATACGTTTATTATAATTAATAATGCTGCTATTAGAAAAAGGCACTACTCTGCCAAAGCTTGAGGCACTCTTCAAGTTGTTAAAAGAAATCACAATAATTATCAAAGAAAATATACCTCCTAGCAGAACTTTAAGATGGAAAATAGTCATTACATCACCCAGTTCATTCTCCCTTTGCCAGTGGGGAAGTGTAGTACTAAGTACAAATTCATTTTCAATATTTGGATGCAGGTTTCCAACCTTTTTTTTTGGGCACAACAACTCTTTCAGCGTAAAAGCAATGAAATCTTGGCACTGTGGCCCTCAGCTTGAGATTCTCTCTGAGAGCCAAAGCTTGTCCAGACTTTTCTGTGTATTCGCCCAGATAAATGTAGTTAAAAGGAATTGTTTACATTGCTGTTTTTCCTGTTGCACTTGTTCCCCAGGCAGAAGTCCTATTTAAGAAAGCATTTTGCATACAGTCTTGCAAAATGGGACACCTCCATATGGCAACTTATGTTAGAGCAGAAAGTAACTCTTGACTTTTTTTTCATTTGCTTGCAGCTGTATGAATAAACTGCCAATATGTCCCAGCTGCTTAAAATCTGCATTTTCTATATGCATATCCCTATTGTAAATAAAACAATCATTTTATAAGTGGCACCATTCCGCAGAGCTGGCTGAGGTTCTAGATGATGACTGCAAGTGTACCTCCTCAAACCTCTAGTTGTAAGCACCAGGTTGCAGGACTCATTCCACCAGAGTTGTAGATGTTCATCTAGCTTGTGAGAAAATGAGTGCCTGCTGTCTGCAACCCAACTCTTAGATTGGTGCACAGCAGCACCCTTTGAGGCCTCTGGATCAGGCCGTTCTGCTCTCTCAGACTCTGAATCTCAGCATATTTTAGGCTGGAGGTAAGCCCCAAAACTATTCAGACCAGTGTTTTGGGACATGCTGGGGCATGTGAACACCAAGGCAACTTTCAGGTCAAACAGCAAATCAGTTCAGCAAGTCTGACGAGCTCAGTCAGGTTAGGCTTAGCAAGTGTGAGGCTTCTGTTTGCTTTTGAATGAGATACACTTAAAGTTCAGCCCTTTCCTTCTTAGACTTCTCTGTCTTTTTGTTTTAATTTATGGAGCTTAATCAAAGTCACTCACATGAATGGGATACTAAGCATGGCCCTCTAAGAAGAACCCGGCCTTCCACTTAAATGTCCTTGATCCTTAGGAAAATGACACATACAGCAGAAATTTCTGGTCTATTGCCTGCTGCCACCAGGCTGGAAGACAGAATTAGCTGATGAGGAGGAAGAGAAGGCTTCACTAAAATATCTTTTAGGTAGTTCTTTTTCCTGTTTTCATCCTCTTGACATTAGCATATAAAATCTATTTTAGGAATACAGACCTGGGTTGTCAAGTCCAGATCCCCAGTGATTAGACAGGCAATTCTTATAAAAACCTCATTATTCCTTGATCTTCATTGTGATTGAGTCACTTCCAGTGTGCTCAGTCTGGGGAGGCTCTCTTTGCAGGTGGAAACAAGTCACAGATTCGTTTACTCAGGTCTGATTTTTTGTTGTCCTGTCAAAAATATACACACCACAAATCTCCTCTTTATTTCAGCAACACTGAAGGGGAGGTGCATACATGTCACTTACAGCAGCTTTCACCTGCCAAGTTCTTAAGATCTTTCTTCTGTTCCAGTACATTCACAGTCACGTAATGTCTTGCCTCAAAAAAAAAAAAAAAAAGGAAAAATAAAAAAAGCCAAACCCCCAAAACATAAAAAAAAGGAAAAAAAAAGGAAGAAGAAGAAAAAGAAAAAAAATAGTGTTCAAATAAAACAAACAGAGAAGTTGCTATTGATCTAAGCTGACTACAGAAGAAAGTGGTTAAAAGGCTAATTATTACTCCTCTGATGCAATTTTGAGAATTGGCACAACACATTCTCCACCTTGTTTATCTCATTATGCCCAAATAAATAAAATCCAGTTTTTAAAATTATTTAGCTTTTTATTTCATTCAGCAGTATTCAATCCTCTGGGATTGCCTTGTGTACATGAATAGGACCTATTATTTTTTTTTATAGCTTCTTCTTACCCAGGCAATAGAATTAATTCAAAATCTATGTCACAGTGCTCAACTAATTGTCAGTCTCTTTCTCTTCCAACCGTTTATAGGAGGAAAAAATAACATATTTGAAAATGACTGTGTTTGCTATATAATACTACACAGTTACTTTAACTCGGTTTAGCTGGCTCTAATGAAAGCTGTTTGAGTTCTACTGAGGACTTGTAGAGATGTCACCTTTAATCACCAGTGTCAGTTTTTATGAGAGGAAAGGTTTCCCCTCCTGAAGCATTCACTGTCTCTGCAGTAGCTAGTAGAAGTCTGTCACAGGAACCACAGCAATTCGTCCAGGACATCTCAGTGCCTCCAGATGCTCAAGCACTCTGCATCAGGAAATCATTGCCTAGAGGACCATTGCAATTCCTTGACACCAACACACTACTGTGCTGAAGGCTCTGTGTGTTCAGAGTTAAATAAGTACTTTCTGAAAGTCCCGTAAATTAATTTTAGATACTAGGATAAGAAAAACAGGGAGAAGCCTTAGCCCAGGTTTTTAAAATCCAAAGGAAGCATTACCACTTGTCTGATCTACTCTTCTATTCTCCCACTGGAGAGCAGAGCAGATGGCTAGAAGGGATGTTTAGTGTGGCCATTTTTGAGTTCTTCACTGAGACATTTATAAATGTGTTTGGTTTTCAGCTTCTTTGCAAGACAGTGTGAATGCTCTTCCCTGTAAAGTCCTTTCCAAGTAAGTACAATTGTACCATTAGCAAGCAACATTAAGGAACTTCTAAAGCCAGTGCTAAAACGAACTGGCTGGTTTCCACAGAACTTTGCCTGCTCCACTGAATGTGAGCCCATTACTGCTTTGGTTATGCTTGTGACAAAGCAATTTATTATTCTTCATTGCAATTTGTCTGCCCTAAGCTATGCATCCAAAGTACACATAGACACCTCTCCCAGTTAAATGTTTGCACTTAGCTGCAACATAAGGTGCCTGCAGGAGGCAGTTAATTCTTTACACCTACTATTAACATCAAGGTCTTCATCCTCAATGGCTTCCTCAGATAGGACAGCAGATATTCCAGATACTCCAGGCAAATGCTCCTAATAGATTCACATCAGTACTTTAAACACAGGCAAGTAGACAACCGATGTGGAATCAGCAGCTATGAAGCTTGGCCTGTGGGTGACCCTTGTCTTCATGGAGACACAGCTGAAGCTGGGTACGATACTCTAGGACATCTCTGATTATCCTAGTAATACACATTTAGATAAAGGACTCAAGACTTGCACATCTTATCACTCGTGCCCACAACCACTTGCTGACAAGTCACACCTCACCCAGCCTGTAGATAGCTGTGCACAGCTCTCTACCCAGCACAAGCAGTTAATGAGTTTAATTCAAAATTGCACAGGAAAGAAAAATAAAATCTCTCAGCTCTGTTGTCTTCCTCATAGCTGTATAAGATGTTTCATGCATGTTTTAATAGAAGGTTTATATTTGGTTTTTTTAACCAGAGGGTGGTTGGACTGTGGAGCAGGATCCCCAGGGAAGTGGTCATAACACCAAGCCTGACAGAGTTCAAGAAGCCTTTGGACAATACTCTCAGGCACATGGTGTAATTCTTGGGGCTGTCCTGTGCAAGGCCAGGAATTGGACTTTAATGATCGTTGTGGGTCCCTTCCAACAAAGAATATTCTGTGATTCTGGGGTATCTTAAATCTGCAACTCCCAGCTCTTGTCAGGCCCCTAGATTTCAATAAAGTGAGATAAAATAGAAAAAGCTTTAGCTTCTAAAAACATGTGGACAAACTTGCTGCTGACGTCATGGCCCACCAAGCTGCAAGAACAGAGACGTTTTCCTACTACTTAATGGCATATTAATACCTTAAAAAAAACTATTCTGAAACTATTTGCTTGCAGTGATGACAGCTGGCACAGGACTTGTCTGCACTGTTCAACTTTCTTAGTCTCCAAAATAGGATAGTGGCATCCAGTTGCCTGTTGGGAAGGGTCTTTGGGCCATACTAAGTTCTCAAGGATTCTCAGCTGCTGTTTGGAAGAATGCTAGTGCAGTCCAGAGACCACTCCAATGGCACAGAAGTACAGGCAATTGCACTGCAGTGCTCATGAGTGCTTCCCACCTCTGCCTGACTTACAGGTGTTATTGTAGCCAGATGAGCCAGCTCAGCTCAGTCCTTGGGTTCATTGGACTGATTCTTGCCTTTGCAGGGAGGACAAATTCAGTATACAACCTACAAATTCCTAACAGGCTTGATTGATTTGCAACTTTTTTAATATATTTTTTGACTCGTATCTCATGAACACTGTAGGGCATATAATTCCCTGGATTCCAGTAAACCTCAGGTCACCCAAAGTAGTGATCTCCTGACAGACCAGACACAGAAGAGGAAGACCACTCAGCAGCTGACATTTGTCTATAAGCAGTGCATGTGCAACCTACTCAGCAGGCTCAGGCATTGCTGTGGGCAGCTAGCAGGCCCTGTGGAAATCACTATCCACACAGGAAAGAGATGAACCGTTGGGATGCCTGGTCATAATGCTGATGGTCAAGTTTATGACTGGTAGGTGGTCAGTTCTTTGGACCAAAAAGGAGGCATCCATGTGATACTCAACAGCCTTCAGCAGTCCTCTAAAACACCAATGGTTTACTGCATAGGTAAGCATCTGCAGTCTTCCATGGAGAGGTGAATAGTCCTTTGGTTGCTGCTCGGGGGAAACAGCACCCCAAAGTGAACTAGGGTCCTGATCGGGTGGGTTAGCTATATTCAGATCTGAATGCTGCTCAGTGGATCCAGGGACACAACATTAGGCAAGGTAAGTCTAAAATTATTTTAATATATATTCACTTCATCTTTCTGTCGTATTTCCCACATTTTTAAATCCTAATAAATCCTGTGGGTTTTTCATAAATACAACATAGTGTGGGCACATGTCCTCCCTTTTAGGATCATCCGTGGTTTGTTATAGACATGTCTGTTTGCCACCACTGTCAGAGTATCCAGGGTCTCTCCAGTCACACAGCACTGCTGCCTTCCTACTTTCCTTTCAAGACTTCTGAAGGTAACTTCTCTTCCCCTCCCTCAGGTCTCCACAAGCCTTTCCTCACCACCACCACCACCACCCCCAGCTTCCCTTTACCATGGCCCCGAGAAGTAGAGGAGCAAGTTGTGCATCATTTCACCTCTCTCGAGAATGTAGTGAAGTGCACTCCTGGTCCAGAGGCGGTGGTGTCATCTCACCATCAGGTGTTCACTCAGAACCAGGTCCATTACCATGGGAATAATAAAATTGCTTCTCAGATTGGGTTTAGGCGTTCTTCAAGCACATCCAGCATCAGAGACAAGGATGGCAGGTACTGCCATCTGTTGAGAAAGTAAAAAAACTCAAAACAGTACATAGTTTGGAGGCATTGTTCAACACACATCCTAGTAGTTGAGATGAAGCCAAGCATCAGGTGAGAGATACCCAAAGAGCAGTAGGGTTCCAGTGTTTTGCACTTACCAAAAAGCCCCCTTTGGGTTTTGAGACCTGTGTTAGACTAGACACTGAGCTAAAGCTAAAGCCACTGTCATCTCCAACTAGTCCCTCCCACCTAGGCTGTGCTCATGAGGAATCAAGGACCAAAAAAAAGACCCTGCTTTCAGTAGATCTACTGTGTCACTCTGCAGCTGCCTAAAGCTAGGGATACCCTGTGTGCCCTTAATGCTTTTCACATTGTCCTGCTGCTTTTTCTTAGGCTGCCCACTAGACCTCGATTGCCCAACAATAGTATAATGGCTTCCAGTTATTAATCAGTTTTACCCACAGCTTAGGGAAATACGTAATCATGAATGTGTGTGCTGCAAATGCTGCCAGGGATGCGTGAGGATTTTCAAGTACCTGAATTTAGTCTCCTAATGGACTGAGTCATGGTAGCATGGGGGTGAGATGAACCAATGACAAACATCTGGGTGACAGAAGCAGCCCAGCTACCTGAGATAGGAAAGGCAAATCCCACCCTAATGCAGCACCTCCTCATAAGACATAAATAAGCTGTGTTGCAAAGCACTGGGGCAGTTTGATTTCATGCAGATAGGGCACTGGTAGAAGAATTAATGGGGCATTATTGCTCTTTGGAAAAAGAAATAGGTCATCATTGGCATCATCTCACACTGCTTTTGCTTATCTCTATCTTCTCACTTTTTTAGTGGCATAGAGGTAGTTATCCCTTTTCCTTTACTGTGGTTATCTTTCATCCTTCCTCCCCTCTACTTAAAATCTACCTCTTTACATCAATAAACCCATGACCTGAATTAATTTTGTGAAGAAACTAAATGACAATGAGCATCTTTTTTACTAATATTTCTTAAAATTACTTCCTCTAGTACATGTTCTACTTTCCTATGACACTATTATTTGAGACTGTCTAAAAATCAAGATGTAAAACATAAGTCTGTTATTGACTGTGAGGTTCTTTTGACTTTTTATCTTAAGTAATCTTTTCAGAAACTGCTTGTGAAGAACTTGCTTTCTGGGTTCCTTCTCAGCAGGTTTCTAATGTCTCTTTCACTGCCTTCTTAAGAGCATCTTCACTGTAGATAACACCTCTAATTTTGCAATCCCTGTTTAGATGAATTGTATAGCTTTAATAGAAGCTTCCATTTGGGGAAAAAAGGAGCCAGTTGCAAGCATCTCTTAATGATTTTACACTTATCTTCTACTAATATCCACACAATTTTCTAATGATTAATCAGGATAAATCCATTTCTTGATTACTAAGAGGCAGCTGTTGTTAAGAACAGTGAACGAAGAAATTTTTTGGGTGGTGAACTTTAAAGCACTTCAGCCTAGATTCAGGCAGTCTAAATTGCATCTACTGCCTTACACCTTGTATCTCCTTTTGGTCATCCCTGTGCCCGTAGGGGCAAAGTATACACAAAGTACAGGAGGCTAAATATTAAGTTTTCACTGTCTGACCCTGTACTTTGATGTCCAGATGCAACAGTGACCAGTGCCTGTCAAATTATTTAACTACTTCTCATCAAGTGGCCTTTTTGATTGTTTGCTTGGGTTTTTATTGTTGTTGTTCTGCTTCTGCTTATTGCTATATATCAGAGTTCAGCGGTTACCTGAAGTGCCATGGGACATAGCCCCATACCCACTTTTTCTGAATATCTAAATAAGATTTTGGGTAATGGTGGCAGACCTAGGGCTTCATTGATAAGATTTTAAGTCTTGCTCTGGACTTAATTCAACTCATTCTCCTGCTGAAAGCTGCTTCCACTCCATGCAACTTAAATGTATACGTGGTTATGTGAGCTGAGATCTAACCTACATCTAATGCTAGACACATTGTTCCCTTTTGTACTGCTGGCTGCAGGAGCATTGTATCTTAACCAATCTTGCTGCAGCAGCCAACTACTTATCTTAGTCTTTGAACAGATTCAGAGTCTCAGATAAGGATGTGTACTGTCGGTCAGATAACACTGGGCTTCGAGGAGCTGTTGCAGGAAGCTACAGTCTTTGCCTTCTTTCTAGCTTTGAGTCAAGTGTTGGGTAATAGATTTCCAAAGGAAGAAATTTTCTTTATGTTTTTCTTGATCAGATCTTTCACATGGCTGTTGTATAGCTTTGAAAAAATAATACTCATACTCAAGAAAAGAAATGAGATTGTGTATCTAAATTGTCTGTCTAGATTGTCTATCACTGATTTCACCCGAAAAGGAAGATCACTTCCATGGTCAACTTAATACTGCTGCGCACGGAAGAGATAACATCTAACAGGAGAAAAGTCTGGCACAGAAGGTAGACTCATATGTAAGAATGCATCTCAGATTCTTTAGCATAAAGAAATGCATTGGTATAACGTAGACTAATGAAGAAAGAGATATAGTTAAAACTGAAACTGTGAGTATTTAAGCCTGAATGTTCTCATAAAAGTCCTGAGATTAATTTTATCACAAACACATCTATTCTTTCATAGCTTTACATTAAGTCATGTACAAAGACTCATCAAATAGAAGTAAAGAGTCTTCTGGAAAAATCCCCCTTAAAATGTTTACCTAGTCATAACTAATAGCTTTTGATTGTTCCTTAGTAAGCTTGGAAGCCATTATAGAAAGCGCAATTAAGAGTCTTGACATTTACTATGCATTCCAGTGCAAATTTGCTAATGGATACAATTCAGTTCCTTTTTGCACCACACAATGCCACAAATTCAGTTTAGTGTAATGCAGACTTCCAAGGGTGAGCTGGGAATAATTACAGAGAAGGTCAAAAGCCTCTTGCCCTGCAATAAGTACCATTTCTGACAGTCTTACTAGTTTGTTTAAATAGAACATTATAATCAAGCAGATACTGGAAAATATCTCAAGGAGAGCATATTATACAATAGAGAGTCCCCCTCATAAAGAAAGTTATACCTAATTTTCAATTCTGTGGAAGGTCATAGAGAAATAAGGGCCCTTTTAATAGCAAGGTGCAACTGCACTTCTGGTCATTGTGAGTTGCAATTCCTTCTCCAAAGTGGGATTTTGTTGCCAAACTTGTAACTAACATTGTGCTGAACATCCGGCCCAGTGCAAACAGTCTCCATGAGTACCTTTAAACCAGCTTCCCTCCACAAAAAAAAAAAAAAAAAAAAAAAAAAAAAAAAAGCGATACTTTTGTGAATGAAACTGGATGCTGGAGAGTTAGAAATGCAGGTACACCTCTGGTCACTTTGCAGAGAAAGGGTGAGGGAGGAAGAGTAAAAGAGATGCTGATTACAACATTCTGTCTACATAAGCAAAATATGTGTGAAGCTGTAGGAATGTATGTAAAACCTTTTCCAGAGTTTGCTATTTCTTTACAGCTAAAAGAACCAAAAGAGGTGTTCCTTCCTCTCCCATCCCTTCACATAACAATTTTTACTGAGCAAAGTGTTAGTTCTGGACAGACATGCCTGTCATCATTTTGACTGACAGTCAAGTTCTTGTAAGAAAATGGCACAACTAATTCAACTGTATTTAAGAACAAAGGCCTGTAACACGTTGATGCAGACTCTTCAGGTTCACTGGGAAGCCCTCAGAGCAGCATAGACTTGCTGAAGTTTCTGGGTACAGCTGGCTATGCTGAGAGGGGTACAGCAACAGGCAGGCAGACATCACCACGCTAAAAGCAGTCTAGGGGATCAATGACATTCCTCAACATAAAGAGTGGCATTATTCTCAATTCTTTCACTTTTTAAGATTTTTTTTATTTACTCCAAGTATCTGAGGTACTCCTAGACCTACAATTAAAAAGAAAAATTCCCTAATTTGACAAACAAACACCTTGTGAACTTCTAGAGCACTTCAGCTTTGAAACAAAAACAAGTAGAAACTTCTGCCAGTTTGCCTCGAAACTGCTATTCGCTATTAAGCTATTTTTATCGAACAGGGAAGTTGGCTAAAAGCTTGAACAGAGACCTTCAGTCCCTTGCTGAACAGGAGGAAACTCAGGTGTAAGGTAGCAATTATCTGTCCTCTGTAACACCACACCCAGCCTTCTTTCTGCCTTTGTCACTGCAGCTTGCTAAAAGAGCATTAGTGGCACAGAAAAGATGTCCCTCATCAACTGGTCTCTGGCTCATGTAGTGATCACCAGATGATACTTCATCTAGACATGAAGTGTGATATTCTCTCATCATACTATTTTATTCAAAAGTCTTGCAGCCTCCTTGACTTATTGCTTCACACAGTGTGTGCAGCCTACCTAGTCCATATAGGACAAGGATGATAGCAATGAGATCTAGTCAGCAATCCTGAGATCATAGCTGTTCTGTTGCAATAATCTCCCACTCGCAGCATGTGTCACAGGTACAAACCGTTTGGCCTGTAAATCAACAGGTTTGATCTTGCCTCTCGATGATTCCTGAATAGGTTGCTGAAAGGCAAGCACCTCCACCTCCTAAACTGGCATCACCCTCTTTACTCACAGTGGGTTATGAGGAAGTTGTTGCCTTTTTTGTTGCTTAAGCTGACCTGTAAAAGACCATAAATATATTTTATGTCATACATGGCATAAAATGGGCTTCTTGGAAGACTCACAACAAAAGAGTACTTAAGGTATGAACATGTTATCTTGCAGACATGGGAGAGGGTGCAGGCTGTATTTATTTCAGGGTTCAAAATGTGTACACAGATAGGAGGAGTTCAGTTGGATGTAGCAGTGTTGATACATGACCTTTAGAAATTATACTTACAAATATAGAAATCATTCACTTGTGTTTTGTGTCAAATCTGAATCAAATCCAAAAACCAAGATCATGGGGTTTTAATCTGATACCTTTTTAAGGACAGATTGATTGACACAAGCCACGTTTTTGGGATGGATTATTTATAAACACATACATTCTGACACAGTAGGTCAAGTGAGTAATATGTCACACCTTAGCACTCCAAAATAGTCACCTGTAATGGAGATGATTCCTTGGTACAGCATTTTCTTCAGCTGCTTGAGTTGAAGTATTGTGTCTGTATGGTCATGCTTACAGAACAAGATGTTATTTAGTCCCAACTCCACTGGTCATTTTAATTTAAATAAAGGTGCCATGGATTTTGCTCCCTCCCTGAGTTAGCCACATGTACATGTGCTCAGCATTCTTTGGACAAGATATGCTACAGCTGCATCTCTAGATGTGAATACACAATCCCACCTCCTGTCCACTTGAGGTCCTCTAGTGCAACCTGCCAAAAGTCTATCCAGATCTGCTTGGCCTGATCTCCTCAGGTGCACCCTGGCCTTCTCATAGCACGATGGCAGCTTACGAACATGCTTGCATTACCTGAGCACATAAAGCACTAAAATGCTCCAAAGGAAAGTCTTCCCTTGCATCAACCGAGTGGCCTCCCAGACACTCAAGAGCGGATTTGGCTTTTGGATGGCCTCAGGTAACTCTTGAGATGTAGTGCACCTGCATCAATACACCTACATGTTCTTACCAAGCAGTATTCTCTCTTGACTTATACAATGGAAATTAGAAGTAGGTGTGCCAACATGTATCAGTATAGAAATGCACCCTTAATCCACAAATGCCTGCTTTATAAAGACTGAAATACTGTAAAAGCCATTCCTTTGTGCAATGCAGCCTACAGATTATAAGACTCCAGAAACAAGACATGGATTAAGTGCATTACCACACAATGAACATATGTCAATTTAGTTTTTATCACTGTCAAACAAGAACTAGGAAAGAGTCATAAGAAAAATATTTATAGCAATAAATCCCATCTCAACATGATAACATTCAGACTGAACACTAAAAAGAACCAGAGGTACATAGAATACAAAGTGACTCAGGTATTCCAGGTAACCCATGACATATTGTAGAGCAATTATAGCAATATTTCTGGCTGGCTAACAGAAGTTGCAGGAGAAACTGTGCTTCACAATTTTGGATAAAAACCTAGAAATGTCTGGTCTGGCTGTGTGTTAATCTTACTGCAATAAGTATAAGACAACTTTTCTTACCATTAATGACATGATCTATGGTAGTACACATCTTCCAAAATGTAAGGAGCACAAATTATAACTTCTTTCATAAGTTGTATAACAAGGTATGCACTGTTCTCCAGACTCACATAATCACGGAAATATCATCACTGCAGTAGTTTGCTTCCCTCTGGATTTTTCCCCTTCACAGGTTTGTGCTGACAGTTTGCTTTACTTTACTCACTAATGTGGTTAAAATTTGTAACCCTCTTGATGACTGCCATGGTTACAGAGCACATCTCTTTCAACAGGTTCCCTTTTCCTGGCGGTAACACAACATGTCTGATTCATAGGCTGCAGGATAGTGGTGGTGAAATCACTGAAGCTTACCGTCCCTTGGCACTGGAGACCAAACAGAGCTGGTGTAAACTGGGGATTACCATGAAGCATAGAATAGCATCGCTGACTTTGGCTTTGAAGGTTCAGTTTCTTTCTTAGTATTTTTTCTCTTTGTTGTCTTTCAGAAATGCAAGTGTTTTCATATCATGCTTCATAATTTAACAGAAGAATAATATTTTCTCTGGCAGCCTCTGTATCTTGTATAGATGATTTCTTGCACCAAGCTTCCCCTTCCTTTTTTACTGTCTCCCCCATTTCTCTGAGTTTGAGTGTGATGTTTTGAAAAGCAAATCTATCTGACTACAGAGCCCCTTCCAGCATTTAATAAATTAGATATGGGTTAATGTGGCAAGTGTCTTCAAAATATGCTCCCCTTCAGCTTGTTTTACCAAAACCACACCCATTTGAACTGACTGAAAGTGTTCCATTGAGGCTGAATTTTAATGAAAACATTTTTTATAGAGAGAATTTTCAAGGTGAAGAGCAGAGAAAGAGAGGAAAAATCTTTTGGTTTGGGGGCATTTTTTTTCTAGTTTTTTTTTTTTTTTTTGGTTGGTTGGGTCTTGGGTTTTGTTTTTGTTTTCGCTAAAAAGCAAAGGTGTTTTGATTCAATAATAAATACTTTCCAAATAAAGACTCTTGGTATGTAGGTTCCAACATGACTGCTTTTTATCCCAAAGAAATCTGTTTGTGCCCTAATTCTCCTTTGTGAGAGAGGCTTGTTGTTTGAACGACATTAACCATCATTCCCAATAATCAGCAGACCCATGATGCAGCTCAGCCAGATAGAAACAGCGTGGCACGAGCAACACTCCCCACAGTGTTCAGATCATAGAAACACTCTGCTTACAGCTCCCATTAAACACCTTGACACATTTTTCATGCAGAAGATTATACTTTCCAGTCAACATTTTGCAGTTTTGAAACAAAACTCTACTTTTGTTATGATTCTCGTAACAGCAATGATGATGATAATACAGATTATAATGGTAGTAAAAGCAATAATATGCTCATGGGGGAAAAAAAAAATCCCATTTTCTGTTCAGCTTTACCATTCCCATTTTTGTGTATCTTTTCTCTTTGACAAAAAGTTCAAAGAAAAGGTGAACCTGACATGAGTGGTGAAGAATCCAGAAGTCTATACTGGGGGCCTAAACCCACTGTTTTGAGCAATTCCTTTCATCAGTGAGCTCGACTTCTTTCCAAGATTAATTAGGCTCCTGGAATACCCCCTTAATATCCTTTCTCAGGCATATTCAATCAATTCTGCATTAAAAATATGAAATTACTGCAACTTTCTGCCTGTACCATTTTTTCCTGCCATGAAGTACTGCCATCCATCCTTTGGTCATAAAATAAAATTTAAATAATGTTGCCATGTTCCTCTTGTTTGAATGAAGTGTAAATAAAGTTCAAAGCTCCCATCAGCTTAAAGTATCAGAAACTGAAAATGGTGCTGCCACAAAGATGAATATTTAATATACAGCTCAGTAGTTCCCTGTTTTTCTCCTGTGTGTTTATCAGTGCATTAATGCTTCCATGTTGCACCAATTTTTCCTTGCATTAATTTTTCCTTGTTATTATTTAAGCAAATTGTCATGGCAAAGGTAAGTAGCACAATTATTCTTTGTTAGCTGGCACACTGCCATTCCTTTCATGTGTTCAAGAGTCAGCTGTGAATTATAAGGATGTAATGTCCCTGATGGATTTAGTGGTGACATCATAAATTCTCACTCTGATGAAGACACTAATATGTGCTGTTGCCAGTAATTTGCTGACACCGCTTGGAGTTAAGGGCACAAATAGATGACTTTCCTGGCATAGTACCATGGAAGACAAAGCTGCTGTGAAAGAAAGCACCAGTCAGGTGAATTCAACTCCTTTGGAAACACATCTGTTAAATAGGGAACAATACACCTACATAATGAATGATGCTTGTCTGTGCTCATAATGTTCTTTGAAAACCATGGTGAGTTGAATACAAAAAAGGAAAAAAGTATGCATTTAAGGGACCTGGTAACAATTTGTTAATTATTTCAGCTTAGCTAAAGCACTCCTGGAGTAGCTTGGGGTTCACCATGGCATAAACATGTGGCTGGATTAGACCCAGCACAAAATTTGAACCACCTGACTGTATGATCTCCCTTCATATCCTTCACCTGGTGAGGTGCCATGCGCTGTTTCTCTGGACCTAGATCCTGATTTAGCACTGCTACCACACTCCACAGCTGCAATCCAATGAGATCAGCATGTTCAAATGGGCTTTGGGGATAAACTTTGGGAACAACCCTGGGTGAAATGGTGACTTACTTTTTCTAAACCAACAGTGTCAGTCATGGTGGAACTGAAGCCTGACTTACAGTGAGGTTCATTGCCACAGATGATTTTGTTAACATGATGTATGGCATTACCAATTCACCCCTTCACTTTAGCCATCACTGTTTCATCCTGCCTAAGCTCTCAAAAAAGAAATTCAACACACGTTCATAAAATACTGTTTGTCCTCTAAACTGATTCCTTTAAACATACCCTAAAAATAGGGTCCCCTGTGCTGCCTCCCTGTTTCACCATTGCTCAAGAGACCTTTGTTCCAGGACTTGAAACATCTTTTAGTCTCTTTTTTAGGTAGATTTAACAGGACTCATGTTGCCACTCAGCCCTTTCTTTTGTCTAATAAGATCCTGCTCAGGTGCCTTAAGGTGGCACATGTTTGATCCCACACCACCACCAGGAAGCTGAAGATTCTGGATTTTGGTTCGGGAACTGTATGTGACTCTTAGTCAGCAATAAAAAATGTTTTTCTGTAATGAAGTGCTGTTACTTACTGGGGTTAGTCGAAGGTGTTGGGTGGCATTATTAACACTGTTTTAAAAATCTTCATGTTAGGGTTCAAAATTTGAACTTGGCTTAAAAATAATGGTGTAGAAATCTCTTCCTCCTCTTTGCTGTCTCAGTTCTTGAACAAATCCAATTTTTAGATTTTCTCTGTGACCCCATGAATCACCATTTCCTGCCCTCAGCTCAAATGGTATCTGTCTCATGATATCATGTGACTTCAAAAGCTGCATCTTCAAATGAAAGCCAAAGTACCTGCCTTTTGCTGCGCAAAACGTAGATGCTATTCAAATGCTGCATATAAAATGCACTTTATATTATCTTGACAGTGAATATGTTTGTGCATTGTATCAAGCAGTTCTCGGCTTCCTTATGCCATATGGTGCTGTTTTACTAGTAGCATTGATTTTAATCTAATTTACCTGAAAGCTTTCAAACCTCCTGCTGGTATAAGGCACCTGAGACACTAACCTACAGCTCAATCCAGATCATACCTGTTTTAAGCACTCCACATGAATTTCTATCCAAATTCTCTCTCTTCCAAGCTTGCCGGGACCTGTCAGTGTTTCTACTTTGTTCTTTGCAGGCGAAGCATTGATGTGACATTTGTAAGTGTTGCCAGATGAATTGGTAGCCTGGGTTTGGTACATAATTCAGAACTTCAGTTCTTCAAGGCCTCTGAAGCAGCAGTCAGCATTGCAGCCAAAGTTTAATATCATTAGTGTATTAATTTATGTCAGCGGTTGAGTCCATTTTTATTTTTTTTTTTACCGCATTTCGCAAAAAATCTCCTACCACCAGCAGTTGATCAAACATGACAAGCTCCCTCTTGGCTATTGCCTGTGATATGGGCTACTTAACTTCTCTATTCCTTCCCAGAATGGAAACTGTGGCTTTTGGTGAAATAAAGGAGCTTCTGTCTCTCTGCTACTGTCAGAAATGGAAATTCAGAGCAATCTTTTCATCAGCTTGAAATGCCAGATCAGATTAAAATCCTGACGCCAAGAAGAGGGCATCTGATGCCAAGAGGAGGGCATTTGCTTTGAACTGCAGTTCTTAATGCTCCTCAGTCCACCACTTTGTAGGAGCACCTCAACCTTGCTGTTCCTCCCCTCATTAGAGCAGTGCTAAAGAGTCAAGCCATTAACAGGGGCAGAAGTCTTCTGGGAATACCCTACCAGGGTGAATTCAAGCCTGCTATAGGGCTGCCAGGCTAAGAGGGTTACTTCAAGGAGGAAAGCACACCATTGGAGACACAAACTGAAACTCATGGGGCACATGAAACCTACTCAGTGATCACATAAACTGGACATTGCAACCTCTCTGTTGCGGAGAGTGAGTGGGATGGGCTGCAGAAGCCCCAGGGGAGAAGTACCTTTGAATCACTCACTGATCCCTTGACCTTGGATACCTTAAAGTTTGTGATAACTGAGCTGGGTTCAAGTAACAGAGCCCATCATGGCTGGCAGCCTGAGGAAGACCTCTATCCTGCTTGGACACGGTCTTCTTACTAAACTTTCCCTGCATTTCACACGCATATGGAGAGCCTGGTATGAAGTGTGTTGTCATAATGAAATCATGGGGAATCAGATGGGAAAATGTGTGTTCAAGCATTTAAAGCTAGACTTGTAGACCACAAAACAGACTTCACAAGTAGAGGTCAAGGTGGCACCAATTAAGACAAGATTATATTTAATGGAGAGTCACCTGGATTAAATTAAGTGTATTTTCTTGGACATAGCAGGCTGGAATCAGGATAAACAAACTGCTCCAGAATTCCTAGGTGACCTTCTAATAATTAGGACCAAATCTGAGTTTCAAGTCTTCAGAGCCCCCAAATTATCTTTTATATAAGGGCACACATTGCTACTAGGGAGGTCTGTTTGTTGTGATGAACAGAGAATAACATAAATCCCTCACACACAATACTGCAGGTGGAGGCTGCAAAGCAGTTTCTCTGACCAATAGAGTTAATGGGCCTCCAGTGTAAAACACATTTTTGTTAACTCCCTTTCTTCAGACCTTCTTTTGTTGTAAGAAACGCAGTGCCAAAAGAACTTAATGGCTTTGTTTTCCAGTCCATAAACTGCTGATAAGTCACTGGTGTTGCAGTTAAGCTTATGTGGGAAACCCACCAAGAGTTCAAGCTCATGCTACAGTCAAGCAGTAGGACCACCTTTTTCACCTTTTTTTTTTTTTGTGTGTGTGTGTGTGTGTGTGTGTATGTATGTGTGTGTGTGAGCATTATTGTTGTTGCATGTTTAAAATATGATAATGCAGTCCTACAAGGAAAGAGAAATACATAATGCATACACTTCTCAGCCTTGTGGGCTCAATCTGTGGCATCTTTTCCTCTTATGCAGACAGTATGCTCAGGAGAGAATGGAAATAAGGTTTTAATTCCTGTTTGCCATTCTTGGACTGTATAATCTACTCGATCACATTAAGATGAACATTGGTCAACAGTTTTTCACCACAAGAGAGTTTCTTTTGAAATTGTGTGTTGGTTCACTGAGCTCTACTGATCCAGCCATGGTATTTGAATGCCTACCTAATGAGTTCCTGAAGGTTTTTAGATCTCTAATGAGTATCAATTACTGGGACCCCATGAAACCCTGACAGCTTCTTAGTGAATACACACTCTTGTCAACTTTCATCATTTTCTGTTAGCAATTTAAAAAAGAAAAGCTCTGTATCTCCAGGCACATGCAAAGGAAGCTTCCTGAAGGTTCACTAGAAACGTCTAAAACTCATGGTTTGAGTTAAAACTGGACTAGAAGACAATTTCAAATAGAAAAACATTCTTTGCGTACTTAAAGTCATTTCATAAATGCTTTTCAAGAATCAGCCCAACTTCCCATCTGTTAATAAACTTATAGCATCTGTCATAAAGAAATAAATGCCACTCTTGCAGTATTTGCTTCACTTGATGCTGATTTAAACCTTTAAGCCCATGGCTCATGGTCTTGCTCACTATGATTAGAAATACTGGTTTTATACTATAAAAAGAATTGGAAGGAAGAGGAAGGCCTAAATTTTCACAGGAGATATAAAATGCTTGGTCTTTCTCTAACAAATCTTTCTTGTAAGCCCCCTTAGGCTGTTTTAAGGTCTCACTGGAGCTTTCTCTTCTCCAGACTGAGATATATTCCCTCTTATATTTATTAGGCCATTCCTGCCTCCTATTGCAAAGTGTCACTTTCCACTGTGTCTTTGATACGTGGCTATCTATCTATTTGGCATCACCACCACTCCTGCAAGATATGGCCAGTGAACTAACATTTGGTCACTACTTTTCTGAGATGATTTAAAGCACGAAATTGCTGTCAATGCCATCCCTACTTCTACCAATAACCTTCCTGCTAGGATAATCAAGGAAAATATTTTGAGCCCTGAAAGCTCCCTAAAGTTCACGGGTACACGACCATCCATGTAAATCAAACTAAAGCTGACAATCCCGAAAAGCCATATTAGTTCTCCCACAAAAACACATGACTGTAGCACTTCTGTCCCACACTTGGCAGGTTATTCATTTATTTTAATTTGCAGTAACCGTGACTGAGTTACATTCATCTTTCCAGATGTTGTTAGTGATGAAAGCTGAAGGAACAAGCCTTTTCTGATGTTGATGTACTGTGTGCCAAACCTCATCTTGAGCCCCTGGCTCCTGCTGTACTTTTCTTGTGTCTGTACTGCTGCCTTGTGATAAAAGAAACTTGCAGAATCACACGTACTGTGGTACAGGAACAAGCATCTTGTCTGGGGAGTGGTCAGTGCCAGAGGCTAAAAGCTTAGGCTGTGTGTACATCTGCAGAGGCTCATGTAATAACTACAGTAAAGTTATTATAACTAAAGCAAAGGTGCTGGGACTTTGATTACAAATGTCAAATAAAATGGGAAACAAAGCAAGGCTGAGGAAGGAAAAGGGTCCCGTCCCTTGTTCTCCTCCCCCCATCTCATCCCAACAAGCTGCTTTTCTGCCTTTGTTTTATTAGCTCCAAAAGCCTTTGCAGTCTTGCCTTCTTGGCACACTTGTGGAGTCCTGGGAAGCTGAGAGTTTTCTCTCAGTTACACTGAAAAGCCCCAGATGGTCTAAATGATCGTTTGTAAATAAATGAATAATCAGAACCAAAAAAAGCTCTACAGAAACCCTCTACCAGGCTTTTCTAATTTTTTACAAAATGCCTCAGAAACAGATTGCATACTTCACCAGCAGACTGAAACAGCCATGTTACCAATTTGCACATATGGAGACCAATTTTGTCTCAGCTAACTCCAGGTTTTCAATTTCCATGAAGCTCCTTCCCCCAGGCTGTGATTCCCGCTGGAAGCAGTGAAGTACCAGACCTCTGCTTGTCAGAGGCAGGGCACCCAAGGAGCAGCCTCCATTTCCTCCTCACTTACCTGCAGACCCATCCACCAGCCTGAAGGTGAGACAAGCCCCACAGCATAGCTGAGGCTAAACCCTCTGCTGTTTGTCCCTGCTGTCCCCTGGGGCTCTGTCTCTGTCCGTGCCTGGGTGTTGAGATAGCAGTGCTGCGTGCAGGACTCCAGGCTGTCCAGGTGACCTTGGACCCCCCTGTTATGGGGCAGGCCATACTGTCTCCTGCCAGATGCACTTTGCTGTTTGGGCTCAGGATGAACTTATGCTGGCTCTAACACCTTAAAGAGCTTTAAAACTGCTATTCAGCTGTTGCATAGCTACGTGGACACCTGGCTCCTAAAGATATTCCCAGTAATGCTCCTTGTGTCCACAGGAATGAATTCATAGAGGTACCCCTTTAGAAAGAGCCAGTCAGTACATACATACATATATTCATACAGTGCATGTGTGTGTGTATAAATATATATATGTACTAAGTAGATATATATACTTACATGCCTATACATGCCACCAGTCAGACCTCAGACACCAATGCAGACATCACAGTTATTTAAGGACAAATGAGGAATTAAAGAAGCCTTGTCCGCTGGATATAGCGATAGATGTGGAACAGTTGCATCCTGCTTCCTGCAGCAGCCAGCCCTCTCTTTTGGTGGCACATTTCCATGAAGCTGTGGAGGCAGGAGAGGAAGCCGTTTTCCAGGAAATCCCCTGCACTCCCAGCCTCCACCACATGCAGATAGGCTCCCTGCCACCCTGGTGATGAAACAGTTTCATAGTGGTCCTCTCCCCAGTATGCCAGCTCCTCGGAAATGGCGACCCATGGTTGCATCAGCCAGGGCTGGATTTGCCTCTGCTGAAATGAAAAGGCATGGCAGGATGGCCATGATCCTGGTGGAAAGGGTTGAGATTTTTTCGACCTCAAAATCAAAGCCAGTGTGTTAGCTAAGGTGCCACAACAGTGCTATTTGCAGTAGTTTCTCTTCCTATATATACGTGATGTATTTAATGCATGTATTTAACCGTACTTTTTCAGCCAGAGACCACTAGATAGAGACAGGAAAGCCCTTTCCAGAGCTGCAGGCTTCCTTGTTTCCATCCAGTCCCAGTGACTGCGTTTCAGCCATCAGCACTGCTGCACATGCTACGCTGCATGTGTCACGTTTACGATCCCGTTGATCATGGGAGAGGGGGATTTAATAACTCCTTACAAACCACATACCAGAGCCTCTTCACGGCATTGCATTAGTAAGAAACACAGAGGGGAGCCCATAATAAATGTTACAAGGGGAAATACCTTTGACTGATAAGAAGCTGAGCGGATGACAAATCACAAAAGCCTCCAGAGAACCCCTCAAGAGCAGATAACCTTGAGACGTACCTGTATATAAAGATTAAACAGCAACCCGAGCTCAGCAGAGATTTATAGCGCTTTGCAAGCATCTTGGTTTCACTGTTTGCTTTTGCAGTAGTTTCTGGACTTTATTGTTAGTTTCTGTCTGTTAATATTCCGCATAGGCCCAAAAACACAGGTGTAGAGAAGTCGCCCCAGAAAAAAACAAAGAATTTGTTTGAAATACTTTAAAAGGAGATTTTATAGATCAATATCCCCAGCAAAGGAGAAAGATAACCAGGAAAGGGCACAGTACACCTGTGAGGAAGGTTGTGCAAAGATACAAACAAAAATATAAAGGATAAAATATATTGACATGTTTCAGCTTAGTGGCCAAATATGGTTATTCATTCCTTCATAAAGGGCAGTTCTAGTTATTATGGGCTATATATTTTTGGTAAGTCAAATACGTGAGGCTGTAAATGCCTTGGTGAGTATGCTTCAACAGGAAGGGTATGACTACTGCTGCTGTTTGGGTCTTCTCACAGAAAACAGCCATGTGTATAAAAGCCATAGCCAGTTATGGACTGGGTCAAAACCTTAACCAGGGAGGCCGTTCTGTCTCGTGGCCAAAGTGAGAGAGGAGGGACTCAAAACAGTTAGGTGTTATTATGAATATCAGGAAACACTTTCTCACTGTGAGGGTGACTGACCCCTGGCACAGGTTGCCCAGAGGCGCTGTGGTGTCTTCATCTGTACAGACTCTCAGAGGTCATCTGGACACAATCATGGCAAGGGGCCCTGGGTGTCCCTGTTTGAGCAGGGTGGGTGGACTAGATGATGTCCAGAGGCCCCTGCCAACCCCAACCATTCTGCAATGGTGTTTTTTTGCTTAACTACTGAGTCACTCCAGCTTCAGTCAACTGCCTTTGGCTCTTTGTGTATTCAAAGGTTATAACTTTGCCCAATTTGCAAGGATGGGAGGGCTGCTCAGGGACAGGTTTCCACAGCATGCAATGCAGGCATCACTGAAGACGGATTATCTCTGTGGCCGTCTGCCCCACAGGGATGACTTCTCTTGGGAAAGGACAAATACTCGGTGACCACCAAAATCTGGTTGCCCTAGCCTCGCCCTTTCAACTCCCAATCAAAATCTCATGCCACTGGGCCATAGTGCAGCAGGCCATAGCACAGTGAGCAGGTCTTTCAGCCAAACCTCCCATACGGGTGCATTTCCCTATTACAGGTTGGACAGGAGGACTAGCACTGTAAATCCATGGGTGAAAGTGCATAGCCAGAGCTCCATCCAGGAGGCAGACGGTCTTTCCAGGTTCAAGGATGATGCCAATGCAGTTATTTTCTGCCCACTGTGGGAGGGAACTCTGTTTATCTGATCCAGCAACTCAATGTACAAAGTTGCAGGTCGTTACCAATGGCCACTCCTTGAGGTGCTCACAGAGAGCCAGACATGCCCCATAAGATGTATTTAAAACACCATGTCAGCTTTTCATTCAAAGTGGACTGTTCAACAACAAAGGAAAGGAGAGGGGGATTAGACAACAATTGAGCAGTTGTTTGTGCAAGTGGAAGAAATAAACTTTTCAGGAACAGAGCGTGGGTCAGCGCAGTGGACGGTGTGGGTGTTCACTGGAGAGGTCAGACTAAACAGGCAGTGATGAATTTTATCCTTATGGCACCATTGGGAGAAAAAATTAAATTGAACACACACAGGACGCTGAGGAAGAACAAACAACCTATTGTGTGGAAAGCAGAAGTGCTTTGGAAGGGCCAATATGAACTATCTGATTTTTAAATTCATCAGCAGTTTGAGAGATTGAAGATCTGTTGTAGCACAGCTTTGGTTTAGAGGCATCTCTTCATGAGGCTCAGAGGCGTCCAAATCACTTTGTTTACTTGTTTCTCTGCCTGTAACCGTGTAACATTATGGGTTTTTTTTAGTTAAATTATCATATTGGTTAAAAGCAAGTGAATGGAAATTCAAGGGAAGGGGAAAATTAATTTTAAGGAGAAATTTCACCAGTAAGGGCAAAGTGCAGCTCCACACCTCTGACTTGATATCCACAGTTGTCCTAGACTGCCTCAAACATAAAGGAAGCTTCTTTGTGGAATGGTGAGACACAAGTGAGAAGCCCACAGGCCTCAGAATGTCCCTACGAACAATCACAAATACCAACTCTTTCCAACTAGGTATGAAGTTGCTGTTTCCAGTGTGCCATTGCCCTTCTCTAGTAGTTGTTCCCTCGGGGGCAGACAGTGAACAAACCCCCTCCTGGCTACAAAGGTACCTTAAGGAAGCTGCACATTAACTGTACCAGCCTCCCTACACACTGGGAAAGGAGAGGGGCAGAAGCTAAGCGAGAGAGACACACAGCTCCATTTTGAAGTACTTAGGGAATTCAGATTATATAGTTATGCAAAGTATTTTTATATCATACCAGGACATTTTTGTTTATACTGCTGAGTGCTATTTTATTTGTTCCAGCTTTGCCACAGATGCACAAATGCTGTGAAAGGAAAAAGAATGTCTACTGTCTATGAAGGCTTTTAAAAAATCAGAAAAGCAAGTAAAATCCATTTCTTAAGCAAACATTCCATTAAAAAAAAATCACTATATGTTTATAGAAAACAAAGGTTTAATTTAAAAAAAGTTAATAACTGGGTATTCCAGAAGGTTTGAGTCATCCACAGTAATAATTAGGGGTTTTGTTCCATACAAAATGCTTTATTTAGCCTTCATGCCTCCATTCAGATAATTGTACAAATGCATACATTTAAAGGTTTAAACTCTATTTCAATTCACAGCTCAATTCATAGGAAAGTTGAATACAGAAAAGCAATGCACCAACAAAATATGTCTGAGACACCATTTAAAACGATAACACTTGTTCATTTAAACCTTTGAGAATAGAGTGGAATAATCATCCTCTGAAAGAATTTCATTAGGGGACTCCCTTTACATTATCATAGGGCAAAAATCACCTTTTTACAGTAAGAGGAAAAAAAGCTCTGAGAGTATTTACAATACATACACTATACATAAATACAAGAACAACACTTACATAATATTAATAAACTTATAACATAGGCGTTGCCTAAACACTACATAGTATATAAATGCAGAGGAAACTATTGGGAAATTAGATCTTCAGAAGTTTACTTTAATTTTTGAAGAAAAGTAATTTTTTTATTTAAAAGCTTTTGAAAAGAAGGCAAAAGACTTAAAAAACTATGTTTGCTTGCTAGCAATGGTATTTTTTTTCCTTTTAAGTGTAGGACCTCTATTGACACTATTATCTCTATGGGGTTACCGGTAATGGCCCTCCCTTTCACATCTTATCTAGGAAAAAGACTGAGGTGCTGTACATACTAATTCCATTGCTGTGAAGCTTCAGTCCCAAATGAAACACTTGGCAAACTATGGGATGTTTTTGTATTTTTACACAGGACGATCAAATGAACACTCATTGGTACATACAACAATAATGACCTGATCAGAAGGAACAATTCGGGGCCAAATGCAACCCCATCCTTAGCACTTCATTCAACTAATGCCATAGGGGAATTTGCTTCTTCCATAAGTAACTTGTCCAAGAATGGTATTTTGCATTATTGTTGTTTCTTCCTAAACACAGCTGAAAGAACTTTCTGATTTAATGGTATTTTTGACCCCACATGTTGATAGCACTGTCCAAATCATTCTTTTCCTTGATGTGTATGAATGCATGTGTCTGTGTGTGGGTTGAAGGTCTTAAGGCTGATGGTGCATGAAACTTAATTAATTCATTACTATCTCTGTATATTCTACAAATGTGCAAATGGGAAATACAATTTTTTAAGGACACAGAGCAGGTCAAGAGAGCATATTGCGTAGGTGTTCAAACAACTTATGAAGGAAGCCATGGATAGGACAATAAGGAAAGAAATAAACTGTGCAGGTTTTTTTTAAGATGTAAATGTAGCAGTAACACAGTTTGAAACCAGAAATGACAACATGAACTTTGAATTGTGAAAAGTATTAGTTCAGCCATGAAGTTTTGGGTCAAGCTGTCTTTCCAGAGAAGCTCTTTTAAGTATAGAAAGGCAGGGAGATGGAGTATCTGAAACTATTTGTGTATTTCATGGTTCATGCTCACATGATCCAACAAAGCCATCACCTGTGGTCCCCTACCAGACACTGAATTATTGGTTTTTTAAATGCAGAGGTCACACCGCAGAGCAAGCTTTAGCAAGTCGATGTGTGAACCACCTCTTCTCTTACAACTAACAGCATCTTGGCTCACTGAAGCTTTTGACACTGAATTGGGGAAGATGTTGCAGAACAACAGGATCTAAAATAATTTTTTTCTATTCTTATTTTCATAATAGCTAAAAAAAAAAAAAAAAAGGAATAAAGGGAGAAAAACCCCAGAAAAACCCCATGAAAACAAAAGAAATCTGGATCATTTTGGGCTGGTGAAGACACAGTGCCCTTTCCTACACAATAACTAATACACGTAGGGCCAAACCTTTCAACATGGCAGGTTTCTAAGTGTGCCCCCTTGTAGTGTTGCTGCTCCAGAACAAAGAACCAAACCTTCCTCTCCAACAACAGCTACAGCTCAGGTACAAGGTATGAGACTGATGTTTCCTTTGTCCTTCTGATAACACATTCCCTGGTGCCCTCCTAAAATCCCCAGCATGAGTTGTGATCTTTTATGTGCTTACTATCTGGAGATTAAATTTGGGACAACAGAGTACATGTATGCATGTTCTGATGGGATCATTTCTGCCAGTGGTTAACATCTACATTTGTTACTAAACTAGCAGTTTTGTCACGTGATTAACCAATGTGCATGAACACCTAATTTTTTTACATGTGGGTCCATGTGCCTTTTCTTTTCTTCTTTTTTGCACATGCACTTCTACCTATATATGAGCATATTTGTGCACACCCCATCCTGCCTCAGTGAGACTGCAGCAGCAATGCACTGATGGCAGTGAAAGTCTAGACAAAATGCCAAATTTTTCAAATACAAAATTCTGCCTGGATAAATGACAGGTACAAACTCAGAGGACAGAAAGCAATCTTCCTTGGCAAAGGCATTAGGACAACATTTTGATCTCTGATAAATTAATTTTTAGAAATAGAAGAAGCAAGAGGGCTGGAATTACACCGCTATTTTAAGAATCCATTAGCAGTCGTTAATATTTACAAAAAAAAAACCCAAAAAATGAGAAAAACTAGAGTGCAAGAGTCACAGCTGGCCATTTTCTGGTAAGATCAATTAGTCTATTGATGCAAATGTTTAGGCCACTCAATATAAAAATCTCCACACTTTATTTTAGGAGTATCGACTTCTTGTTTGCTATTCAAATGGTCTCTAGACTGACAGTCCCCAGTTTTTCACTCATTTGTCCCCAAAAGAAAGAAAAGTGATATATTTTGTCCACTCCTGAAGTCAACCATTTCTAAGATGATATTAAATACTATGAACATTACATGACGAATAGAAAGGAGACATAAGGTGAACTCTGTTTCCAGAGTTCAATGCAGATGATTTTTCAAGAGAATCCCTGTTCTATCAAATTCCCTAAAAAAAGCTCCATTGGGCTTATTGCTGGTTTTTGGATTACTTCACTAGAGAACACCCTGGATACATGGGCACATCCAACATAAAATAGGAAGAAATCCCCTAAAACACTGCTTGACAACAACCTCCAATCACACCTACTGAGAACTGATACGGCTACAAGTCATTTGTAAACTAAGATTTATTTTCTTCTTACAAATATATGACAGATGTTATTTGAGAAAAAACTAAAACCTCTAACACAGTATCTCAACATGTGAACATACAAATGGCACTTTGTGTTTGTTTCTGTGCTGCATTATTGTTCTCCAAGTAAAATTTCATTTTCATCTTATTGTTAACAGAATCCCGTTAAGTTATTGCTGTGTAAAAGTATAGGAACATCCCATCAGTTCTAATTACAGGCACTTTCAGTTTCTGTTTCACCTTTTAAAATAGATTTTAGGCTATCTCACTGAAGTGTATGTGTACTTTAAATGTCAGAACATTCCTGCTACAATTGATTTTCTTGACATGTTACTGCACCTAGAAGACTAAACTCCCCCGGAATCAGCAAAAAGCAGCTGCCTATTTCAGCTCTGCAACCTTTGATGAAGATGCATTGTAGTCGGGGAAATACAACAAATAAAATCACATGAGTGCTTGCCACTACTGTACCTGCAGTTCACTGTAAAATGCCAGAAGGAAAAAAAATGCACAGAACCCTCAAACTTTCCATATGGTTTCCATTTTGATTGTTTTTAACCTTTATTCAGTTGAAGACATTAAGTGTTGACTTGACACTGAAGGACTCAGTATGACTTTGCTGTATCTCATGCTGTCTGCAACACACCAAAGAAGTGGCCACTCCATTTTGCAGAGAAAACATGCTCTGATAAAACAGAACAATTTACTTCTTGCACTTTGTGTTTAAGCCTTGCAAGGCATTATCTTACCAGCTTTCCCAATGAAAACGAAAAGATTTTTTAAAAATGTACTTCCTTTAACATCCCACATAAAACTGTGAGTTGGAAAATACTTTTCCATTATCTCATATATTACAGAATATTGAACTGTTACTAGTAAAATAATTTCAGGATATTTTGATTTCTAAAGATGCAGTATCCTTATAGTTACATTTTTATGCTAAACCACAATTTATTTGGGAGAATTTAAGCCTTTTCAAGGTACCAATGGGCATGGCATAATTAGCCTGCATAACACAGCAACTGTTATGAAGAATTGGAACAGTCTTTAAATTTTATGTGCACTTTTCCAGTTATTTATCACAAAGGCACAACACAGTAACATGAGCTGGTTTCTTAAGGTAGTATTTTCTGTAACACTGTTTATTTAAAATTCTTTCTGATATTTAAATTTTAATTTTAAAGAAACTTGTTTATTACCTGCACATAGATAGAGACACATGGAAGTGCTGGTATTTATATGCATGAATGTAAGGATGAGCATGTGGGAGCAGCAAGGATTTACTGAACGATATTAAGACTTGACTGCTGTGGAAGATGCAGTTTCACACACACTGACCTTTTCAAACCAAAATTCAAACTGAACAATAGGTGGGATATTGAGTTAAACTTACTCTGATTTTGAGGTACATACCTTCAATAAAGGAGAAAGAGATGCTTTTACATTAAGCAGCATTTATTATCAGAAGATAAATTTATAAATGGCAACTAGAATACATTTTCAATGTGGCTAATTGAAAATGAGACTTGTGATCATTGTTACTCCCATTACTAAAAGGGAGAAAAGCTGTCCAGCTGTTTGTCCATGCTCTGCACGGTGAGTTTACCCCAAACATCAACGTCACTGATGTAATTTTCAACACTGTTAATTTTGTTATACATTAATCCAGCAAATAATCATATATACAAGTCAGTCTAAATCTATTTAATTACTTATGTAAGCATGAGAGAGAATAAGGAATACTGCATCTTCATCCCAAAGTTAAAAATTGCTGTTGCAATGAACCAATTTTACAGTGCTGAATACAACAGGTGTTCATATATAATGATAGTTAAAAAGTTTAAAAGTTCTGTATCAAAGCTGTTTGCTCCTTACATTTTCCTATAATGGTGGCTACTGAGATTTGTTGTCAAATCCATTTAAACCTTTTGAAAACATGAAATTTGACCCTTTGTGGCATAGTTTCCCTTGCAAGCTATAATGGGCAATGTCAATGGTGGATATTACCGACCCTTTACTCAAAAGCCTGAATCTCTGTCTTTCTGAAGGAATGGGACACTGCATATTTGTGTCTCCCAACTGCTCAATTAAGATGGACCTACTGCATTGTGTGAAGACGAGAACTCGTATTTCTGCATGCTACATATGACATAAGCCTTTGCCACAGTTATGAAATGTCATGGACCTGCAGTGGGGTACCAGGAATTTTGAGGAAACTACCCTGGAGCAATTGCCCTTGGTCTTGCACAGGCACAGAATTTTGGCAAGGACACCCTCAGGGTCTGGGGGACATCAGCTCCACATTCACAAACCCCTACTCCACAGAGTAACTTCTCTTAAAATGTTTCTGAATGGGAAAAAAAACCCCAAAAAACAATAAACAACCTCACAGAGTATTTGGGATCCAAGCCTGCATGTGCTGTAGGAATAAGAAACTTGTCAAGAACCAGTGGTGGACTACTGCTGGTTGTGTAAGTTGTCTGGAGGTAACAGCACCACGAGAAGCCCTTGCACATGTGCTGGAAAGGTTGAAGATATATACTACTTCCTGCCTGTGAAATAACAAAATATAGCACATGCTCCTTTACCTTTTGGCTTCAGTCTGTTACCGCTGAGATACTCTGTGCCTGTGCCTCTTGGTATGAGTGCTACTTTAACCCTGTATCACTTTGGAGTTCCTTGAATAAAACCTGTTGCAGTGTTTCCAGTGCACAAAGTAATGGGCAACTAGCTGAAAAGTCAGGGATTCACACAGACCAACCTCGGCCTTGGGTCTATAATACATTTGCTCCTCCACTGAGCAGTTTAAAGCTGAATGCTGAAATTTAAGGCCCCTTAGTTTCTCTTGCAGGAGTTCTCTCTTCATTGACTACAGGGGAAACCTAAAGAGGAACACTGATCAATCCCAGTTACGCGCTGCCTTTGTGAATAACATCACATCCTCTTGTACACTAACAGAATGCCCTCTAGAGTGGCTGCTCAAATAAATTCAATTTTCTATGGGAGAAAAAAAATTACGGGTTCCAAAAGGAATTCTGTATGCCACCGGTTCTTCAACTGAATCAATGCTATTCAAATAATTAGTTGGTAAAATGTTCTTGGGCAGGAAGATAATTTTATCAAGTGACTTTTACCTAACCTGACTTCTTTCCCTAAACGGCAATGACAGATGCATTTAACGGGACAATACTTAACTACACAAAAGACAGACCTCAGATGTAATCCATGAAGAACCTCACACACAACACTTGACAACCATTTTTTTAAATCAACAGCAGTAACGCTGCTGGTAATGATACAGTTCTGCTGCCCTACAATATCTCATGGTCCATCCAGAATCCCTGGTCTGTCCCTGATTTGGAGATGGATGTTACAATGTTGTTGAATTCTGCGGAAGTTGATTACCAACACAGTCAATGGGAATTAACTGAGGCATTTTTCACAGAATAGCTATGAATAACTTCTGTCGGATTTCTCTGCTGATCACTCAGCAGTGGGGAGCCTGAGCTTTAACAGTACTAAGTTCTTCTTTTGGACAGCTGATATATTCAATACTAGGGAGTATTAAGGACATTTAAAGACAATTAACTCTGGGGCCTGTGAATGTTGTTATAAAATATTGCAGTCATAGTAACCCTCAATTAACTGTAATTGCTTTTGTATCTGTATGGGTACTCTGTGCTGTTTTTTCCTAAAGATTACCTTGATTTCAGAATCCCCCCAACATTACTATGTTTACGTCAGGAATCAGACATGAACTGAGATGGTCAAGCATTTAAAAATGAACAAGTGGCATCGTAAGTTTAATTTGTGCAATTTCTGGAAGCAAATACTCATAATTAAATGCATTGCAAAAGACCTTTACGTATATGTCTTTCATCTCTAAGCTATGAAAATCTCAGCACTTAAAAAGTTTTGCCAAGCCCCCTCTTTGTCAAATTTAGCTGAATAGGCAGATCTTTGTGAGGAAAGAAAACAGAAAAACACTATTCTGTTTGCATGAATAACTGATGACTAAGAATTTCTCTCTTTCCTACATAATTCAATTAATACAAATTGGTTCGCAATTATAGGGCTGTATGGAAAGGATCAAGAATTTCCTTTTATTTAATCTGAAAAGGCTTGGATTGAAAATCCCAGCAGAGGCAGCCACTGGTACCCATATAAAGGGCCATTTATATCATACTAGACAGCTGGCAAAATCTTGGTATTCCCTAACTCCCAGGGAGAAACCTAATGTCTTGCAGAGCACCACTGCAGAAACATTTCTCCTTCCTACTTACAGTTCATCCACCAACTCCCCAACTATCAGCTCTTCCCTTTATCTTTCCTGCTTTCCAAATGCAAGTATTATGTTAAAGGAAATAAAAGTATTTAATTGTGGTACCTAGCAGGTCAATGAAACCATCTGAGAGATTAACTTAAATGCTTAAATCTTACATGCTACTTCTGCATACCCCTCACTTCTGTTGGTGTGGAGTAAATTATTGTCTTGAGAGCCATTTTACCTCATTATTGCTTTTTCTCTGCAAGAGATGCAGCCATTTCTTCTCTGTTTTGTTCTGATGATACATTCAATTCTATTTCATGAATGGCTACACCACTAACCTTGGTACCAGCAAGTACAAGATCTGACTATTTCTTTGTGTTCAAATAATGGTTGTGGGGAAGAGGATACCTGCATGAAAGAAAACTGTATGTTGAGAATGGGGTAGTACTTTGCAGATGGGCTCTTTCTATACAAATCAGAAAATGGTTCCAAGTAAGTCCATGGAAAAATACCGATACTTAATATTGTACTTTCAGCAGAGATGCTGCTGCCCTTTGATTATTTTACAGATTTCAACAACAACAAAAGAAAGGAAAAAAAACATAAAAGAAAAAGGTTAAATGGCTGGTGTCCTCTAGGGTATAATGACAAATTGTGGTACAATATTATAATGCCACCATCGTTATTGCAAAAGTCTGATCAAGTGACCCTTCCACTTCGGCAGTGGGATTTCTCCAGTAGAATCTTCGTGCCTACTCACACGCAGGTTGTCTGTAGCACAGCTCAGGTGTAATGCTGACACCGGCCAAATGGTATTCAACACAAGGGGAAAAGATGGGATAATACAGATCTAGCGGTCTTGCTCTCATCATTATCATCGGTTTGTGGTATCTAATTCTCCAATAAGCAGTGATTTTTCAGGAACAAAATGTCTGGCAGCTGAGAAAACATACAAGCTATAAACATTTTTTGTCAAAGGATGCAGCATGTAAAATAATGCCCATTCCTGTAGCATTTCGGCTGCTATTTCCCAGGTGATTGTGATGACATTTTCAGAGGTTAGCCATGCTGAGGGGCAGACGGGATTAACTTCAGATGGCGAGGAGAAGAGTGGCACTTCTTTTCCTGCTTTTTTTTAAATTTTATTTAATTTGTTACTACTTTTTGTTACAGACATCAGGGAAAGCCCTGCCTGTTAACACTGTAGAGGGGGATTCAGCCCTGCTGAATTCACTCCGGGTAGTTAAGAGACCCAGCTCTTAAACTCGGCTGGAACAGGTAGCGTTTCTCAAACCAGCATGTGCCTGCGGCGGTGGAGCGCCAAGTGATCTGAGCGGGAAAAGCTGCGGTCACAGTCTGCACACTTGAATGGCTTCACTCCCGTGTGCTTGCGGTAATGCCTCGTCAGTTCGTCGGATCGAGCAAACTTCCAGGTGCAGCCTTCCCAGGTACATTTGTAGGGTTTTTCTCCTGGGAGAAACAAAAGAAAGAGGGGAGGGGGGGAAAAACAGGTTGTGACTTTCCCCTTGTTGCGATTAATCCCCACAATCCCCTCTGCACGCTTCCCATGAACACCCACTGCCTAGGGCTTTCTTTGGGCCAAATTACACAATTACGAGGTACCGGATCTGCTGAATATAAGGAAAAGGGCCTTGAGATCTATCATTCCTGTGGCACTCACATGACTAAGAAAATCAACAGGATTAAGGCAATAATATAGATCCTACCTTGCAGGGGTGATGTGGGGATTAACATCAAGACAAAGGACTGTGTAATTATTGTCATGATTACCATACGAGTTTTTTACCCTCATATTGTCAGGCTTCACTTTCTCCCCAAATGACCAGATTACCTGTTATTTCCGCAATTTACCATGGGCTGCCAGAGACGTCCAATTATTTTATGAAGTTTATGAAGGTTTCTAATTATTTGTGTAAACAGCACTGCAGGACATTTCTTAGCAAGCTGGTAAAAATGAACTACAATTTTCCAACGAAACATAAAAATTCAATCTGCAAAAAGTTCTTTTATTTACTGCACTTTTGGTAAAATTAATTTTGTGTAAGATGTTACAAGGAACAGCGTACAGTTTTTACACATACTCAGCCATGGGACTTGCACAATACTGTTCATAAACACTCATTTACTTCAGTGAGCTCAGACTTGCGCTAAGTGTAGATTTTTAGAAAATCCCATCCTCTGCTTTATATTTAAAGGTAAGAATGATGCATGCTCCACATTCTGTATTGTATTATGAGAGAGGAGAAGTTTAATAGAGCCAAACTAGATTTTGTGCTTCCATAAAGTGAACTGTTATAAAATCCTGTTGTTGCCATGCTCATAGGGTATACTCTGTGATTTCTACCATCCACCCCAATGTCTATGGGTTAAATATTCTTGGCAGCTACCTTGATCCCACAGTTGATCGTGCACCAAAACTGAGGACAGGAAACTGTGTGAGGTCCATTTGTATATTCCCTTTGTGTGTCAAAAATTTTACTTCCCCTTCTGAAACCAGCTAATCACAGGACAACAAAAGAGCATCTCTGCAACAACTGTTTCCTTTGTCAGGCACAATCATTCCTCAGTTATTTATTATCTCTTATGAATCATGAGCAGCTTGCAAGAAACTATTTCAATTACATGAACCAGTGACGCAACACTTGCTTTGTCGTAGGCAGCACCTCCCTCCTTGTGTCTCTTCAAAAGTCAATAAATGCTTTACCGAGAGCTCTCGGTGTCAAAAGAAAATTCCTGAGTAAGAATATCATCTTAAAGTTCAAACAGCCCTGAATAATCCAGATGAAATGGCCTCTGTCAGGAAATCAAATGCTGTACAGACATCAGCATGACATGTCAGCAAGGTTGTCAGCAACATTTGAGCTCCTTGGATTGGTACCTTCTGTGCACCATCTGGGCCGTGCTGTAGTTTTGATGTCAGACGGGGGTGGGAAACAGTTGCTGCGAGGAGAACCCAGCAATCACGGCTGTGAGGCAACCACAGCTTGTAGCTGCACTAGCAGCGACTTAGCCTAGATAATTTTATACTCCTTAGCCAAGTACAAAGCACCAAATAGTGTTCATTGCCAGTGGGTGGCTGCAGCATTGGACACCTCAAAGCCAGCAGCTGCTGTGAGCTGGACAGGCAGGCACAAGCTACATGGCAGATGGCAGGTTGCATGCTCTTGCCAATGACACGGTGCTACAAAATGTTCACCACCAAACTGTTTTACAAACATATTCTTGCCACAAACAGCTGGTGCAGAGCACTGTACAAATATAGCAGTACCCCCATTCAACTTGGCAGGTTGATTCTAATGCTCTCAGTCACATTGCATCAAGTTTTTCAAGTGCTGCGCTTATCCTGTCCATCCTCTACATACTTTTAAACTCTCTTTTTGGCCAGATACTACCCTGTTTGGTTTCTTTGATCACAGAGGCTTTTGATCACCAAAGCACAGTGTGGAGGTATTTTTTAAGCTTTAGATTCTTACTTAAAAGCATTTGAAATTCTACGTCTCTCTAGTCACACAGAATCATAAAATCATTTAAATTGGAAAAGACCTTTAGGATCATGAAATCCAACCATTAAGCCAGCACTGCCAAGCCCACCACTCAACCATGGCTCTATGTGCCACATCTACACATTTTTTAAACATCTTCAGGGATGGAGACTCAACCACTTCACTGGAAAGACACAGTAAAGATTTTTTTTTCTAATATTCAATCTAAACCTACCCTGGTCCAACCCTGGTGAACTTGAGGTAATTTCCTTTTGTCCTATAGTTTATTACTTGGGAGAAGAGACTGACCCCTACTTCGCTATAACCTCCTCTCATGTATCGTAGAGAGCAATAAGGTACCCCCTGACCCTGTCTTTCTCCAGGCTAAAAAACCCCAGGTCTCTCAGTCACTCCTCATAAGACTTGTGCTCCAGACCATTCACCAGCTTTTTTTCCCTTCTCTAGACACATTCCAGCACCTCAATATCCTTCTTGTTGTGAGGGGCTCAAAACTAAACACACGATTTGAGGTGCAGCATCACCAGTGTTGAGTACAGGGGACAATCACTGCCCTGGCCCTGCTGGCCACACTATTTCTGATACAGGTCAGGATGCCCATGGCCTTCTTGGCCACCTGGGCACACTGATGCCTCATGCTCAGCCAGCTGTCAACCAGCATCCCCATGTTTTTTACTGCCAGGCAGCTTTCCAGCCACTCATTCCCCAACCTGTAGCTCCGCATGGTGTTGTTGTGATCCAAGTCAAGGATGCGACATCTGGCCTTGTTGAACCTTATACAATTGCCCTCAGCTCATCCATCCAGCCTCTTCAGATCCCTCTTCAGAGCCTTTCAACCCCCCAGCAGATTGACACTCCTGCCCAACTTGGTGTCATCTGCAAACTGACTGAGGGTGCACTTGATCCCCTTGATCACTGATAATGATATTAGAGATATCCATGAAATCTTTCCCCTGGGTACATAGAATCCCAGATCTTCTTTCCCTCTGTAGAAAACAAAGAGATAACCCAATGCAGACAGCAGCAGTTTGTAAGAGAAATACCAGAAATAGTTTGTTCATCCACTAAAACAGTATCAGTCCAGGTAAGAAATGTAAGCCATCTGATGGAAGGATGTGAGTGCAGATCGCTCAGCTGGAGTTCCCATGTGTTGCTTCCAGCATCCCTCCTCAATGAGTCCTACTTATCCAGCCCTTATAGAGCTATGTGAAAGAGACAGGACTGACTACATTCCTTGCAAGCTATCTACACCACTGAAGGAGAATCATTCTTACAAGCTCAACCTAAGAGGATCTTTAATTATTTTCAATTTATATACATTTACTGTAAGAAGGAAAAAAGCAGCCAAAGTAGCATTACTCTGATGTCATTCACCCATATGCACCTTAATAAAGCCTATGTAAAGAAAACTGTGTGAAAATATGATTCACTAAGATTAATCTACATTTTATGGAACCCTGATTTTTAGGGAAAGAATAATACCACTACTTTTCTGTTAAACAGCTACCTTACGTGTGCACGGACAAGTGCTAGGAAAAAAATGTTCTTCATTGGCAATACTATACTAACTCTTAAGCTTTTGTTTGGTAACATCCCAGACACGAAGACTAACCACTGAGTTTACCAAAACCAGAAGACCCAGGAGTTCAAAGGATGGAAAAAGGACCAGCAGGAGCAAAATTGCTAGAAGCTAAAAAGCTGGTGGCAGGGATCACACACCAGCTTTGGCTGATGAGCTTGAGCACTCATAGCTGAAATTCTCAGTAGAATCAATAGAGAGGAGCTGGACCTTAGCAGGGCAATCCAGAAAGCCGTGAGTGAGGAGGTGGACAAAACTAGTTTGTTAATTGGAAGAACCTAATCCCAGTGCATATATGTCTCTATATTTCTTTCTCCATTTCAAGACCGGATTGCAGTGGAGTTGAAGTCAAATACTCAACCCTTTTGACTTAGACACTTCTTTCCCTGTGCAAGCACTTGAGTTTAAGTGTTTAAGAAACTTTCAGGCTCAAAGTGCGGGCACGTTTCAACTCCTCATGCACTCAGACACTTAAATTCTCATTCAGCTCTAAGGAGCAAAAGCAGGTGGTGTGAGTCTTGCTCAGGGCGGTGGAAACACAGAAAAGGAAGTTCAAGTCAAAACCATAGACAGGTTTTGGAAAATGGTAGCAAAGAGAGCTGCAGAGGGAGACTAAAAAACATGCAGCAATTAAGAGGAGGAGAAAAGAAAAATTGGAAAAAGTTAAAACTCTGTTAGTTCAATCTTCTGAATCTGTAAAGTTTTAGATTTAAAGAAGCTTCCAATTTAAAAATAGATGCCTGAAGCTGTGAACATTTTCACAGGGGCTGACCCTCTACTTTTGCACCTGCCTTTGAGAGCTCTATTCTTTGTCCTGAAACATGACAAAAGTATCCCCAAACACAGAAAAATTGTATTCTGATAGTATTCTGCAACTTTGTCTTGCAATACATGGATAGTGAACAGTACACCACAATAGGCATTTACATAAATCAAGTGGGATCCTGGAGCATGAAGAAGTTCTTCTACACAGTTCTCTGTAAAAAAATGAATATTTACTATTGCTTGGGGAAGTTAATTACGGAGTTTTAAAGGTATGACTCAATGTCCCAAATAGAACTAGTAATTTTTTAATCTTTTATTAACAAAACATCTCTTTCTAAGAGCGTTTCAAAACCTTGCCTCTTGTAGTCCAGATACCACAATCCAAATTAATTACTTTTATCATATTATTTTTCCTACCCTACCATGATTCCTCTCACTTAAGCACTTAAGAATATGGTTACAACTGCTGCTCATTAAATCTTCCAAAACTCATAAAACATTGCATTAATAATGCTAAATAATGACCGCTGTTCAGCTAATGATTCCAAAATTTTCCACCCTTCACACAGCCAAACATCTGTCTTCCCATGTCTTTATTCATGTACTCTGAAGATCCTTCACCCAAGGAAATAAATCTCTCTCAAACTTTTACTTTACAACTCAGTGACATTGACATATTCCTTATAAAAAAAGCTCTTTGTAGGTTATGAGCACAAGATCGTGCCATGTAACAGATGAAGGGACCAGGGTGTGTTCTCTGCCATGCAAAATTTCCCACGTGGTATGCTCCCCAGCAGTTACCCTCTGCCCATCAAGTAGCTGGTATCATGGTATTTGATGCCAGGTGCTTCAAAGACAGGCACCACAAAACCACCACGTAAATAGTTACAGGTTATTCTGCCAGCAGGGAAACTGATCTGGAACTCCAGGAAGCAGAGCTGGCCTTATGTTCCTTAGGCAAGGAACTTTATTTACTGCAAATGCAGATGCCCTGTGTACTCCCTGTGCACTTGCAGACCCTTTCATTTGTGTATTATTTGTGTATTACTTTTATTAAGCAGTTTAGCAGGCTCTTGACAACCATGTCATTAAGTAACCACGAGGTAATACTGTATACTACTAGGACAGAAAATATGCCAGTGCTCAAGTTGTAACTGTTCTCTTTCTCTGGCATAAATTCCATCCCCCCTTCCTGGTATTACAGGTGAGCGCCATGTCCCTATGTCATCTATCCATTTCTTCTGCACATGGAACTGCCACCATGACTCTCAGTTATTATGTCACTTCTTTGCAGCCCCTGCCTGCAATGATACTCAGCATTTTAAAACACTGGTAATAATTCTATTCCACATAAGAGTCAACACAAAAATAAGCATAAGGGACTGTACAGAGGTAAAGATTTAACCATCTGGTCAGACTTTTTTCTGTATTTAAGCTTTCATCACCCTGTGAAAGAGCCACATGTGGAAACTCCACTTTTGAGAGAAACAAAGTCAGAAAGCACTTGGAAACAAAACATGATATATACATCTGTGTAGTGCTTGCAGATTGGGTGGCTGGGACCATGTGGGAGATGCCACTCCTCACTCCGTTCACGAAATACAATGGGATTTGAGTCAAACCTGCACAGTTTAATAGGTGGTATGTGCCCAGCTTTCCTATATACAGACACAGCTTTATATCCCAAGTTTCTACTGTCATTACTCTTGAAGAGTATTCCCCACACAACACCAGAGTGCGGTCCTAAGAATTTAGTCCAAAACAAGTAGAAAGAAAATATTAAACCAGCAAGCATGCCTCTGCCTATGTCTGATAATGCTACATTTTCTAGTCAAGGTGAAAAGATCTGCAGCTTGTAGGGTTGAGGACATCTCCTGGTGACTCCTGGTTTGGTTTCTGCTACATGATATTATGCAATATATGTAATGTGTATTATTTATACCAGCTGGCTTCAGCTCCCATGTAAACACAAGAATTGTTCTGAAAAATATGGGGCAGTCACATTTTACCCATACTGACAGGACTCTAGAAGGGGAAATCATACACTGAAAACCACAAATGATGGCTAATTAGATTTTGCATTTCTACTAAAAATAAGAAATTTCAGGCAGAAAATATTCTTTTTCCAGCAAAACCACTATCTGATAATGAACATCCTCAGGCACTCCCAGAGGAAGAGGGGAGCTTAGCTTTTAGGCACAGGGAAAAGGGAAAAATGACAATTCTCACATTTTTTGTGATATTCTTATTAGTATAATTTTTAAATGAAAAAACAGAGCACTTATAAAGCACTTTACAACTTCTAAGTGCCCTATAAAGCCTTTTTGAAAATGTAATCCCTCATAAAAGTCTGTCTTTGTAGTAGCACTACGTAGCAAATATTATGTTCATTCTGCAGGTAGGAAAACCAAAACAGCAAGCATCAGCAGCCTTCCCAAAACTGCAGAGAGAGTGAGCAGCAAGGCTAAGACTTACATATTAGGAACACCTTATTCTCCGTAATGAAAGTGCTAGATCTTAGTTTCATCCCTTTAAAAGTCTGCAATATATTCAATCACTTTGATGCAAAAATCCAATTCAATTATTTACTTAGTTACTAACCCACTGTATCTTTTTGGTGAACACAGGCAATTTGACTTTTGTGTTTCAGTATTGTCAAAATATGCAAATAAAATATCTTTCCAGGAAGAGATTAGTTTCGTATCACTTGAGCAAGTCTGGCAAAACAATTTCTACGAGCAGAACAGGAACATATTGTGCTGCCTGGGACACATCCTGAAATTCAGGTTTTTTATTTCTTGTTCTTGGTCTGACTCAGGCAAAGCACAGGGAGATGGTTTCTTCAGGTGAAAACCGAGAACAAAACAGCTTCTTGAATTCAAAAATACAGTGACAACCTCCACTCTAGAAGAAGAGTCAGAACTTCTTTATACTTTGGCAGCTTTGAACTAGTTATTTACAAGCTCTACTTCTGATAATTCAGGTGCGAGTCTTTTTCCCACATCACAACACACAGCTACCTTTTCATTTCACTGCACTGATGAGCTTGGGTCCTGTTTGCCATCCTAGTAGAGTACTAGTTCAGCAACCCTACCTCTTTCCTTCTGCTACTGTCCCATATGCCCCTCTAGGTATATAGCTGTCTCAGTTTGACACCATTTTAATACAAATCCCAGAAAAATAGCCTTTGTGACCATGCCCACAAAATTCAATTATCTGGAATTAAAGAAGGCAAATACATTACACTGATCTCTGCCCTGTTCTGTCACCACACACACAGGAAAGAAAGAAAGAAAGAAAGAGGGAGAATCCAAGAAACTTCTCTTCCACATTTTCTTTCTTTGGGCTTCTGCAGAGACTTTGACCCACAATGGGCCATATCAAGTGCTGTGTGACATACAAATGAATTAATGCCCTGAGACAAGCATTAGTTACGTACATTGCCAAAGGCACTGTTGATGCAAAATGATAAATTTTAACTCCTGTAAAAACAGAAAAAGTAAAATATTTGGAAATACAAAAGGTGCACCTGAACCCAGGAGCCAGACCAAATCCCAATAGTGTATGACAAATAGCATTTTATTAACCTCCCTGAAATTTGTTTCCTGCATAATGTAGCACATACATAAATATTTAAGAATATGTTAAGTGCATATATATGTCTATACACTTAACTTATAGATATATCTGTAGTGGAAGATGGCATGAAGCTTTTTCCTCCCAGTAAATATATGGGACTATCAAATTTCCAGTGCTGTGGGGAAAGGCTGAGATTTTGCCCCTTAAAGCAGCCTTCACTCACAAAAGTATTTGGAGAAGGTGATGCAACAGATCTGTACTTCCTTCAGCAGCCAACTGTATGGAGGGTACCAGCAGAACTGCACACTTACTCTATTTATCCGGGATGCTGCAGGCTTAGGTTTTAATCTGGCCTCCCTAAATAAAACAACTTTCCTCCATTGTGGTCCATAACTACAAGGGAGACACCAAACAAGGAACACTTCCCTTTCCATCTGCCTACAATACTGGTACTGTCACTCCTTCTGGATGCTCCAGGCATTGCTCCAACATGTTCATCAAGAGAAATAATCACGGTTCTCAGTATAAAACTTAAAGCTCCTACTACCTGTAAAAAACAAAACAACAAAACAAACCTGTCAAAGAAATTAAAAAAAAAAAAAAACAACCAACCAAAAAAAAAGGCCCCAAGGGATGAGCTTTCTCTCACACGGTTTTGCACAACTGATTATTTGTTGTTTGCACTGTGCTAGAAGTCAGGCTTAAGCAGAGGATGGAACACTGGTGTGCTGGCTGTCTACAGAAACAGAGCATTAAGAAACCTATCTCCCATTTAAGTGAATTATGAATGGAAGCACACTTCCCAAATGAAGAGATAACAATTTTTATCACAATAAAAAGCAGAATAAATATATATAATGCTAAAGAAAAATATTGAGAAAAATATGCATGACAAGGGAAAAGCTCATTAATGTGACCAAAATACCATTATTTCATAGCCTATGTGGAGAAAACACTGAAGTGCAGAAAATAACTCCTCCTACATAAGTGTCACATGATCTTTTTACTTTCCCATGAAATAAGGTTTTGTAAAATTTACCCAGGTTTCTAACCACTTATTTGCAAGAAAGTAAAGACGAAAATGCTAAATTTCAGGACCTGCCTCTTGTTTCCTTTTACGCATGAAAGAAACAGAACCTGAATAAAACATTAAAACAAAGGCTTTTGTAAAGCTTACTTGCAGTTTTGCGCATGTTCCACTTTCAAAAACTGTATTTCCGATGGGAGGTTGCTCTGACAAGGACAGGATGGGCACGAGCAACTCCAAACACAGTTACCGAAAGATGTGGGCTATCACCAGTACCGGGCATTTCAGTAGTAAGTTGTTATCCTGTTCCCTCTGTTGGGGACTGAGTGGGCTGCAAGAGTTAAAGTACTTGGAAACACTGTACTCCAGGTCTGAGTGCAACATCTGGGAAAGCATTTTAGAAGTAATGGGAGTAAAGAGGTCTTTCTCATCCTCATACCACTTCAGGGCTACACATGGTAGACCACAATCATGCCTGAGACCTCAGATGAACTGCAGTTCTTTGGAGGTAGAGCATTAAGTACTAAATGGCTGGCTTAGAGAAAATTTTATTCTGCATAATGAAATTATCATTATTCCCTTGTGCCACACACAGACAAAACACATATGCACCCCATATTTACAAAGTCAAGGGGTACTGTTGCAAATATTTTTCATAACCTAGAGACTGCAAGTAATCACAGATGCAATTAGACTTGCTTTCCCATCAAAAGTATCTTGGAATAACCACACAGGCACTCTTCCATATCGGCACAGCATCAGACCTACAATGAACAGGAATGACTCCCTGTGTGTAAGGTGAATTCAGAGCCTGCAAAATGTGCCAGAAATGAAATCTTTCCACAGAGTGCCTATTGGAAGAGAACTGGATGTACAAGCTTCTTCTGCTATGGACACTTGCCCATAACCAGCTGGACTCTGACAACTAATTCACTACTTAGAGAGGTTCCCATTTCTACATCACCTTACTAGGCTGCAGTGACATCAGTAAGCCTGCTTTTACACTCTGGTACATACTGCACCAGCAGTCATCTGCCTTTAAATATATTTCTGTCCTGAAATGTGAACCCCATCACATTAATGGGAATAGGTTGAGGCTTCATTTATTAAATAATCTGTTTATCTTCTAAAGAGAAACTGCATGAAGAAGGGGCAGAAAAGCTAGAAAGGAAAACTTCTGTGAAATATACTCATTTTCACATTGGAAAGCTCTACTGTTTATTGAAATTGGCAGCAAATTTTAAACACTAAAAGAAAGTATTGCTTAAAAAATAAAAGTATCACCCAACACAAACAGAACCTCCTATTTTACTTAAGGCAAATTAATTTTTAAATTGGCTTTGTTTCTGGAACAGCATATGAACCTGCTGTTGAAGGTTTCTTTACCAGACAGATTTACGTGGAGGACAGAGAGCTCACGAATAAGGAGCACATAAGACACAAGACAGAAAAGCTGGACTTACGAAGACTGAGTCTGGAGCACAGGTGACAAAGAGGTGTTGATTTTAAAGTAGACCAAAATTCTACACAGTTCAATTGAAATCCAGAAGGATTACTTAAAACTTGTTGCTTCTTCCCAATATTTGTCTAAAGAAGGGATGACAAACCTGTAAATATCTGTCTGGAGCTTATAGTTAGCAAAAGACATTAAACTGACCTTAAGAAAGCAACAGGTAATGAATGAAATTTAAAAGCATACAGAACAAAAATAACTTTTTTGGTGCCTCCAACTTCTTAAGTCCATTCTGAAAGTGCTCAAAGGAAAATGTGAACAAAGACTAATGACAGGGGCCCTTTCATATTAAAATAATATATGGAGCAACAGTGAGCGAGAGGAATGCAATGTTTGAAAAAGCACAGATTAAATAAAACACCCATGTACTCACTAGCCCTCTTTCTTCTACGGTGGTGTCTCAACCTAGCTACAAAGGAACATCTTGAGGAGGGAATGCTGTCATTTTCTCAGGTACAGATCTGTAAAAACATCCTGAGATGTTTACTGTCTCCACGTAACACTGCTGAAGACCCACTGACACTGACAAATAGTCTTCATTACATCTGTGGCAAAGGTATTTGCTCTCATCTCTCAGGAATGATATAGGCGTTGATCAAGGACAAAGCACAAAACAGTAAAAAATTCACTTGGCCTGGGGGCTATATTCAGCCTGCCTCTGTAAGAACCTGACAAAGCAGCCCCATCTTCGGCAGCAGCAGCACTGACAACACTAATTCAGACCCAGTGTGGGCTCATGGATGAAGAGCAGCAGTTGCAGCCCAGTATCTGCATCCCACAGAAGGTGCTCTGGTTACAGACCTTGCCCTCCTCCACTCCTCTGATGCAGGAGCAAAGCCACGGCTGTGGACATACAATGCCCCACACTCATGGATTTAATCTGTTCCCACTTCATGCCAACTGGAAATCCTAGGCTTTTGCTGCCATTTACCCCAGAAAGCCTCTCTGTCACATTCTTCCAGATATTTACAACTAATGACTGAAATAAGGTTGCACAAAAATACAGAATGCTGATTACTACTACAGCAAAAGAAAAGGCTGTGGAGGTGAAAGACAGGGAACGATCTCTGTGTAGCAGACATTGTGAAATTATGTCCCATGTAACCTCAAAGCAGGCATCTTTCTTTGTTGACTTCTTCAGGGTTATTCACACAATGTTTTTAAACTCCTTGGGCTTCTCCATATGGTAAGAGGGTAGAACTAGATTTAACTGCAAGCATCTTCAGATGTTTAGATGTTCACACAGTGGAAGGAACCACTATTACTGAGTCTGTAAGGCTCAGCTATCCTACTGGAAGTGTCACTGGCAACTTTAGTACTGCCTGGAAAAGGCCTGAAATAGACATTACAGATCATACACAGAGTTGTTTCCCTCTCCATCTTCAAAGTAAAAGCAGTAAACTGAAGAAGGTGAGTCCCACCAGGGCTGCATGGGTGCAGACCTCACAGGAACAGTCTCCCCATTCCTGGGGCTGACACCAGCATCTATGTCAAATGAAATGCCGATGTACGTGAACCAGGAATGCAACACATGGATGCTGGTTTTCTCATTTTTAAAGATTATTCCTTTGAGGAGTCACACATTAGTAATTTTCTTTAAGTTCACAGAAGCAGAAACTAACTCAACACAACTCCAGTGAGCCAATTCCTCACAGTTTCTCCTTGCAGAAAGAGTTGATAAACCTGAGCTGCAAGATTGCCTGCGAGCCCCGAAGGCTCTCCATCACACCCGATACCTCCTGATAGCTTTATTTGATGATCTGGCAAAACAACAACAAGAAGCTGATACTAGAAAGGGAAATTTAATACCAGTGCTTGTGATTTATGAAATGCTCTAACTATTATAGGTTTCACTTGCAGTTTTTCTAGTTGAAGAGATGATATGTAATTCAAGTTCGCCCCCCAGTGGACTCTATGCCCACACCAGTACACTAAGATTTGAGGACACTGGTGACAAGTATAGGGAAGCTAGACAATAGCATACTTAAAAAAGCTACGAATTACTCCAAGATAATTAAATGAAACTGTTACTATCTATATTATTTTGTTTTTCTTTTTAATTTAGATGAAAAGAAGTATACCTTCCAAACAACAAGGCTGTTCATCCTGTCAAAGTACCATATTGTTTTTTCTGCTGTATCCAAACTACTGTGAATGTTTTCGTGGCTATTCACAGAAAATCATTTAGGTTGCAAAAGACCTTTAAGATCATCAAGTAAATGAAAAAAACCCAAACGTTCTCAAGCACATCCTTCTTAGGTAAACAACTGTGAGCATGATCAGCCTGCCTGAAAAAAATAAAGGTCCAGATTATGCAATGCTGAGTTTCTGTGATCTTTTCTCAGAAAGTTTCCTACTGAAACTTGCTCACCCTTGCGTGCATAGCTGTCATACTTCATTTATACTTATCCAAAACTGCACTAATTACTGTGGGTCATACGTGAATAATTTACTTCTTTTGCCTGAAGCAAAAGCAAAGCCCAAGATAAAAAATGTAAGATGAGATTAGTACATGGAGTACGCTCATGACCAATGCTACACGTAAGTCTGAATATACGAATTTCTTACAAAGACCTGAGAAGCATTCTGTAAAACACACTTAATTTTAACAGCATGATACAGATTTTCTCACTGGATCCACTGGCTAAATTCAGCACTCACCTATTCTCTAGACTACACTTCTTTCATCATGCCTGCTGAAATGTCAATATAAAGCAGTTATCAGCTGACCATTTAATGAAGGGTTTTGATTTGATGTTATTTTTCTTTTTCTCTGAAGTAATAAACCAACTTCCAGCATGACTGCAAGATAGTTCAGGCAGCTGTCTTTTGGCATGGGAATTCATTTCAGCCAGTTAACAGCCCGGCAGGTATCCAGGCTTCCTCCTGCATACTCAGCAGTGGAAGAGAAGCACCTTTGCAAGCCAATCCCTGGGTATACCTGAAGAAGGAATAACATGCCCCAGAGGTGCCAATCCCTCTCCTCTGACTACCCAGAGATCCCAGACAGATAGCACAGCCCTGACACACAGCTGCCAGGGAACCAAGGCTGGGGAGATGGATTCTACGATTACAGCAGGTAGACATACTCCCTTCGTCCTGCCTGAAATGTTACAGATGCTAAAGCTGTAATTACCTACACCCTTTTCAAGCCTTTAGTGACTAGTTTTGAGCACTCTAAGTGCACAGTCTGAGATTCAGCAGTGTTGACTATCTAACGCTGATTTGGGTGCATTATCTGCAAGTGCTGGTCTGCCCTCTGAGATCACTAGAGAAGTACAGACTCATGACAAATGTACTTCTCAGTGTTTTAAAATGTCATGGCAGAAGAGCCTTCTCTGTCTCTGAGCTAACTTGGGTGTGACATTTCTAAGGTCGTTCACATCTAGTTTTGTAACTCAGGTCCTTACACAATGATTGCTTATACTTCTGGGCTGGTTGCCAGTTTTGCAGGCTAGAAAGAGTGACTCCCCTATGGCATAAGCAGATAAATGGTATTTTTGGTTCAAGCCAAACACTACAGTTTTTATGTCTCTGTTGGGCTCTCTGTCTTTGAATCTGCTACAGCCATGTAATGCTCTAAGGGCAATACAAGCAAGAAAAGGAAACAACATAGAAATCAGGGTAGGAAAAAGGAAAGGGGCAGAGTAGGGTCAGACTGGGATAAAAGAAGTAAAACAAGAATGAGAGAGAACAAGGCGAAAGGGGTAAGGGTATATAAAATGTATTAGAAGGGTAGGGATGAAAGACCAGACCACATTGAGCATGGGAAAGAATAGGGAATAAAAAGAATTAAGACAAGACATTACAAATCATAAGAGAGCAAGATATGGAGAAACTAGGAAAACTGACCTGGAGTAAAATGTAATGAAATTTCCAGATCCCCAGAACATTACTGCTGTTTAAGGAAGGGACTCTTACCTTACAGAAAATGGTTTAGGAGGGGGTACTAGGATGGAGCCTTGTTCAGAATTCCTCTCAACAAAAGTCCTACCAACCAAAAGACATATTGGAAAGAGTGATGGAGACATGGCCTCAATTGAAATGGAGAAGCCATCACTTAATTTTTTAAAATAATATCTCATACGCTTTAGAGTGCATCACACCACAGAAAGTGCCAGCAGATTCTCGGCAAAGAACAGTGTTCTGCTACATGCTGGATAAACACCATCTTTTCTCCAAGGAGTTACAAGAATGCTAAAGTCCATTAAGAGCAGAGAGATCAATAAATTTAATTTAAGCAAATGAGTAGCAGAGTAAGGATTAGCACTGAGACTCAGAGTGTTCTGTCCACTGCCTTTCTGGCCATCCAATCCATTCCTTTTTAAACTGTTCTTCATGACTTTAAATTGCTGCTCCTGAGTTTATCCACAATAAAATTACAACTATTACAACATCAATGCTTCAACTACCCATACATGCCTGTCACATAGACTAATAACAGTTCATGAAGTTAATTAGGACACCAGGTATTGATTAAGTGTAAAGTATTATCAACACTGAATGGGACCTAGCTCCTCCAGGCACCTCTCTTGCACCTCTGTTGTAGGGATCTAGAAGAACCTATTCTCATACAGTGACTGACGTCCCTCTCCAGTATGGTGTAGTTGCCACTGAAAGCCTTTAGAAAGACCTACTGAGGACGTGAGTTTACACTTGAGTTGAATTGAAGACTTTCATGAGCACCTGGCATTCAAAGGCTACATCTGTAAAAGCAAGCAGTAGCTCAATAGGAGCAGATCTGTAGAGTGAAAAAAATACTGCTGAAGATTCATGACCACGCTATACGCTCTTCTTGAGGGTTTTCTTTGGACTACCTTGATTGGTCCCAAGCAATGACCACCCACTGTTTGTGGGTGTGTCCCTGGAGGCCACTTTTCTGTTTAGTTTCACCTGAGAGGAGTCTGGCTTGTAATGGCAACACTTGTGCTGCCACAGAGGGATGACTGGGATGCTCTTGATCTGCATCAGAATAGCAATGCTGATGCACTCTCAGACACCTCTGTTAGACACAGACCTTTAGCCCTTAGTGTAGAAGAACAAGTTCTATACGCCCTAAATTAGGCAGAAAGGAACTTGCTTGTCTTAACCATGGTGCACAGAGCCAGCAAAGTCTTACCTGTGTGCGTTCTCCGGTGAGCCTTCAGGTGGGAACTTTTTGTGTACACTTTGTTGCATCCCTCAAAGTCACACCGATGGATGCGCCGCTTCCTGGAGTCTGGAGACTCAGACCTTCTCTGACGCCTTGTGCTCTCAATACTGAATGGTGAAATTGAACTGAAAAGTAGAACAGAAGCAAAATAATGAAGAGGGCCCCAAATAATCAAGTGTAACATATGAGTGTGACAAAAGTGACACAGACAATTAATTAACTATTTCCCTTTCTACAATGGAATTCACTGCACATATTTGACACAAACAGTGCTTAAAGTAGAGCATATTTTGCAGTATGAAATAACCGAAGTCTTGATTTAGAGGTGTTTATTGCCCTAAAAAAGCACCATGACCCTCGAAATACTGCTCCAATAATGAAGTAGCCTGACTTTATCGAGCACGATTTCTATTTGACATGTGTCCAGGTACAAGCTCACTGAACCCTGTATTCTAAACAGCTTTATATACAGCCTCCATAACTTCTCCTTGACAAGTTTAAATAAATAAAAAGCCGGAAACCTTTTATGAAAAAGTGTTTCCAGTACCTAGATCTGGACTATGGATCATCGCATTTGGACAAACATCTGTTGTTTGCTTGAATACAGACTGCTTGCTAACAGATCCATATCACCTTGTAGCAGTGATTTTTCCAGGTTTTTATTGGAAAGTTCTCAATCTATCACATGCAAGCCAATGAATTTTATTTTCCTTTCAGACCACTGATAAAGTTTACTAGCGTAGGGCCACAGAACAATCCCCACAGAAACATGAATGCTCATCGAAGATACTCTGTCTACAGCAACGTCCTAAGGCCTATCAGTTTATGCCAATTTTAAGCAATTACAAATAAAATGTTGAAGTTATGTTGCTTGAGTTTCTAAATATAGAGCATAGAGTCTAAAACTTGAAAAAAGCCTGCTACAGCAATGCATTTGGCTTGGTTAGATAAACTATTCTCAAATTTGTAGGCCAAGATCCAAACCCTCATTGACTTCCAGTAATTATACTACCCAGACATAAATCATTATTAACTGATCATCTTATCACCCCCACTATGATTGTATCGCACAGTAATCACGTTCACCCACAGTTATACTAACCTGTTTAGCTACTTTAAGTACTGGAACAACACTGGCCTTCATCAGGTTTCTGGGGCTTCCCAGATTTATTGACATTCAAAGTAAATGAGCTACAGATTGATTAGTCAGCTCTTTTAGACTTAAGATCAATTTGAATGAAAAGGAGTAAACATGAACCTTTGGGGAAGCTATGATACTAAGAAAGGCATTTGAAAGAAGCACTGATGTTGATACATCTGCTGCAAAACTCCTGTGCTAACACCAGTTTGCAACCTCCTGTTACAACAGCCACTCCTGTGGCAGCTATAGCTGTTCCAGCATAAACTTGACTTCTAGAGATTTCCAGAATTTGATGAGGATTATTTATATTGGGTTAAAACTTTGAATAAAGCATCTCACACAGTTAGCATGTGATTTCACAGATGTTCTAATTCTCTGCATGCAAATCTTTAGGCCTTGAATTAACGGCAGTCCAAATTACCCATTTTTCTTTTTGTTTAAGTGTTTTTCCAATACAACCCTAATTTAAAGCACTATTAAAACAAAAAAAGGTACTTTCTTTCTGACCTCTGTTTCTCTCAACGCTTCGTATATGTTTATATTTCACCTTCAGCCAAAAGATTTTTCAGATTAATTATTTTTGCCTAAAATATGATATGTGTAAACGGGTTTGTAGAGAATTTCTGAAATGGAGAAAGAAGTGGGCAAAGTGCCGTAATATCAGCATTAACTGGTGAAAGGTTGCCCGCAAGACAGTAAGACCACATTAGCAACTATATGCCTGGAATACAGATACATTTAGCTCTTAGAGAAATGTCTTAGGAATTGCATTTAAGCTTCTCCATCCCAGAGCAAATAAAAGTCTTGGGTTAGATGATTCACTGAGAATAGTCTCACTACTCCAGTTGGGTTTTTTTTAAGCATCTCATCAGCTGAAATAAAAGCAAGGGTGTAAATCAATTGTTAAAAACTCAATACTGAACATACAAAATCCAGTGCTCAAGACCAGAAAATCTTTATCTTTAAAAATAAATATTTGTGCAACATTTTCACTGCATGTGATTTATGAGCTGTCTTAAAAGCCTATTTTGTAACAGAGCTTTTAGATCCTGGATAGTACATCTCATTTAAATAGGAGGAGGAACAAGCTTATAATGCTACTGCAATTTCCAGCCTGGAGACAAAATGAACCTTGAGAAGAGTCAGCACCTCATAAAAGCTATTTGTAACATACAAGAAAGTGATCTCATTGCTAGGAACTGCCCTGTGCTTTCCCAGGTATTTATAAAGGAGAGGGTGGCATAAAGCAGCACCATGAAGGTAGCACATGATCAATGCTGCTGCATTTCTAAAAAGTGAAGGACCCTACCTATTCCACAGGAGGGAAAATAACTGAATAAGCCACACAATTTCTAAAACCGGTGTAATTTCTATGTTAGTCTAGAAATTATTACACTTAACAGGAATCCTGGGAGACTGCTGGTTGCCTCCACAAGCAGCTGCAACACCTGTAGTCAGTACAGCTGCTAGGGTGAAATGAGTAAAACCAGTATGAGCATTTAGCGTGATTTGTAAAAATTCAGCTGTGTTATTTCCAGCTAGAAGTGAAAACATGCATCTTTGCAATTCACACATTAGCCAAGTGCTTGTCTGTCTGATGTAAAAGTCTGCAAGCTATAACACTGACTAAGGCTTTGCCAGTAGATGGCCATCGAGTTCTGCTGATTGTGGTCTGCACTGCATGAGACAGGGATTGGAACATGCTGGTAATGCAGGATTATTTTTCCTTTCTATGAATGCTGCCCATGACCTCCTAGGTGTTTCGCCTCTGTTCTATGCAGACTGTGAATGACCCTTAGCATGCATAGTAACACTGTTAAAAACCAGATGTAATGGATCTTTTTATACTGTTCCTGTGTTTTCTGAGCAAAATGAAGAGCAGAGGTGGCCAGGGAACTGTTTGGGGAGCATGGTATGTTTATTAAAGCCTTGAACTGTGTTCAGTCTCGTGACACACCACCAACACGCCATGCACAAGCCCCTGCACGCTGGCTGCTCCCAACAAACAGTCTGCTGAAGTGTGTTCATCTCTCTGCGGCCAACACACAGGGTTACCTTCGGCCACCAAAGTACAAGGTTCTGGGTGCTGCTGGCATCCCAGTGAGCCAGTGAAGGGCTGGCTGACCCAGACAGCAAGGAGCCAGTGACATGAAGCAAGCCATGCTTTTCTCTTTGCTGTACAAACTCAAACAGAGTCCCAATGTTATATCTTCATCCTTGTGATTGTCATCTTTACTTTTCCTTGCCCCCCCCCAAATATAAGCTCAGACTCTGGCTATGCATCCTGCCTGCCTCTAAAGACCTCACAGAAAACATACTGACCCAGAGCCAACAGTTATAGACCAGTTTGTGTTCAACATCCCTGCCACCTTATCATACATCTGTCCTTTAGAGCACTCGGATTGCATTACCTTCCTCCCTAGCTGGCCCTGTAGTTAATTGAAAGACTTGTGGCTGCACCTTAGCAACAATCCGTGGCATCTAAAAACAGATGCTATCTTCCCTTTGGGGTGAGACCCAGGCATGTATCAGCTAGGTTCCCTCCACTCTGGCTACCATGAGAAGAAAACCAGCTCAGCCCCATGCAGCATCTACTCAGCTTGGATGAGAGGCTCAGCAGGCCAGACTGTGTCCCACAAGCTGGGCATAACACCAGTTGCGGTCCTCCTGTGTTTCTCAGCCTCTAGGCTGCAAAGCAGGCCATTTGGCTAAAATGGCATATCAAAAAAGTCCCACCCCAGTTGCTTTCCACTGTGCTGGCACAGGCACTTGTCTGATCCTGTAGGAAGCCAGTGCAGGGACCCACAATGACAAAAAGTCAATTTTGCAAAAAAAAAACCCCAAAAACTGACAAGCTTTTGGTGGTTTACCTCCCTAAGTGTTGGAGTCTCCCAAGTACCCGCACTGACGCTTGGGAGAGGATGGAAATCTGTGGCCATGGGTCAGGGGAGCATCATCACCCCTTTCAGTGGTATCTAACTGTGATTACCAAAGATTCCTTGGAAATTTAGAATATGCATGAAGAAATTGCAAATATGGACATAAGCAATCAGCACCAGGAACAACTGGAAAATCCACCTTTTGCTCCACAGAGAAACTCCTTCTTGTGATACTTGAGTATATAACATACAGAAAAACAAACAACTAGACAGGCTGAAAACAAAAACTGGGAGATATGACCATGGTAAATGCCTAGGAGCTGACAGTGTGTTTTGGCGATACACCATAGAAACAAGAGGCAAACACTCATACCCCATCCTCAGGTCAATTTTGGACATGCAGCTATTTAGAGGTTTTATTTCTTTTTAAAGGAAAAATAGGTAAACATACAATATTCAAATAAACAAATAGCGTATACATTTAGTAATGTGAATACTTTATGAGACATGCAAAGCTTCTGGGTCAACCTGTAAGTGGTAGTATCTAAAAGTGCAAGCAAATTAAACAAAAGCAGAAAACTAGAATGTAACAAGCCTGCATTCAGATGGTAATGAGCAGCTGAAGAAAATCTTTGGATTTCTAGCATTTGCTTGGCATTCAAAGAGAACCTGGGCTGCAGAAAGAAGCATCATGAATTTTGGTTGCTTAACATTTATAGAAACTAGAGCCGTTAAGTGACTAACTATAGGCATAAGTGAAGCTTTCTGCATTATTCTTGAAAATCCTGGCCCTTGGATCCAGTGGTGGGATGGCACCCCATGAGCACGCTGAGCACCATGCACACACACACCCATGGCAGCTGTCAGTCCTCCTCTGGGTGAAGCTGTGCAGCTCACAGAGCAGCTCCCCACCAAGTACAGTGGGAAGCAGGGACAATCACAGTCCCAATGCCTTTGATTGGCCCCTCCAGCACGTTTCTGAATTGAGTGAGCACGTCCACAGCAGCGCATCATGAATTCAGAGAGCTAATCTCACTTAAGACAGAGCATCCTCTACAGTTAAAACCTCAAGTCTCAGACACTAACAGGCATGATATGGGTACTCTGTGCCTTTTTGGAAAGGGGCTTTGAATCACATTTCCCATGTTCCAGCTCTCAATCACTTTCTTTTGTAGAAGCTTTTCACATAATATAATTTCATTTTCTGATAGGTCATATAATGTTACCTTCCTGCTCAGGATATTGGTGAAAATATCCTTGTAAACACTACACATTAGACTGTGAAGAAGTATGACATGGATTATTTTTCATTACAGTTTATAAAACTACTCCTAGTAGTGAGATGTGAGTATTCTACTATATAAAAACATAGTAGTTTTTTGCTATAAATTGCTGAAATATCAGTGTCCTCTCCTGATAAAAGTTGCCACTCAAATATTTACTTATTTTTTTTAAAAAATGCAGAATTTCTACTGCCTCCTGCTCATAAACAGATGTGCATGCATATATAGATATATATTTTTTTCTCCACTCTAATTCTTAGATTCTAATTGTTTCATGAAAAGCAAACAGCTGCCTTAGGAATGCTAGACATTAAAACATATCAAGCCGTACCTAAGGTGATCATAAAAGGAAATTATGTGCTACTCTTTTATTAGAAGTAGTTAACTCAATCACTATACTTTCAGGTGACGTTATACTAGAAATTATATTTGTTGTCAAGAAGAAAGGAAGAATCTGACAGCATACACAAACACCACACATATTAAATGGGAAAATTACATGGATAAACGAGACAGAAATAAAAGATTATTTGAATCAATTTGGTTCAGAAAGTGCTTCAGCTGGAGATGGAGCAGACGGGCAGATGGGAGTAGGAACACAGTAAGTCAGTCCTGTTATGTTCTGTTCTTGGTGTCCACTGCTGGCTGCTGCCAGAGGCAACCCCCCAGTAAAGAGGATCCTCTGCTCCGACTCCCTGTGGCCATTTCCATGCTCTTGTACCTCTGCTCTGGGCGGTCGGCAAACAAAACACCCTTCACATCTCTGACCGTGACTTTATCTGCAACATTTACGACTGAGACCAGATAAACTTTCCAGCTGCTTTGCAAAACCCGAGTGCATCACAACATCGTTCTGACTGGGGTGGAACTGGAAGCACAACTATACATGTAACAAACTTCTGGCAGAGGGAAAGAACTTTGGGGTCTATTAGGAAAAGCATAAATGTCAACCACAGCATAACTTACCAAAATTATTCATCACCTCTGTTATTAGCTGTGTTAAGCTGAGACATGGAATGAGACATTTGCTTGATCCTCCTGATCTGTATTTGTGCTGTGGGATCCAAAAGCACTTTCCAGCTCCCTAGAGCTGTGCTGTCCTGAGGTGTATCCCAGCTCCCCACTGGGCTGAGACCCACAGACACACCACATTTTCCTCTTTCATGTGCTCCCATAAGCTGGGCTTCTAAGGAAAGGAAGCTGAGACAGAAAGTATCTACGATATGCTCCAGCATGTCCCCCAGATCTGATGACTGGAGGACTGCAAAGCACACTTCTGACAGAGAAAACCCATAAATCCAATCTTTGATGAACTTGGAAATGCCACTGAAAAGAAAAACAAAAAAAACTTTCCATCTATTTTACCCTTATTAACCAAGAAAATGTTACCCTGGAGAGTTATCATGTAAAAAAAAACAAACAAAGGAATTATATGTTAACTATCTTGCACGTAAGCATTGCCTATATTATTAAAATCCTGGTTTTGGGAAAGTTCATGGCTGTATGACAACCTGCACCACTACATCCATCAGTAACCAAACATGGGCAACACCAACTGCCAGACCAGCCCTACTGAATTACTGAGATGTTCCTTAACAAAGATGAATTTCACATTTCTTCTGGAAAGGCGGGAGATAAAGAGCTTGTTTCTACCTGTAAAAGTTTTAGAAACACTTGAAAGGAAGGCTACGATGTTTTACACACAGAAAAAACCCTTTCAGTAATTTTAAACATAATTATGTTTCACTGCTCTCTGCATTTCCCTTGGTTGGGACAGACGGGCTCACATTAAGTAAGACATTTGTCCTTAGATTTTGTCATAGATTTTGAGGTGACAAACAGCAGTTGTTTAGTTATGTTTCAGAAGTATTGTTTTCTAACACGTGCGCCATACCAAAGATGCACAGCTGCAACATCAACCCTTCCAGTGCATCAGGATGGCTGAACACAGTGCAAAGACTGTTCTGGATGTTGAAACCCACGTCAACACATCTTTTTGTAATATGTTGTATTACTGTGGAATAAAGAGTAATAGAAAAACTCATCTGGAGAGGGACCTATGAATTTTCTGCTTAGCAGGGTTAGCTTCAGAGCTAGACCAGGTTGTTCATAGTTTTGTCCTGTTCAAATCTGAAAACGTTCAAGGATGGAAGCAAAAAAAAAAGGCATTTCTCTGGGTAATGTGTTCCAGTGGTCAGCCACACTCACGTTCAAAAGGGAGTTTCTAATGAATGCTTGCTTTTCCTAAATAGTTCTTACAAAACGCTTATATTCATAAATACATGTGTCTACACGTTATAATGAAAGATAATTGAGTGACCGTGAGCTAACATAAACCTGAATTTCTTTCTTTTTAAAAAAAAAACAAAATTAACTTACTTTGTTTTAGCCCAATGTTTTTCTGAGCTGAAGTGAAAATCCATGAAAACAAGGAAATCTCAAGCAGTGGAAGAAAACATATCTTCACAATGAACTTGCAAGTGGAATAAAGTGCATGACCAAATGTCTGTTCTTTCGATCTGAAGACAGAACATTGTACATCTTCCTGAAAGCAGGAATAATTCCTGAAATCCTGTGTGCCAAACATGTTCGATGCATGCTAGTTCAGACCTGAACCTGGTCTAGCAGAGAAAGGGCATCTTATTTCATGCCCTCCTTTCAGAGCTGGCAGAACAGCAGTGATCATTCACACAGGATCTCTAGCACCAGCCATCCCAACTCTCCTTCCAAACGGATGGTGCATTAATGCCAAGTCTGTTCTTTCTTTTTTGTCTCCTTCTAAACAGAGCATAAAATTGGGTAACTGAGCACCTACAACTCAGCTCTGAGAGCACAGGGCCCTGCTTCTTACCTTGCCTGTTTCTTTCTGATTCATACTTTTTCTTTGCGTTTTTCTGGGAACACATATACAAACAAACCTTGGCGATACCAGTATTCTCAGAAGAAAAAATTTAGAAAAGGAAAATTAAGGACTACTCTGCTGCACACATGGACTGAGCTGAAATTTGGTGGAAACAAGTATGTGCATGTATTCATGCCTTTCACCTTTGTTCTGATTACTTGTAGAAAGAACACAGATGGTCCATTTTCTAGTACAGGACTCCCTGTATGTTGTACCTTGCTCTCCAGATTTCACTTTCTTCTCCTAACTCTAATTTTGATTTTTCACACTGTACAACACAGCAGTCAGTCCCAGCATCTGTACAATGATGACTCTGTACAATGGTGACTCTCACATGAGCATTCACCTCTTCTTATTGGTCAGACTAACAAATGTGGAACTGATCACCGTAGTGGTGATTAAAAATTCCCTCTTCTGTATCCTTAGCTGACAAAACTGTCACTAACATCTTGCCAAGTCAGTGATATTAAACGAGGACATTGCTTCCACTGGGACTAAAGCTCATGTGAATGACCTTTACTTTCTTCCTGTTCAGAAGGCTTATTATTGATAAATTAAATATTTGATTACCCTGGATACCTATGTGTAATGCAATTATAGGTGGTCATCTGTCATACTCTGTGTCATCAAGCAGATTTTGTTAACTACTAAATGGTTGACCCCACTGAAGTGTATATTTTGGTGCTTATATACATGTAAAGACAACCTCCCACCCTCAACAGAATGTCATCTCAGAAAACCTATTTTTTCTACCCCACAGCCCTCGACAAGCTCCTGTGTGAGAGTATATATTGCAAAGAATTCATCCCATGCAGAGATAATATAAGTATCATACTTATTTGGTCTGGCTAGGACAAAAGAGGCTAAACAGCTTAATTCATTTGGGGACAAGAAAGTTACTGAGCACAAGATCATACTTCAGAAATTTGGGATTCTTTTTGTAATGCTACTTTATAATTGATAAATTTTGAGACTTACAGTTTTGCCTTTTTTTTCCCCTTCCAGAGTATCCTCTCCCATTGAAAGGAATTGGTTTTTAATAAAAGAACATGAGAAAAATATCCTATAAATCAAAATTGATATTACACCTCAAAGGCCATACAGATTGTGTTACTAAGCATTTTTATTAACAATGAGGGATCCTGATGTATTTATTCTATGTAAGATGCCAGCTTTTCTATTCAATATGCTAACTTGTACCTGGCTTTACAGTCATGTATGTCATTTAAGTATTCATTCATTTAGATTATGAGATCCTTGCTACATCTTTCTGGCTGTTTTGTGTTTGCAAAGCAAAATAAGCACAGTAAGGCCTCAATACATGAACAGAGTATTAATACACTACTGCAGTATTAAGAAACCACACTACTTCTTGCATCTGTGATTCCCCACACCTATTTATAAGATAGTCTCACCTGAAGCAACGTTCTGGGCTTCAAGAGGTCCAACTTCTCGTACTCCATTCCTAAGGACTGCCATTTCTTTTCTCTTCCTGTCCTTTACTGTTCTCCCCTCTTCCCCCAGACTTGCTGCCAATTACCCAGCTGAGAACTGTCTCTCTAGTGAAACACAGGGGCAGGTTTTGTCACTCAGTAAGATATTTACACAGGTAGAAATTTACAGAGTTGCAGTTTCACTGTATTTGCTAGTATTTGAAAGATCTGTAGTGGCTTCATCTACGCACTGGGATGCAAAGTGTCCCTGAATGCTGTAGAAACCACTCTGACATGTAACTTCTGAGAGGGAGGAACTCATGCTGCAAGAGTTACTGTACTTTTTACTGGCCTTGCATAGATTGGTTGGATCATGTGGCCAACCACTCCTTTTCTTCTCTCCATTATTAAAATTTCACCCAGCAAATACTCAATCTGCACTCTTTGTAGCTGTGGGTATGAGAGTCTTTCCACATGTAGTTAATTATGGAACAGAGTATTGTCATTTTCATCAACTGGTCCTCTTAACGCTCTCACCAAGGCAGAACGGTGTTTACAACCTCTAATGCTCACGGGCAGGGCAAAGTTTGATTAAGAGCAAATTTTTTTCCCTAAGCAGACTGCATATGTTTTGTACTAGGAAATCTAAGGAAACATACCTTTAACAGATCTGCTTGTCATAGAAATTGTTACAGTTGCACTCAAAGGTACAAAGTCTATTCTTTCTGATAAATATCCCATAACACCTTTTCAAGAACACTATTAGGCTGGTAGCCAAGCAACTCTACTCCTCTGGACTTCACTGGGTCAAGGTGGCTTGCTCTCATGTTTCTCCACTTGAACAACTCACTGTGGGTATTTCTCGGTCAGGAAAAAGTACAGACATCTTTAGGATGACAATACTCTTCCTTAGCAAGGCAAGAACAAAATCCTGACAGCTTTTTGCCATCAAAATAAAAGGTCTAGATTTCAGTCTCTGCATGCTCCAGCCCCACTCAGGCAAAACAGGATGGAGGACTTGGGTGTTATATATTAACTATAACTGCATGTGAATTTATGGGATGATTTAAACTGGGTGAGATTTAAATAAATTTGCCTCTTCACATTTTTTGAAATGTAACACAATGCACTCTCCTCACAAGAAATGTCTTCCCACTGGTTAAATGATGTATGTCTCCCTTTGGGATGTCAAATATTATTTGAGTGAAATGATTCTGCTCTTTCCAATAGACATTGAATGTTATTTTCAAAAAAGCATAAAAACATACTGACTGGAACAAACTTTGCAACAGTCAGATTTTTGACCTGGTCCTTCCCTAAACATCAGCAACAGGCAAAGGATTGTTTGCAGGCTTTATGAAATCAGCTTTATTTTGGTTCATCCCACAAGAATTCTTTAAGTATTTAGAAACAATGCTGCCCAACAAAAGGAAGAGAATTCATAGTCATGTATTACAGCAGTTAAATGAATACTTTTACACAGGGGGTAGAACAGCCACCATTTTTTAGATTAGCATATTTTTTTCCTTTGATTTAAAATTGTCCCAGGGAGGAGGGAAGGAACTAAGTTTCCACCTATGCAGAAAAATCATCCTGGCACCAGCAGATTTCTTACAGACGTCTTAGAAATGGAGACCAGACATCTTTCATCCACATGATACTCCTTGTCCTATTTAGTGATAAAGAATATTTTTATGGCCTTGTTATCAATATTGATGTATTTATTTTTTACACTACCATCACTATATTTGTTTTCATGCTTGGAAGCACACTCGCATTACAAAGGAAACCTTACAAAAAAGCAAAGAGAATCTGCCTAGCTGCTCTCTCTGAAGCTGGCATATCCTTTCCAACTGCCTCTCCTACAATGCTGAGAATCAAGGGATAATGATAACGGGCCACTCCATTCACCCTGTTAATTTATGCATGTTGCTCATTAGCAAAGGTCAACACAACTGAGGGGCTAGAACATAGTGCTCTGAATTACAAGTATGTTAAATGTGCAGTCAGGAGCACCACCCAGGACCCAGTGGTCTCTAGGCTTGCTGCAGTTTTCATGCATATATTAGCCCACAGCGAGTTGTGCTGACCCAGGATCCAGTTCATTCATCTCTGGAATTTCTATTGCTTCCCTGAAACCTTTAGTCTCTCAAATCTTCACCAACAGGATGTTTGGCTTAGTAACTTAAATCCACACTAGGACTTCTTTAATTCTACTTTTTAAATTTCATCTTTGGAGGAAAAAAGGAGAACGGGAAAAATCCTCTACCCACTTCTGGGTATTTTCCCTTTCCTAATCTGTTAAAATCTCTGCCTTTTTACTACATGATATTTTACAAACAGTATCAGTTCCCAAATAAAGCATCAGCTAGTGTTGCCAATATAGCAATTAAGAACAACCAGCGTGCTTACACTCAAGCTTTTACTGGAGAAATCAGAGTCTGTTAAAATCTTGCAAAACTCAACCCTGCACATATGTTGTTTTGCCTTGTTTTGTTAAATGGGATGGAACATACCAGAACTTCAAAGATCAAAAAACACCCATAATTTCCTAAAACATTTGGAGCCTTTGCATGCTGTAAAAGGGATAATTATCAAAGCATTTTGCTGTCACAATTGTTCATTTGGAAGAGGCACAAAAAAAACCCCAAACCAAATCCAAAACTCCCAGTAAAACAGAATGATATTGCTTTAACTACAGTAAATAAGAGAAAGTGTTAGGCAGATGGAGAGAGACATTAGAGTGGCATTCAGCACAGGGTCAGATGAGACAACTATTACCATGGGAAGTGACTGCCTGAATAAAACAAGACATCTCACCCTGGTAATGGGTCCCATACCGTCCACTTTGGGCAGGTGCCCCTGATGACACTGCCTTGGAAGTGAGGGTGGCTGCTCACCTTGCTCGCTCACCTTGTGACACCCACTCAGAGATGAAGAAACACATTTTGAGGGGAAGAGAGAGCAGGGGTCTTCCCTTCCATCAGTTCTCATTTCTTTGCCCATTATATATTTAATCCTACACAGGAGGGATGGAGTGAGGAGAACTGTCATTGCAGACTGAAGTAGAGTTTGACACAAGAGCACAACTTGGACATAGAACTTGATGTGCCCTGCTACGGGTTTAGGCTTCTCGGTGAATTTTTCCCATAACCATCGTGAAGATGCTGGCAGGCTGGGAGGCAGAGGGGGTGGCTCACTGGGAGCTGGAGCAGCACTGCCTGAAATAAATAGCCAGCAATTAAGCCACACGAAAGGGTAGCTGGTAGTCCTTGCATACCACCTTGCTTGGGGGGAAAAGCGTCATTCTCAGTTTAGCCATGGCTGAGGGGTTGGCCCGGAGGGGGTAGGGGGAGCACGTGCTGTGAGTTTTGGACTTGGGCAGAATTTGCTCACCTCCCCAGCTGGGAGAGCGGTGTTGGAGAAGTTCTCCACATTTCTCTTTGCCAGTCCACATGCCTCCTGTCCCATCAGCTTTGGCACACAGCTGCTGCCTTGCTGGGGCTCACAGCAGCTCCAGGAGGGTCTTGGCTCACCTCTCTGACAACACACTTCCCATGTCATCTTCCCTGCAGACTGCCATCACTGCTGGAGCTCGCTCCAGACTCACTGGGGGCCTGCGCTGTTCGTGGAGGAGTTTCTAACCTCCTCCCACCCCAGGAAAGGGTGTGAGGCTCCTTATGCTGCCCACGGGAAGGTTCCGGACCGTCTCCGCGGCTGTCGCAGCCCCCACCATGGCCACACATGCCCTGGCGCTCAGCAGCACTCCTGGCTCCCCGTCACCCCCCGGCACCCGGGTGCCCCTGCCGGCCGTGGCTGTAAGTGCACCGAAACGGGAACCGGCACTTGGCTGTGGGAAAGCTGCTGTTCTCGTTTGTTCTGTTTTGTTCTACATGGCTTTTTTTTGGTAGAGAACTGTTATTCCTTTATCTACATTTTTGCCTGAAAGTCTCCTAATTTTGAAGTTATAATAATTTGGAGGGGGGGTCTTTTTTCTATTCTGGGAAGATTCCTGCCCTCCTTGGATGACATCTGTCTATTTAAACCAAAACAGTCCTTATGCATTTTTTCAGAAATGTTGCTGTTGGGAAGCCACTCACTTCAATTACACTCCTGAATTCTCTTTGGAAACTCCCATTTCCAAGGCCACTTCTTCCACCTCTGCCTGGCTAAGTGGAGGTCTGTTCTGAGTTTCGTATTAGCTCTAACAGTAGCCACAAAATCCATTTCTCATTTACGTCTCACGTTTGGCCACTCAAATGCAATGTAGCTTGTTATACAAACTTGTTATGTAGACAGATAAGTCTTAAATATTGATAGAATTGACTTTTTAATAGTAATAATGTTAACTAAGTGTGATACAGAAGCATCTTGTGGTCTGATGAGGTCCCTCTCCTACCATACAGGAAGAAGCTGGGGGATGCGGACAGGGATACCCACCCTCCCACTCGCATGCAGCAGGCACAGAATAAAGCTGAAGCATCTCTGCCAACATATTTGCTCAAGGTAGCATTAAACAGCCATGTTCCCTGACCACTTATTTCTTGCTTTTGTTAGGGTATTTCCTGCAAAAACAAGATGTCTGAATTTCAACGTGTTTTATGTTCAGTAAATTACAGTAGTTTTCAAAACATCTTTAACTTTTGCAGTGGCTGGTGGCATGGCAGGTGGATCTCTTGCATCTTTTCATACTCAAAGTCTGCCAAAACTCTTCTGGAAAATGCAGGCATGAAGATGGTATGTAAAATCACAGAGTATCAGCCAAAAGAGCAGCACATACTGTACTGCTCTCTGTTTCGCACCAGGACAGCAAATAATTTCTGTGACAAAGAATTGAGCAATAACAAAAAATAACCCAGTATTCATCTGTTTTTGTGACAGGCTGCTTTTATTTCAGCCTCTGGAGTTCAAAGAGCAGAGACATGGTTTACATAGATGTGCTGTGAGTGAGCTTGTATTTCTGAAGGGCAAAGTCTTACTCTATCCATCTGAAACACTGGATCTAAAAGCTATTTTGAAGGACAGTTCTTATGTATTCTCACATTACTTCAAAGCCCGCATTCCTCAACAATACCATTTGAAAGTACAGTCAAATTAATTGCACAGCTTCTCATTAAAGCAATGTGTTACGTTACAACAGAGTGAAGACAGGGAAAGGAGGGTAACATAGCTTGAGGCCCCAGAGCTCTGCAAATGATTTCCTGGGCATTCTTAGCCCTGCTCCTTACTATTTTTGTGGTTTAGTTCCTAATTTGGAAAGCATGGGCACACTACTCCTGCCTCCTTCCTTTCCTCTTCCGCCTGCCACTTTAGCATCAAGGTGTGTCATCTTTCTGGGAAGTGGCTGAACTACACAGCTGTATGAATGCACACGTTTTCCAGGCAGAAGAGTGTTAGACACAACTAGCCAAAAGTACATAGTACAAAAGATCAGAAAGTAACCTGCCCCCATTTCTGACTCTGCTATAAGTCAGCAAATGCAACTAACCTTTTGCAATGATAGTAACCGAGTGTTTCATCATTAATGTAGGTTGTGTTTTAGGTGAACATGGTTAGGAAGAAATCTTTTCTAACAATGTATGGTGATGAGGCCTATGGCCCTACTTCATGCTTTTCTACACATCGCCACACAAAATGCAAGCCAAATACTGGCATGGGATTTTCAAAAGATCTCTTAAGAAAATATGAAATTTTCTTTTTCTAATGTAATGATTGAAAAATATTTGAGTAAAACAGTTGTGTGATCAGACTGCTTCTGCTCTGCTGGCAAACCTTCCAGAAACTGCAGGCTCCCAACGCTGGGACAAAAGAGCCATTATTGATCAAATATTCAGAGGAACTCAAAGCTGCTACTTCATGTTCCGGCATAAGTCCCTGAAAAAGGTGGTCCTGTGATTTATGTACCATTCTGTGTTGTTTTCAAGACATTTGCTGAACAGAGGAAGCACCATTAGAATACATCAAGCACACGTCAAAACCCATCTAAATCAACAAAGGCTGAAAATACATCATGTGCTTGACATACAGTAATTGACATGTCATATTTTATTTGACATTTCAAGGACAGTAGTGCCTATTGAAATGGGGAAATGCTAATATAAATATTTTTTTACTTGAGTTAACCAAAACCTAACGGGGCATCTTGGTGAAGAGCTGTTCACCGAGTATCATAGGAAAAGAAAAAATTGAACTAGTAAAGTCTCTAATGGCTCAGATTATGATACGCAGAAGAGTCAAATTAAAAGAATGTAATTTACTAACACACCACTATCTTGGGGGGAAATGCTGGTCACACTGGCTAACAACTTCCTATTTATTTCCATGGAACCACCACTTCACCCACCCCTCCCTATTATCTTTGCAGGTTTGCCTGGGTTTAGGTCTACAACTAAAACTGCCCAGACTATCAGTGTGACAACAGACATAGAAACATGGATTAACATGGTGGGAGTACAGGGAGACATGCACACAGCATGGGTCATGCTCTTTTTCCCTGCCCAGACAAGACAAATTGCAAGGTAGCAGAATTTTGAATTACATATGCTTCAACTGACACCTCATCCTCTCTCCTGAAGGCAAATGCACGGGGACATCACCAGTAATAACAAAGGTCCTGCAGGACGTGTTGACAGGAGAAAGGGAGATGTACTAAGACACAGCAGCCATGCAAGCTACTGCTTTCAACAGGACTAGGAGATTTCCTCACATTTAACACACCACAAATGGAGGGCCCACTGTCATAATTTCTTCTGGTTCCCACTCATAAAGGATACTTGTAATTATTTGTTTCATTTAAATAAACTAAAGAGGGATTTCTTCAGCGTATGTTGTGAAGTAAAAGAAAGGTGCTGGCAGAAAGTTTTTAAACTGAACATTGAATTGACTAAATTAATCTGCTGTCACTGCTTTTACCTAATACTTTCCAGTCTTAATTGATTCTTTCTTGTACCATCTTCTCTTCCTTACATTTCCAAGACATGCACTCCCCTGAACTGCTGTTTAGCCACACCAAAGGTATTTAACTCTTTTACTCTGCCCTCTTAACTATCTCCTCCAGCAATCTAAGCAGTTTGCTGCTCCTCTCAGGTCTTGGCCAGATTTGTAAATGCACTAAATTCATCCCAGTTCCTTCAAATAATATCATGTTTTCAGTAAATGCATGACAGTAGCATATGCAGGATGAGACCCACATGCTGTATGTATAATCTAATGCTATTACACTGTTTGGATGACACACAGGAAAACCCATTGTAAATGAGGATGGGTAGAAATGCCAGCATAAAGAACAAAGCAAGCACGCAGAAATCTAAAATCCAGGTAAATACCTTCTGCAAATAATATTCTTCCCCTCCACACTTTTTTTCATGTAAAGCTCTTACTTCAAAGAACGCAGCAAATTTATTAATGACTAAATGATCAATCTGTCAGAGAATACAAGCAAACTAATTCACCTATTTTTTTAAACCCCGATTCTGCTCATAAATTATGGCTATGCCCAAATAAGAAAGTAAACAGAAAATGTTAGTTTAACAGTAAACAGAAATCTAATGTTAGTTTAAAACTCTATTAAACCAGAAGACGAAAAAGGAGATTGAAGGAGGTAATCATGTTAGGCCAGCAAGCAGAGAATTTTAATCCCCCCAAAACCCTCAAAAAGTTTTTGGTGAATCTTCTTAATTGCAGCAACTACAAAGAAAAATAGTATGAGTAATCTGTCATATGCCTAATTCTCCTTTCAGAGCTATGCAGAATTGAGCAAGGTAGAGAGAAAGATAGAGTGCAAGGGTTTCATTTTAGACCTCAGAATTAAATACAGAGATCAAGTAGTTCAAAGGAGATGAAAGAAAAAAGAGTTCACGTACTTTGTGAATTTAACTTCTTAATAGTTGTGTCTAGGCTGCCATAACAAGACAAGAGCATACTGGGGAAAAATTGAAAAAGACAAAACTACTAACGAATGTGAAGTTATTTTCAAGACTCAGAATAGGATAATTCAAAGAACTGAGAAAAAAAAAGAAAGAGTAAAACTATAAAGCAATTTTTGACAGCCCTCTTTTTAAAAAGTGGCTGAGCAGATTTATCAAAGTCTGTGAAACGCTTGATCCTAAGCTGAACTTCTGTGAAAACAGAATCATATTCCTTTCTGTTCGTAGGTCAAAGAAATGCCACCAGAGCCAAAGAAAAGGACAAAGAGCACTTCCTGATTTTAAATCAGGGAGTGCTGCACATACAGGCACAAGTGTCTCTATTTAGCTAGCTAAAATGTGGCTCCCAAACAAAGTGTTTACACATTTAATTGACTAAAACCAAGAGGTCAAAATTGAATAGCTGAAAATTAAAATAGTATTGAATGACACAAATGAAACGCAGGCTAATTGAAATACAACATTTTATATAGAGAATGGAAATACATGAACTTACTCAAAATGTTTCTGCCAATTAACAGTTACATCCAGGCCCTGAAAGTAGGATACACCATAGAGACATAATGATCCTGTAAAGGCAATAGGTATCTCTTCTGAAAGCACACACAGAACCAAATATTAGGGAACAATATTTCAAACCTGTGCATGCCATGCTGAGCCCAGTCCTGCTCTCCCCCACCTGACATTTGTCCTCTTTCCCCTGGCCCCATCTACAACCCACCTAGGAGAATGAGGTTGTTCCACCACCCTGAAAGCCATATATTGGGGATGGGACATTCTCATACATTTGAGTCAGGACAGTCTGTTACTTTTTTGTGCTTGAAATGCTATACCTCTACTCCTTCATGCAATGGGATTTCTAATGCCATCAGGAACTGAAAGGGATGTACTGCTTTATGCAATAGCTGTGCTGTTAAGAAGCTTGCTTCCCAATCCTCACGAAAACACAAGAGTGGGAGCTTCTGCTTGCCCCAAAGCCAGAGAACAGAGGTACCTGGCCCCATCAACAGTGTCTACTTCCATATAAATTGTTGTCCTCCTTTTAGCACTCTGGATGTTAATTCTCAATTTTCACTTATGATGAGAAAATTTTAATCAGAATTAATATACTGAGATTACATGTACAACCCCTCCACACACTTACTAAAAATCAAAAATACTTTTAGAAGTTCCCATTATTACCGCTGAAATGAAAAGCAAAGAAAGCAGTTCTATTGCTCTGAGGGATTTTCTTCCGCTATTGTTTTCATAGATACATTAATTGAATGACACTATAAAAACGCCAACAGTGTTTTGACTCTAGGTGGCAGCAGCCTCCTTTAGATTTTGGTTTTTCCCCTTAGTTTCCTAGTCTTTGTTCCTTAACCCTCCAAACAATTCTACCCTACCTTCTCTTCCTCCCAAAAAAAGACTTCAGTGCTCCAAGCTGCACAGTTTGGGGAAGATGACTGGAAGGCGTTTTCCCTAAAAGGAATCAAGACATTCCTGCAGTTAAGCTACAAGGTTCTTCAAAGCATACAGAACAATTGAGGCCTGAAGAGCGAAAAAAGAAAGATTTTTTCCCCTCCTCCCCCTTCCCCTATCAGTCACTTGGAGAAATGTTGGAAAACAGTGCTTCTTTTTGGCTAACAACAGCCCGTCAAAAGGGAGGGGCAAAGGACAGAGAAAAAAGGAGAGATGCTGAAGAAATGGAACAAAAAGGTGCCATTCCATAATGAATTTGACCTGGGAAAAAAATCTACCTGAAGAAAATGGCTTTAAAGCACTGAACAATTTTACAAATCTACCTCTTTGGACAGAGTGTACTGACACAACGCTGGTGGAGTGTATTATACGAGCTGAGGCTCCTTTATGCATCATAAAACTTAACATACAAGGAAAGCTATTGCTCAAGCAAAACCACCTTGTCTGAATGCCTCTCCTTTTCTCTTTCCCAATATTTACCTTTAGTTTTGCCACTCAGCCACTGGTGTTGGCAAATATGTCCTTCCCCCATTCTGCTGCTAGTGGATATTAGGTAGAGTACCATACCTCCTCCAGCTCTCTAGTATTTTTCACCACATTCTTTGTCATGATCACATCTCTGATATTCACATGAATAAAAGTGAAATATGGAAATACCTTAAACAGAGATTTCTAAAAGTCCATGCATGCATAATTCCTTACCATTTGTAAACTGCTGCAATTAGAGGCTGATTCTGTGAGCCTTTGAGCACTTTATTTGGGCAAACAATTCCAGGTCAGCTGGATCAGTCCCCTCTGTGAAGTTTCCTATAAATGTATTTTAAAAGCAACTAGACTTTACGTTCTCACATATTGTCGGCATTTTGAGGATTCCCACACACATGTGTTGCCATGGTCATATCTCTACTGGTTGGGACACACGTGGATATCAAAGAGTACTCAGGAAACAGCCTTTTGGGATAGTTACAGCTGCGAGGTACTTCAATGTGGTGCTCTAACACATCCACATGTTATGTTTGGGCTATCTTCACAACTCATGGACTTCAGTTTTCTTCTTAAAAGCCACACAGTTCATGTCAATTTGAAGCTATAAATATCCAAATGCTGGTGAAGCTGATGTAAAAAGTGTGGACCTAGCAGCCTTGCTATGAGGCATACACATGGTCTTCTGCAATGATACAGGCTATAAAAACATAGAAAACTACAAAAAGGTATCTTCATCGTCACCCTTCCATAAGAAGCATAGGAACAAGAGAAAAAGGATACTGAGAACCAGGGATTTTAGACTAGCAGACTGACACAAGTACCAAAATAAATATATAAATGTGCAAGCAAAAAAACCCCAAAATTTAACTTCTGAATTCATCTCTGACTTGGTTCTACTGCAAGATCAGACAACTATATGGAGTCTGAAAACAGACCAAAGCTGTTACTTGACCTCCACCACCAATTATATGATCATTGCCCGACATTTCTCACATTGTGGTCTTACCATACACCTGAAATGACGCAACAACAGGCATCTAATAAAGGCAGCAATTTTGCTTTCTCCCCTCTCTATCCCAAGCCACAGACACCTCTAACACTATGGAGAAGCAGGTTAGGGAGCTAACACGTGCCAGTGCCCTCCCCGGCACGATTCACCAGAACTCAGCTAACCATGGGAACCCACACAAGAGAAGTGGTGAATACCCGTGGCTAGGAGCAGGGACTGCACTCTGACCATTAGATTTGTCCATTCATCTGTGCAATCAAGTTATCCCCGTTACTTTTGGAAAAGGGACTAATATCACCAAGTTATGTCACTGCCAAAACACTCAAACACCAAGTCAACAAATGAAGACTTCCACCCACATACATTATTGTCACATCACAAATGAAGCATCCCAGACACAAAGTGTCTTCTAGAAGACCATGCTCACAATATCCCAATGCTTTTTAAGGAGAAAGCCCCAACTACCCAACACTGACATACATAGTTCTATGTTGTGTGTGGGTGAAAAACCTGAAATTGGTGGATCTAAATGTTAAACCCTGCAAGTGGGTCTAAATGGTCGAACTTGTGTCCACATGGGACACCACAAAAATTAAGGATGTTCTTTGAGGGTGCAAGGCTTACTTGCACGAGTGGACTTCCACAACTGGGATCAAAATCTTTGCTTTTGGGCCTAATACAGTTACGATTTAGAAATGACATGTGAACAATGGCCATTTTAAAAACCATGTCAAGGGCCCAACACAATTTATGAGAGCAGCAGAAATCAGCAGAGGTGTCACCTTAGGACTACAGTAATAAACAATCCATTTTTGTGCTACTAGAGGGAGCAAAAAGAGAGCAAACAAAACAGCAAACCATCTTCCCTTCATTCTCAATTACTATTAGGTTTATCTATATTATCTATAATTCATAGGTTTTACTATGAGAATCAACATAAAATCTGAATGGAGTTCAGATTTATGAATTTATTCTCGATACCCAAGTGAGGCTGATGGACAGTGTTACTACCATTTTTCAGACAAAGGAATGACACACAGAGTAATTAACTGCCCAATTTTTTTAGTCTTTTTTCTTTCCTTTTTTTTAAATACAATAGAAATATAACAGAAGTATGGAATGGAAAGAAATGGAAAATATGGGTGATTGGAACATCCTTAAGAAACAGGGCATAAGAAATCTAGAATAACAAGGGTGACATATCATATAGCAGATAAGTAATCCTGAGTCACAGTCCCATATACCTACTGAATGTAAATGTGTATATGATTCAGGATAACTCATTCTTCAGACTCCATTTTCCTGGCTTTCTCTGGGTTTTGCTAAGTTTTGGCATTTAGGATTAGAATTCACATAAAAATTTTCCAAGACAGATTCTTTTCTTGAGGATGGTATCTTTACCTTACATCTCCGCTACATTTATTACATCCTCTTCAAAACTCCTCCTTTTTATCTGTTCTAACTTAGTTAAGTGATTTGCTTAGACTGCTTTGATGGCCAAAGGAAAGACAGACCCAGGGTGAAACCAGCCATTCTTCGGATAATTAACCCCTTAGACATATGTGTTTTAAAATGGGATGGAAAAGCCCACCTCTCTCTGTTAAATGCAGAGTGAACTCTACTGATGAAAGGAGTCATACCAAGAGAAGCACCTAGTATTTATTTATCCGTGACAGTATCTTTAGCTGCTACACTGAGGACAACAGGTGATACTGAGAAATCATGGCAACCAGTGCCACACAGCTGGTAAAAAAGGTGGACGTTTGCATAATATCCTTAAGAAGGGAGAAAAAGGGAAGGAAATTAAAAGACTTATTTATTTTACAAGTTGTTAGATTGCTTAACAAATTGCTTAGTCATTTTTCTACTCATATTTACTATATGTGTGCATTTACGAAAATGCAGTCTGAATGAGGGACCAAGGAAGGTGTCTGGAGGCAACACAGGGCATGCTCATACACCTTTGACTTTAATGTATTAGACTTGTAATGAGGAACTAATTTGGTTCTAATCTTGGCAGAAACAAAATACTTATAGACTATTAATAGAGAAACTTTTCACAGAAGCTGACCTTTATGACTTAGCCTGGCTTACATACCTACCTCTGTTACAATTAAACAGATCTTTACTGCAAAGCAACAGTTTTTCTTCCCCCCAATTATAAGCAAAAGACTGCTAAAGTAAAGCAACTCTTTTGTACACATACTGATTCAAGTCCCTTCTGAGGTATGGAGGTGTACTGAAACAGCATAGGGGGAAACACAGGGTTTATGGTGCTCTGAACGATAATGTCCCCTAACATCCTGCGAACATCTGTCCTCAACAGCCACCCTTATTCGAAGGACTATGGAGATTTCAAGATCTCTATGCCGTGATAATAAAACCAATCAATATGAGAAAGTATTATCAGTCACAATGTTACAGTGAAATTGGGGGAGGGAGGAGAAGTGTATTGAAGGGGTTACTTCTCTCGCATCTAAGGCAGACATACGTAATAGTTTTCTAATGACTTTGAGTATAATCAAACATTTAAAATCAGTATTGCAAATGCCTGATGGAAAACAGTTATGAAACACATCAAAGAGGACAGCCCATTTACTATTTCAGCCTTTATTTGCCAAGCCATGTGTCAACAAAGATACTGGCTGTTAAGGTCACTGAGACTAAGAGAACCAGGATAAAAATATATCAGGATCATTTTTAACATGAGTGGCGAAAGTCTAAAACTCAGGAAAATATGTAATGCAAAATACACATTTGCATTTTCAAACATATTACATCAACTTCTTTTTAAGTTGTTAAAGATACTTATTTGAGTTTATCTGCTCATTGCTGTAGCTCACCGCAGCAGAGTATCAGCAAAAGGACATATAATCTAAAAGCACAGGTGCATGGGATTAAACAAAATGTAAAAAGAAAACAAAATAGTTCCAGAAATATAGGCTAAAGAGATATTTGAAAATAATTGTAACAATTGTACAGTAATCCAAGCTCTTTCTGGCACTGCAGAAATGAGGCACTCTATAGGGATGTGCCAACAGCTCAAGCAACAGAACAGCAATGAGCATAATTTTGTCATACCTAGAAATGAGAGAGTTGAACAAGCTACCATCTCATTAGAAGCAAATGGTGAGAGCAGCTAAATGACTGATACTTCAGCAGTTTTATGCTTTGCAACTATTTCTGCCACGAGAAATGATTTGTAGTGATGTTCTGAATGTAAAGAGCGACAGAACAGTTCATGGTAAGCATGTTTCTTTATCCTATTCTTAGTAACATATTCAAACAATGGCAGATATAGGATTAATTTGGTCTCAAGAAGAGAGCACGCAGTGGAAGGACTCCCCATGAAAATGATTTCAGCCACATCTTTGACAGCTGGCCCACAACCGTGTTACCCTGGGAATGCCAAATTTGTGAGATAACTGAGGGGAGATAGCAGAGCTCTGCATGGTCAAGAATGTAGCAATAGGAAGTGATTATTCACTACTTTTTCTAAGAACTGGGGACTTGAACAGAGGGAAGAACTTTTTTTTCGTGTAACACATACTTAGAACTCACTGCCACTGCATACTACAGAGGTCAAGAGCATAAATGAGCTCAGAGGAGGATTAGACAAGTCCACAAAGGGCAGGGCCATATATGGATATTAAACACTAAGGTCAAGAATTAGCCTCAAAGGCTAATTAAAACAATTGATTTTTTATTTTTTTTTTTGTGCTATAAAGTTGGATAGAAGGATGGAAAGTAGGTATTTCAGAAAAAAAACCCCTTTATAGCAATCTTGTTTTTCTGCTCTATTGGTAAACACTACCCAGGTTAATGAGTTTGTTTGGATGGACTCAGTAGGAAGAATTTTAGACTTTGGTCAGTTGTTTCTATACACACGCTAGTGAAACATGCCCTTTTGAAACCAGTTCTTGGATGTCTGCTTTAGTGAAGGACTCCCATATCAGAGGATAGGTAGGCTGGTTCTTATTGCAACAGGACTAGGTTGACCTCCCAACTCCACATGGCTTGGGGTGCTTACAAATACTTGGCACATGCAACAAGGGACAGCTTTAAAAAAAGACAGACTAAAGGGAACACTCTTGTCAGAAAGGAAAAGGTTCAACTTGCAATATCCAGGCTATCCTTCAGTCCAACAAGAAAGGGCTCTTCACTGTACGCTGTTCATTGTTTTGTGCAGGTCAAATCCAGATGACAAGTTGATGAGCATAGTACCATTTCCTATTCAAGCATATTTCATCGTCCAAAAAGAACATGCTAGGAATCTTCGTAGTGTCATCTAGCCCAGGAAGCAGGTGTAAGGAGCATGAAGGAGTATCTAGGGGCATGGGAAGGTGGTGGGTGGGCTTCTCAGTCTCACTGCAAGAGGTTAGAGAAAGGGTGAGGAGCCACTGGCAAGGCAGCAGAAAAAAAAGAAAGAATGGGACATGTAAGCTGCTGAGGTTCCTGAAAGCATACTGTAAGCAGCAACAGGAAATCTGAAAGGTTGAGAAGTGGCAAAGATTTCAATAGCTAGCTCAACAGAAGTCTCCTTGATCTTGCTGTTAAGACAGTTATCTCCAAAAACACCTCTGCTTAAGAAAAGGCTGTCTTTAGCTACTTTTGCTCATCAGGTCTGATGGTAGAAGTAACACTACCATGGAAAGTACTTTAATTTTCTCAATTGAAATCACTGTAGGGTTCAGTGCTTGTACCCAGATCATACACAATGGTATTTAACAACATTATTGTGACACAGCAATAGAGAGGGTGGTTGAGAAAGAGGAACCTTAAAAACAAACAAACGAAAAAAAGAAAAACCTCCACAAAATTGCCTGATGAGTAATTTTTATGAAATGAAAATAATTTACACAGCAGTTTTACAGAAAAAGGGAATTATGCCATTAATCAGCACTGCTGGATAATTACACTGTACATGAGGCCTTGCTTTTAGGGAAAAATATAAGCTAATAAAGACAGTCAAACGATCGGTAATGGCAGGGCTTTTGGGAGATACCAGAGATACAAAGCTAAATAATTTAAAGCTAAGGAGTATAATGACTGTGAAACCAAATTATTTTAAGTTTACATTAATTCTCCACCCAATTACATATCAACACTAAATCCAAAAGCAAGAGAATTCCTCTCAGCTGCAAACAACAACAGAGACAATGAGAAAGCCAAGGGGATGTGATCTCGAGCATGACCAGACTCTGAATGTGTCCTCCCAACTGCTGTGTACATCCTTAATATTCAGAGGTCTCACAGAGAATTAAAGCCAGTTCACACTTCCCTCCAGTTACTGCCGGTTCAAGTAAGGTCTCTCCCTAATACAGTCAACTGCAGTCAATCAATTTTCTTTGCAGTGCCTTTTTGCACCTCTCGAGTACCAGCAGCAGATGGCTCAGCCTGGCTGTCTCACTACCACATTTGTAAGGGAGAAACCAGTGAGAAGTTAAACAACATTGGATTAACAATGAAAATGAGGACTGGGGTGTAATGAGAGTGTTTCATTACCGTTGCGTCGTAAGCAATTTAGCCCTGATTATTATTGACCTTTGGCAATACTGCATCCAAGTAAAATGTGCTATCTTAAAAAGCACAGGTATACTGGAAGGGAGACATTGTTTCTGAGTGTACTCATAAATAAACCATACTGTTTCCCCTTCTGTGTTAGAGGTTTACCTTACAGCTGAGTTATCAGCATTCAGCAGTCACCCCTACTTTGTGTCTGCTCAACACACAATACAAGAACAACTTGATAGAGCACACCTGGAAAATTATTATTATTATTACTTCTATAGCACCCAAAAGAGCATTAGGCACTTCGCAAAGCAGTTAAAAAGACAAGCTATGTGTTACAATAAGCTAACATTCAGTGAAACAGTAGAAGTTCACGCGGGGGTGGGGGGGGGGAACAGGAGGAGGTGGTGTAACAGGAGGAAGTATATGGGTTATAGGAATAACATTAAACAATAACTAATCTGGGGGACATGAGGTTCATTGCATGCTGCCTCTTCTTATTCCACACTGAGTTCAGAGGAAACCCCATGACTGGACATTTTGTTAGCATGCTTTCCAAATCCACTGCTTTTTCCAAAAGTGCTGTTTGCTTGCATGCTAATCCGCGTCTTTTTTTGTGTGAAAGTTCTGCAGCCTGAAAACAGATGTATTTGAAAGTTCTGTCAGCTCCAAAGTTAATACGCCTATTAAGCATTCAACAAACAGCAGCCACAGATTTTGAAGCTTTCACTGATTTCATAGTGATGGCACAATAAAGTCTACGACTTTGGGCCAAGACACACTAGGCCAAACGCACAGCTCTTTTCCCTACACACTACATAACACACCAACAAACCACGCTGTGGGACTCTGCACACTCACAGCACAAGCTACAGGAACTCACTACCGACTTATTTCTCTTGTCACTCTTCTCTTAATTTTTAGGGCTCAGTGTTTAGGGAACCGTGCAGTCCACTTGGTGTAACCAACCTACGCCCAGTGAGATGTTATAATAGCACGTAAGCCTGCAGCTACCATGTACCTCTGTGTCCCAGTAGCTCTTCCCTCTCTTCTGCCAGAGGGACTGCAGAATCCTTCACCTGCTGAGTGTGGTGGGGGCAGACCAGGGAGGAAGCAGAAATGGGAAGGTGAATTGAAAAAAAATGACCAGGAGAAACTACAGTGGTCATTGCCAAATCCATATACAAGCACAAAAACAACTGCCACACAGTTCCCTGCACTCTGGGCAACCACATCCCATCCAGAACAAAGCATACTGTTGGCAGCTTCAGACTATTAATGCTAGGAAGGTATGTGCTGCATCACGAGAGAGAATGATGAGGGGTAAGACTCCACGGGGCTGGCATAAGGAACGGATCTCCTTCAGGCTGTCTGAAAAAGGCACTGGAAAACTTGACTTTACAGGGGCTGCTCAAGCATGCTTTTCTTCTGCCTCCAGTACTCTTCGGAGGGCTTTTGCCCAGACCAGGCTGTACTGAGCCAAATGCAGGTGGAAAGTACCCTGGCTAATTCTCCAGCCTCCCAACAGGTACTGCTGCTTCCTGATGAAACAGTCACTGGCATCCCTCATCACCCTACAGATAAAAGCTTCGGGTTATCCTGCTGTGCCTATGGGGCTTTATCAAAGTCACTAGAGCCACAGGTGAGCATCTGAGAATGAAATCATTCTCCCTAGTCCCGTACCTCAAGGACAAGCAAGAGGAACAGTGGAGGCTGCCAGAAGGACTATTCCAGGTTTGTCTAGGGCCCCCTGAAAATGTAGCGATTAAGATGATCTCCCAAGATAGAGAGGAGAGAAGAGAAAAATTTGCAATGTTTTGACAGAAACACCTCACTCCCTGCTAATAGCCTCATATACCAGAGGTTTTGGAAGGTGACCAAAGCAGTAAACCCACATGAAAAAAGGAGGGGGCACAAGGGAAAAAAACCCTGAGATGCTAGTGTCCATTGCACCATTTTAGCATGGGGACCTATGTCCAAGAGAAGTAAAGTGCATATTCATGAACAATCTGCTGCCAGTTCAGATCTTGCACCACCTTTAGGTTTGCACACAAAATATCCCTGAGATGCAATGTACCCCTGGCTAGAGTGCTTCCTCCCTGTTAGATGGCTGACAAACTGTGGAACAAGAGACAGATAAATGATTGTTGGCTTACTCAAAAGGATTGAAGACAGATAGTTGCTACAAGCATTACTAAATATGTTGATGTTTCATAAGACTTTGATCTAATTGCTGGTTGTGTTTCTGGTTTGTGTAGAGCAGGAACAACCAGGCAAGGTGATGCTTACTGCTGTGCAGATCTGCTGCAGCACTTCAATTTCACAAGCAGAGCTGATGGAGGTTTCCCAGTTCACTTCTCCTAACAGACTCCCCTTGCTGTGGAGATGTGCTGTGGTGTATTGAGAGCATCCAGCTCCCTACAGAAGTACATACAAAACACAGCTTGTCTATATGGAACCTTCAGCTTTCAAACCACTAGCGCTGAGTCCACAGGTAGAAGAAGCAACCTGGCTTCCAGGTTTACCAAGCAGAAAGAATTTGACAGACCATGTATTTTTCAGAGTATTAAGGCTACATTTGTCCATCTTCAAGCATCAGCCTGCCTCACAAATACAAACATGCAGTTAGGGTTTTCAGGGACACATTATCTCACATTATGGTATATGCCAAGGGATTAAACTATGTCTTGGAGATATGTTTTGAAGCTGGTTTTGTTAAGTCACTGTCATGAAAATATAACTTTGTTTTCTTAAAAAAAACCCCACAAAACAAAACAAAAAAACCCCAACAACAAATGCTTTAGGAGTTTCCTCTGACAAAAAATAGCTCTTTGAGGCCATCCTGAGAATTCCTGGAAGTTTTTCAAGTGTTCTAAAAATCACCCCTGTGAAGCCCTGCACAGTCATGCCTCCCCACTGCAGACACCCAGAGAATGCAGAGCATGCATGACTCCTGCTCCACCCCCAGTCCTACAGCTTGAGACAGCCCTTCTCAACCAGAGTTAACTCTCTGCCCAAATAATTTCCACGTGACTTTGCAAGTTACTTCTGGTAAAGAAAACCGTAACTGAATTATCATTTCATTCCAAACTAGTTCCTATACAAATAAGAAAGCCATAACACCAAAATCATAACACAAAAATTTATTGAAAAGCTTCCTTTCCTGCAGTGGTTGACAGAGTGCATATTACTTTACAGCAGCTAATGCAATTTTGCCCCTTTTCCTACAAAGGACCAAACATGGTTTCTCCATAAGAGGGAGCGCATCTCTGCGCTCACACAGCCGATATTCTTCCAGGACTCTTTATTACCATTTTCCCTATGATGGCTGCCACAGCTGAGCTGTTCTGCACAGATTTTCTGCTCAGTATGGGGGGGTTGGGGAGAGGGGGCGTTAATTATACAGCAAGATGGAGCGGGGCCAGGCAGCCCCTCTGGTGCACTGTCTCCTCCATGCGCAACCTTCTTCCTGCTGCTTTGCAGCTACAAGGATCACCTGTTGGTCTTGGCACTTGCCCAAGCTGGGGCCTAGCGGAAATGACAGAATCAGCTAGAAATGAGAGCCAGCTCCTATTCCAGCTACCCAAGTGAGGGAAATACAAGAACAGATGATGGCAATGTGATATAGTTGCCGCGCATGAGAGTGAAGAGGGGGTGGGGTAGAAGGGAATGGAGACAGAAGGGGTATATACTGAAAAAACAAACAACAAAAAACCCAAAACAAATGAAAAAATAAAAAGCTCCAAAATCCACTAAAAAGCAGCTTTTTTCCTCCTGTTCTTCTGTTTTCATATTCAGCATAGCAAAAACATTAGGAGAGTTTTTCTCCGTCTGAACACCTCCCAATAGGGAGAACCAGCTACCTTGTTCCTGCTCCTGCTGGAGATGTTAGATGTTTCCATCTCCCACATGAGATATGTCAAAGGGATATTCAGGCACAGCAGAAACAACATGCCTTTTTCAGGTTGGCTCCTCTCTATACTGCACAGTGACACATGAACTGTTTCAAGATCTGTGTCAGGAATTCCCTTTTCCCACAACAGTGCTCAGCAAAACCCTTTACTTAATATTTGGGTGAGCTGCAATGTTTCATTTTGTTTTTCTGGGCAGAAAAAGCAGCTAAGTAACTCAAGAGAAAAGGTAACCATTGCTAACAGTATTTAAAGGAGAAGAAAGCTGCCTTTTAAATGACAAAAATACAAGTTTATTGCACACTGCATTTACATATGTAACTAGTTTCATACAAGCCCTTGGAATACATATTTACTCAAAGCAGTAACCATCCTAACATCCAAAATCTCTTATCAAATTTCTCTAGACCCTTGAGTTGAGCGACACCATAAATATATACTGTCTCAAATACCTTAAGAGGCTTTAAATGAACTTTTTTTTTAACCCAGTAATTTTTAGAAACAGTAACAATAAAGGCAGAAAAAACCTAATTCTGAAATTTTTCCCTCTCCGAGCAATGGAATGGGTCCTCAGAGCTTCCTTCTTCCTGAGAAAACACTCCATGAATAATCAATGCAAAGTCCAATTCCTCAATAAGCACTGAGCCTTCAAACACCCAGCATTCAGGAGTCTCCGTGAGTTTGGCCTTTAAACTGTAACACTCTTTGCCTTTCTCTCCCTAGTTTTCCAGGCATTCTTTATTCTGTTCTTTCTAGCAACTAGGTAGGTAAGCAGAAGCAAAATTCGAGCAGTGGGAGCAAGCTGGAGCTAATTTGCACCTTATGAATTATTCAAGCCCTCCTGATTCCTGCACCTGCACTGAGGCAGGAAGCTTGCAAGGAACAGTCATTACTCTTCTCTTGGGTTCGCACAAGCTTGGTTACTGCTCAGATACTTTGTTCCGTAACTAAGGGCTTCAGGTCTTGTATTAAGCAATGGAAATGGGAGTAAAAAAAAACCCAATCTCATGTTGTCAAGCCCCCATCTGCTGCCTCAAACCCAGGATAATAATTTAACCCTTTCTGAGATAAAGGAATTGTAGTGTGTGTCGGACTGATGCTAGATTCATCTCACATACGTTAATCCAGATCAGAGCATCATGAGCTGGCCTTGTCAAACATTTACTCAGCTCCATTAAATTGCACATTTAAACTTCTCCCTAGCTCAGTAGGAAATATTTCACAAGCATCAAGTATTTCACATGCTAACTTGATCATTAAAGCATCCTTCTCCACAGATACACCACAAATAAATTTTCTCCCTGGCATTCTGGCTAACATCAGGAGTGCTAACGGTTTAATACTCTTGGAAAAGCCTATATTGTGCTTGCAACAGGGTGGATTTAACAAGCAAATAGGTCTTTTCCATCTGTTATCTATTATCTTGGCAAAAAGAATGTGATGCCTAACTACAGCTCCAGATACGACCCATGAATCTAGACAGTCATCAGGAACATTTGCAGAGAGCAGATATAAACCAATTAGCACTATGAACATTTTATGATGACTATACATTTTTGAACTAATATGCTAAGGCAAACAGATCTAAAAGTATTATGCAAATTCAAAGCAGCAAACACCATCTTTACTGTATCTCATGTCCACAGTTCATCTTTGGGTCTTGTCCTTTATTAACATTGCTGTTACCAACAAGTTCCCCAGTTAAAAGATCATCTCATTAATCCCCAGAAGCTAAGCATCACGCTTTGATTGATTCAGTAAAACAGATCTGTAGTAACTGATAATGAAACCTCTTTAATCCCCTCTTCCAAAAAAATCTGAGTCAAACATGAATGTTAAGCATTCAGAAAGGTACAATCAATCCTTATCAAATCTTTGTTTTTCTTCTTTCTAAGCCTAAAGAAGTCAATTCATTTTACTATTGACATAGAATGCATGATTGGTCCTATGCTGCTCTTATTGCAGTCCTACCCAGTAATAGGTACTCTGACTCTTTTTTTTTTTAAGGTATTTTAATCAAGCATGTAAACATGTGTTATTCTTTGATGCTCTTTCATTCAGCATCATTAATCCCCAGCATGAAATCAATAGACTTAAAACTTTTAATCATGTCAAAATGCAACACACAAATCCACAAATGACTTCAGTTCATCACACACACTGAATAGCCAGCAAATTGGAAACTGTGCCTTCTTTTTGCCTTGGGAATCAGCAAACCCTAAGCTAGTCTTTCACTGAAGTAAAACAATCCTTTCTCCAAGAATCTGCCATTAGGCAAAAAAAATAAATAAAACGTTGATAAACAAACCATGGGATTTTCTGTTTGCTCTGTCATTTTTTCATCCCTTTTTTCATCTCATTGGCCTTATGAGAAACACTTGTTTTACCACAACTTCTTGACAGTATTTATGTCTAAAAAAAGTTTATAAACAATTACAGTAACTGGGTTACAGAATGTACTGGAGGTGCAAGAGAAGGGAAAAACAGCTTTGCAGTTGTTTATTTTCTCTTTTTACACAGAGAGCAGACATTGTTTCTCTGCTTGAAAAGAATGCATAAGGGACAACAACCATAGGTGCTTTCAGAAAAAGAAAAAAATAAATCAGAAAGAGAATTAGCTCAACCTTGTACATGATTTCCAAAACCTCTAGGACACAGAAAGTGACAAGAGTCTCTTTGATGGGGTAGAAATTGTGGCTGAGATGTAAAAATTAGAAACAATCAGACCCATCCTTTCACTGGCAAAAAGGCAGAAACAGGTAAACAGGGAAAAGGAATAGTCTAGATAATGGAGTAACATCTTTAATTCTACTGTATTAAAAAGCACTGAAAGCCTGCTAATTTGAAAGAAGAAAAGACATTTTGGAAAGTGAAATAAATAGAGAAGTGTGGAAACTGGCATGCTGAAACCCTGATTTGGGAGGTAGACACCCAAAACCCTTCCTAAGTCCATGACCACATTCCCACCCACTGTCCCATGAACAGTCCTGCACAGCATGTCCCTAAATCCATGAGGTCCTTCGCTAGTAAGCTGGAGCTTCTCTGGGTGCCAGCCAGAAAGGCACACATTCACACATACTCATTATGGCAGCTGCCCATTTTCCACCCACAGGCAGGGCCATGTCCTGAATTTTGTCTGTGTCTCGTAAAGAAGCCCCAAAAGGTAGGCAAAGTTCTGACGGTGGTAGCATTGGCAAGGTGTTGTGTTATTGCCCTGCAGTCAGGTGATTCACCCAGAGAAGGATCATCACCCCAGAATAATCTGGCTACAATGACAACACAGGGCCTTCTGCATGTCCATGGAAGTGAGGCTACTCTGCAACTAGGAATTCAAGAACCATGAGGCTAAAAGATTGGGCAGAAAAGGGGGATTCTGGCTCCATACTAGAAATCTGGAAACTCGGCTCTCAGAGGGGAACAGGGAAAGCTCTATTTCAGTATCCACAGCTGTTTCTGGCCTGATGTTGCTCCAGGGAATGGAAGCTACGGTCCCAGTCCTCTCCATGCCCAGGAAGGACGCAGGTTATTCTTATATACTTTCCTTCCCATCCCGTGACTTCTGGGCTCCTGTCTCTGTAATAGCTCATATTCAGCAGGAAGGGAGATGAGACATTCTCCTGCTCTCCAATTATCTCATCTGATTAGGTCTGCACCAAGGATCCCAATGATTAAAACAGCCCTTTGATGGTAGTGCTGAGAACCTACACCTCAGGTCTCTGACTTTTTTGATGAGCTAGTTAATGAAGCTCATCTGCAAAGGTGGCAATATTGCTATTGCTGCTGCCAGCTTGTTTGTCAAAAGAATCATCTCTGCTCCATTATCATACAAAAAGGGCTATGCAGAGTATCTCTGAGGAAAACTGATGCTTTTATTTCCTAGTGGTTCCTTATATAGTCCATAATGACTTACCTAATGTAAATGGGCTGTATTCCCACGGAAGCACTTACGGTCCCTTGGCCATCATGAAGTATACACCTAAACTAGATAGGTAGGGCCTCCTTTCTGGTTGCTCCTGAGACATGCAATTCTCTCCAGTGATCACAATTTGGAATTCACGTGCTATTCCTCAGAGGTCAGATCAACCTGCAAAGCTTAACCTTAACATATAGGTAGAAGTTTGTGTTCATAGTGAGGCACAAGTGGTACCTGCTCAAGCATTAAAATAGTTTCGTGAGTGTGTAAGAGATACCAGTGCCTCCAGGGTAGCACAACCTAGTCTCACTACAGCTGAGAGAGGGAATGAAAAGTTCCTAGCAGGTATGACTAATCTGCACTTTACTGTAAAAATCCAGAGTCTTGGTGACCTCCTGATTTTGCAGTTTTTCTCACTGAAAGTAATGTTCATGCATTGTGCTGCATGAAGGAAAAGATGTAGATTAGGGAATTACTTCAAATGCCTTGACTATCCTAGCTACATTAATTTTTCATTACCTGCTTTGTGAAAAAAAAACTCACAACAAACCAACAAACCACTCCCCCCCCCAAAAAAAAAAACCAAAACCCTGAGCTAAAACTAAAACATGAAATGAGGACATTCCAAACCAGGCAAAAAGCAGATCAAGCATTTTCTTCTGGCAGTGCTCTTAATTGTTACCATTAACTTTCTATTTATTATTATCATCATTACTCTTTATCCTTTTCTTTAAAAATTATCCAGACTGGCTCTGCAAATGTGGGTTTCTTCTGTTTGACAGATGCTAGGTTCACTTTTGGCTGAATGCAATCAAATTTTAGACACAAGAAATATATTTTTTAAATTCTGTGCTCTATAGTTAATAATTGTGTCCTGGAGATGAATTACAAGTACAGACTTGGGCCTCAACATTCTTACTAACTTAATGGGGATCCTAACAAGTGAAACACTGTACTTTGCACTGCAATGCTTATTTTCTTTTTGAACTGGTGACAAATGAGTACGACTGCTTCAAATTAGTCTTACAAATGACAGAAATAAAACAGAATACTACAAATGTTTGTCTTTGAATAGCAGAGAGTCAAAGCAAACTAAGATGAAAATGGTGTCCGGCAGGATAATTCAGATCAGGAAAGTCATCCAATTCCATAGCAGCTTGACCTGAACATAGCCCCAGAGGCAGTGCTACAGCTGCCAGCTAGACAGCTAGCCAAGAAGCCAGGAGAGGTGGAAGCCAAGAAGCCAGCCATGAACCCACAGGCCAATGCAGGAAAGCTATATTCCAGAATTTGGCATCTGGGTCCTACAGCTGCCAAGCATCTCCCATCTGGCCTGTGGACAAGGTGTTAAAAAGAACAGTGGTAAATTATACAAGAGGAAAAGCAGTATCGTTTGTGAAACACTGAGGATGAAGAGGCACGTTGTGCCCACCAATACATGAAATTCACACATATTATCACTTTGTCCTGGTGAAACAGGGGAGGTAGCATGGACAAAATGCTCAACATTTTACAGGAAATGAGCAGTTAGATGGGCATGAACTGAAGCACCAGTCCCAGCCTGTGGCCATCCACAGAGGTCAGCAGATGTAAAAGTTTTGTGTGGAAACAGGTTTGAGTAAAACGTAACAGCTTTTAGCAGATTTCATTAATCCAATTCAAGAGGAAAAAAAAAAGGGAAAAAGCCTACAAAAAAAAGTTTCTTCAAGACTTTGTGATCCATTCTGTTCTACAATCACAAAGAAATTTAAGTATCTGTTTCCACACCTTCATAACTACCATACCATAATTTTGAATGCAATTTTATGGAAGGATAACTTTTCTGCAATTCAATGGAAAAAGATAACTTTAGTAATAAAAAATTGAAAAAACCCCAAACATGGGTAGGCATGAAATTTCATTCAAATGAAATACATCCACTCATATAGTTGCATTTAATTGTAGCAGAATTTACTTCTGACAAGCAGTTACTGTTCCTGAACTGCAGCAGCGCCGTATCCCAAGAAGCAGGACCAGCTGTGAGGAATACTCCTAGCAGTGTCAGCAGTTTTAAGTGCACCATAAGAACTCACACTTTCAAATAACACATTGACTTCAATATTAATCTCATTGATCTCATTTCCACCTTTCACTCTACAGGCAGGTCCACATGGCCTACATGAAGTTTGACAGATTTGACTTTCTTGATCAATTTGGTCCTTTATTTAAAAAAACCAAAACATAAAAACCCTATAGCTCTCTTCCAAATTTTTGGGTTTTATTACAATCTATTTGTCTTGCCAAATACTACCTTTCAGTCTCATCTCACTCCAATCAGAGTGTACTTTCAAAAGTGGTTTAAAAGAGCTACATGAGATCACAGAATCACATAATCAGCTGGGCTAGAAAAGACCACTGAGGTCATGAAGTCCAACCTCTGACCTAGCACCACCATGTCAACTAGACCATGGCACTCAGTGCCACATCCAGTCTTTCCCTGCACACGTCCAGAGACAGTGACTCCACCACCTCCCTGGGCAGCTCACTCCAATGCCCAATCACTCCTTCTGTGTAGAACTTCCTAATGTCTAACCTAAACCTCCCCTGGCGCAGCTTAAGACTGTCTTCTTGTCCTATTGCTTGTTACCTGGGAGAAGAGATGGACATCCACCTGGCTACAACCTCCTTTCACGTTGTAGAAAGTGATGAAGGCCTCCCCTGAGCCTCCTTTCTCCAGGTGACTTATGCCATCTTCATCTACATCTAACCATACATGTTTTTCAGAGGGCCTCATCAGTAGGATCTTATGTTCATTACTATGGTGTGTGTAAACTCTACATGTAAATTCATGAGCAATTTTTAAAGAAAAATATTGACAACATTTAAAAAGGAGCAAAAAATAAATAACCTAAAATTCCTCCTTGAAAATGCTTCCTGTAGAATGGAAGTTAATATAATTGGTGATGACACAGAAATTATAGTTAATTTCAACCAAATAGGCCTGCATTAAAAATTGAAACTGAAATATACATATATTTTAGAAATACAACATTTTGGGAGACTAGATGGCTATTCACAGTAATTTCTCAAATTGCACTGATAATTTCAATCAGATCAAAGAAAATTCTAAGAATTTTTAAAAAATAAATGTATCATTTCAATTTCATAGTCAAAGAAACCTTAAAACCTTTTATTGGCTTTAATAGAGAAATTGCTCCTGCTGCTACTTTGAATATGCTTGAGTAATAAGATCCTGCAAAATTTAATATAAATATACTAGTTGTAATGCAATTAACTGCAAATTGGAGATAGGAGTAGATTTGAGGAATGATTTCTCTATTTGACTACTCATTAGCAATTTGAAAATGTAATTGCTCTTAAACATGCCTTCTTCCTAATTTTATTATGAGGTTTAGCTGTACTTATAAATGTGTGATTTATTCTGCAACTTATTTGCTTACATTGAATGTGTGAAGTTGTTTTTCCTTCTGTATTGCACATAGGCATGGGGATTACTAAGAGGAGATAAAGCAGTCAGTTGATGGGTTTACACTTGTCACACAATGAATGTGACTCCAGAGGAATCTTCTGAGGGGTACACAAAACAAACAAAAGAAAGGAGGAGGACAAACAAGCAAGCAAGCACACCGAGAGCGGACATATCACTGCACAGTGTTTTCAAACCTAGTAAAACAACAGCAATGAATCCAACAAAACCAGGAACTCCATCAACTTGGTACGCCCCTGATGTCATGTGACATCATTTCTACTTGGGCAGGTGGGGTGAACCTGATGGCCCTTATGGTATCACAACACTTGCTGAAACCTGCCAGTCACCCCGACACTGGCTTGGCATATAAACTCTGCAGGGCATTTACTAGGCACATTACACAGTAAGGCTTTAAAATGTTGCCCTCCTTGAAATAAAAGCAAGAAGACCTTTGCAAAGAGCGCTTCCCTCATTTTACAGCTTTGCTTGCCAACTCTTTCACGGTAACTGGAAACGACCCATTATAACAGGGGCTACATTGATTCACATTAACTTTGTTACTCAATTTCAGTAGACTATCTTGAACATTTTTAAACTACATTATCAAACATCAGACAAGATAGTTTTTTCCTATTCTTGTATTTCAGACATTTGGACTTAGGAAAAAAAAAATAAAAAATGCAGCTTTCCCACCACCCTCCCATCCCCAAAATATAAAAAGCAATTGCAAAACTCGACTTTGAACCTTGTGTAGCCACACATGTCCCCCCACTCACGACATAAAGAGGGAAAGAAACTTCAAAAGTACTGCTACTACTTTGGCAATAAAACAGAACATTATATAATACACAATAAAATGCTTCATACCTGGAGTTGAAAAAACGAAAAGGGTTAACAGCTGACCTGGCACAGCCCCACATGCTCTCTCTGGAAATTGAACACAGACAATTAGGAATTTTAAGTTAACCCAAACAACTGAAGGGGACTTAGACAAGCTTGAGGAACACTTACTGCAAAGTAAGGCGCATAACCTTAGTGTGAAAGGCACTTTAGGATTTTCCCATTCACTTAATATTCTTCTTAAACTGAAACTGCTCTGTAGAGGTCCCAGCTAACGATAACCAAGTCATTAGGAGCTCTGTGATTAACTTGCATGGGAGCAGAGTCAAAGGTTAAGGGCTCAGGTGTCACTCAGTCAAAATTCTGGATCATGATGGATCATATTTTCTTATTAAAAAATAATCAGTGACCAAGAAGTAAATATTAACAAGAATCTACAGCAGATAGACATTGCTCCCAGAATTCTGCTGCTTAAGTAGTATTATTCCCAACACATCACTGGAAAAACATGAACTTTAATGCTTTTTACTTGAAACTGAGACTCAGGGAAAACAGATAATCTTCTAGAATATTACAAATAATATACAGTGTCATAAATGTATAAACTCCTAAGTTGGTTGAGATTTGGACTACGCGGAATGTTCCCTTTCACTGACAAATTCTGATCTACGGCATGTGCTCCAACAAGAAGTGTCATACAGCTGGTTTTTGGAAAAAGTCCCACCACATTAGGGGAAAAAAAAAAAAAAAAAGCCTGTAGAAAGTCAAGAATATGAATAACCCCCTTCAGTCCTTCTCTCTGTGGTTGACACCTCAAATATACTATGAAATTAGTCTGAGGCCAACGCTTAAGAAACTAGGAAAAATATTAGAGTAACAATATGAATCATAGAAAAAGTTCTAGCACACTAACAGTTGAATGCATTTGCACTGAAAATGTTTTGGATCTCTTATAATGCTCAAGTAAAATGGCCAGGATGGCATAGTAATTGTTGAAATTGAAAAGGAAATTTTCAAAGCAACTTCTCTTGATTTATAAAATTGCATTCCCTATTGGTTGTTGGAAACCTACAAATAATCTATTTTCTCTCAAGATTTTGCACTGCTTATTGTGAACCTCTATAATTGCCTTGCTTTAAGTGTACAGCAAATATTTGCTTTCTTTACTGTTTTTGCTAGTTGTTATATGCTACATTTCTGATAATGACAGAAATATGCTAAGTAGATGATGAGATGATGTAAAGAGTTTCTGAAATCTAAGTTATTAGCTCTACCATTGATTGATACAGGAGGTTTTTTTCTCACACTTATTCCACTATGTAGTCTCTTCCTTCTTGGAAACATCTCTAGTACCTGTCCCACAGTATCACAGAACCACAGATTATGCCGAGTTGGAAGGATAAGGATCATCAAGTCCAACCCTCAGCACAGGACCATCCCCAAGAGTCACACCATGTGCCCAAGAGTGTCATCCAAATGCTTCCTGAACTCTGTCAGGCTTGGTGCTGTGACCACTTCCCTGGGGAGCCTGCTCAGTGTCCAACCACTCTCTGGGTGAAGAACATCTTCCTAATACTCAACCTAAACCTCCCCTGACACAACTTCAGACCATTCCCTCAGGTCCTTTGCTGGTCACCACAGAGAAGAGATCAGTGCCTGCCCCTCCTCTTCCCTTAAGAGGAAGGTGTAACTGCAATGAGGTCTCCCCTCAGTCTCCTCTTCTCTAGGCTAAACAGACCAAGTGACCTCAGGTACAGATTTTATTCACAGTTGTCAGTACCTAATCAAAGGGTACTGGGAAAAAATCTCTCCTGCCCCATCAGCCCTCAACTGGAAGCAGTACACAATGGAGAAATGGTAACTGAAAACCAAAACTCTGACTGTTCTCTTCCATGTTAATTACTTTATAATCATCTCTGTGTCTTACTGGAAAATTATTTATTCTTACAGCTGATATAAACAGCAATACATTACCCAGAAGTTGTAACTCTAAATTTTGTACACTTCTTTTCATAAAGGTTCCTTTGTAGCAACTAAGCAATAGGGGAGACAAAAACACACTTATTGAGGTAAAGTATTTTCATACTGAATTTTTCACCGTGGGAAATTTAGCAGAGAACTAAAACTCTACTTAGAACCTACAGTATCCATGCACTGAAGCAAAAGACACCCAGACATCATCCAGTCAACCTCACAGACACCTAGAACTTTTTATGTTCTTCTCTGTTTGGCCTGAAAGACAAAAGGCTGTGGCCTCCCACTCAGTCTCTGCTCCGACCCAGAAATCATGGGGAGAAATACCCAACCCTTGCCTCTGGGCCTTGAAGCTTATCTGTGCTATGAAAATGACTAAAACATACCTAACAACACGTAATCAGCATAAAAGGGATCTTTAAACATTTTTAAGCAGTGATGGCTATTAGGAGGAGGAGAGCATGCTCTGGGTTTTACAACAGATAGAAATAGTTAAACTCAGAACAAAGTACTTGATTTCCTAATTACCACTATGGGAAAGTTGGGAACATGAGCCATTCTTTTTTTTTCAAACTGTATTTTAATGAACAATGCAGTCAGTCCAAGCTCCAAAGAGAGCAGAGATGACTCAAAGCCAAGTACTACCTAGCAGATAAGTGGAGACAGCTCTAGGAAGCTGGTTGGTCTGCAGCTGAACTTCAAAGCCTTTAACTCTGTGTTGACTGTAATGTGGGAGTGTTGATGCCTTGTGCAGGTGCCCTGAAACACTGCTGGAGCCAATAATGTATTTCATAACCTCAAAACACCTCCACTAGACCTCCCCCAAAGCTGGCAATCTGCATCCTGTCTCAAGTGCCTGTGATGTTATGGCTCATCTTGGTCCTGGGTACCTGAAGTACTTCGCATATGTTGAAAGCATGTGGGGATAGTGGTACCTCTATGTCATGCAGTGTATTGACAAGGATGTACCAGTTACAAAATTTGCATGTACTTACTTGGTAGTTCCTCTCAAGGAAGAGGAAACCCACATTTCATTATTCTGAGTATGCTTTAGTTATGGCTAAGAGCCTCAAAAATTATGTGGTGATACAGACAGCAAGTAGTTCTGAAGCAGAAATACGGAGTGCAAAGGGAATCGACCTGTTCAGCCGGGTGAATAATTTTTAGCAAATAATTTAGTATACAACATTACCCTGCTACTGTGCTTTTGAAAATTTTATGACTGAGATTTCAGTGAACTTATTTATAAATGATTTGACTCTGTCTCTGACAAACAACTGATTACAGAAACAGCAATGGTCATCAGTTCTTAAGATGAACACCCTGGTGACTTCTATGTCTACCTGACAGCATTGTGTGTCCCTGATTTATCGTGCATTATCCCAGTGCTATGCTAAATATTGTAATTTTCATGCAAATAATTGAGGGAGATATTTTGACAAGACTGAGACTGCTGACTTTTAATGTGTAAATCAACCAAGTGTTTCTTTTAGTGCTTGATGTCAGCTTCTGGTCACTCCCAGGTTCATTTATTTTTCAGGCTCTGTTTGCAGTGCTGGGCTTTTCTGCCAGCAGCAGATACTGTACACAGGCCTTAGGATGAGCACTTTCTAGGGCAGTCTCTAAACTCAGTACCTGCTAGCCTGCTCCATGCCACCTGAGCAAGCAACATAGGCTAGGCAAGAGAGGTTTGGCCACTGCTACCTCCTCTGATCCACCCTGGTCTCTTCCTTATTTCCTGCCTGCCTCAGCTTTCATACTTCCTTGCACCACTGTATCCTGTAGCATATCAGTACATCTCAGGATAAATAAAGAAAAACCTGACTCAGAACTTCATCCTTGATGCATCTTTTGTCACAGCTCTAATGATGGAGGTGTACAGTTTGACCCTGCAACCTGTGACTATCATTACTTCAGGATTAGATGCTATAATATCAGCCATTGTACTGCTTTTGTCCTTGTTTCAGACTCCACTTCCTTTCATTTTGGTTAGAGTAATTTCATGTGGGGTGGCTTTAAGCTCTAAGTATCCTTTCCATGATGTTTTCAAAGTAGCAACACTCACATGGGCAACGACACCTCTTGGCACACAGGCCCAACACAAAAAACTCTTCCATATCCATCATCCAAGAACCTCCATTCACTTTTCTTTTATTTTCAGCCCAAAAAGAACTTGCTGTGAGAAATGAGGTTGTAGTGGAGTCACTATTCATCAAAGAGAATTGAACTAATAGATGGGAAAACCTAGTATGATCTTTTCCCATTATGCAGGAAAAAGGAAAATGGCAGGAAAAAAGTGTTGGTTTTTTTTAATCCCTGTATTTACATGCTCATTCCATTATACCTTGCTGAACAGTGTTTCCGTCTTAATAGCTCCCTCCTTTGTATGCAGTTTACATGCCTGTGACCTACACAACTTTTGTGGTTTTGCATGCATTGATCTAAACACTCAGGACAATTTTTCCATAAATCAGTATAAGCACTGCTGTTAAGATTTAATTGTGCTGCATATTTGTCTGTCACAAAATTACAGGAACTGCCTTATGCAAAAGGAAAGATAAAAACTTATCCGATCTAGATAATAAAACAAGAAGTAATTTTGGCTCAAGTGACAGCAGAGGACAATGCTCTTTCTTTTTCTTATCAGTAAGTCAAGGTAGCAGTTCACCAAGGTAATTTTATTGTGGCTTTTTCTGCCACTGTTCTGCTATCTAATCCACACCTATGAGTATTTGCTACGGCTCTACATTTCTAAAGGCACAAAGCTCTGCCCCTGCTTTTTGTGCTGATTTAGAAAGGAAAAAAAATACATAAAAAGCCGAGTAACAAATCACTGGGGGAACAGATACCAAATAGGTGTACAAACTGCTAACTGGGTGGCAGTAATTCATAATGTTATTTATAATTCATTCTTCAGTGTCATGCTCTTCAAGCAATTACAGAATGCCTAGCTCCCTATCCATAAAATGCATTTCACATATCTAACAACTACTGACTCAAGCTTCACTCTGGAGCAACACGTTGTAGTGGATTAAGCATGGGAGTAAGAGGCAGACGTTCCTGATCCCAGCTCATTCTCTGCTTTGCTGCATGGCCTTGAGCAAGTCACTAACCTGTGGATAATTACAATATCTGAACACACAGGGGACCTGTACAGTTTAATTAGTTAATGTTTGTAAAGCACTCCAGAGATAAAAAGTGCTATACGAATGATAATCATATACTATTGTTTCACGGCATTTTATTGCAAAGCAAATTTGTGTAAACATGTTTAGAAATGTTAAATTCTAATAACGGCAAAGTTTGATAATGGCACTTCTTAGACTGAAATTTAAATTAATTAACAAATTTCATTCATTTTTTGAGAAGATATTTATATGTGAATTCAATACAGACACTAAACTGAAGCTGGGGACAAGATTTTTGAAAGTTTGCTTGTGATGGATAAAGGAAATGAAAAAGACATACAGAAGTCAATATACATCACAAATAACTCTCTCGCTGCACCATATTGGTCCCCAAAACAGCCTAAGTGTTGAGTTACCTTTTTTCTTTCTAGCATCCTGACTTCTGTTACAGTTTCAGGATTAATCATTAGACCAAACAAAGATAACGGTAAAACTCCTCTGGACTTCAACAGAACCAGGATTCCTTAGTTCTTCCATCTTATGCACTTGAATATTTCTCTCAAAAGGAAAAAATTACTCCTAGCAATGATGCGGTAAAATATGTATTTAAGAACAATGTCTAGCCTTCAAAAGTGATTCAAGAGAAGAGAAAGGACATCCTAATGGCAATGTGTCCTTGCTCTATGATTACCTGCTCAATAGTCATGGAAACTTACAGGGGAGACAAGAAGACATGATTTTGTGTAGACCAAGCTAAAAGCACTTTTAATTTGCAAATTAGCTTTCTTCAGGGAACAATTTCACAAGACCCCTACCTCCTGATACACTGCCACTTAAGCAGTACAGTCCTTTCAAAGCAGGCAGTGATGTTAATTTCTTTGTAGAAGCTGGTTTTGATTTACAGTTGCCATTCACGTAGCCCTTGTTCCTAATGATCACTGACTGATGGGAAATCTGTTATCCCGGCAAAAGGCTCAGGGACATACAGTGAAAAATTTTCCCACTAAAAATCCTAGTGCATGCACAGAAGGGCATCCTTTGATTTTACTGCCCAACTGTCAAATTATTAAACTTTTCTTTCATCAAATATCCCATATTAAAATAAAAAAGGAAAAAGAACCTTTTTAGAATAATATAGGTTCATTGGATTACTAAACCCAAGATTCATACTTAGTGCCTAAAGAGCAATTCCCAAGGGTATATAGGTCTTTCAAGTTCTTGGACAGAAGTCTTTAATATCGCTTTAGGCACATTTGTTTTTATATACAAGCTGACATTTCTGAGAATTCAGATTCTGCTAGGAAGAAGTTTGTCAAATGTCATATAAACACACCGTAGAGGCAGTCAGTACTTCTTCAGTGAGTTACCTGAACTGCATGTAGGTCGGAGAATTCACCTTTATAGTAGGTGCACCAGGACAAAGTTTAGATGTACTAGCTCAGTTTCCCTTAAGTCACAGACTTCCAGCATGGTCTTCGAAAATAACATACAGGGGGCTTCCTCATATATAACTTTGTAAATGTTAAGTTTCATCACTCTCCCAAAACCACTTGTCCAAGTTTCTTTATAGTCGCTGGGGAAGACAGATACCTCCAAAAGGTAGATGATCACAACTGATGGGATGATTGGAGTATGCACACTCTCCACTAAGGAAATCCAAAATACTTGAGCCTAACTTTTAGATAGATTGCATTGTGACAGATGAACCCTGCTGCAAGGTTATGTTCAAATTGGACAGTCCAGCACTGCCCAGAGGTTGCCTATGCTAGCTGAGATACAGCATACCTCTACCAGCTCAATGGTGCCCTTGGGTCACTAATCAGCTTCCAACCCAGTAACACTTTTCATTGCAGAAACCTCTTCTTTTCTGCCACATAATACTTATTTGAGACTGCTGACAAAAAGTAAAACAAAACTAGTATTGAAACATCCCTGAAATAATGACACAGTGGGGGCATCAATTATAACACAGACGGCTGCCTGCCTTGCAGGGCTCTGTATCACCAGTGTCTTTCACTTACACATCAGCATACATGCCTCTCTCTCAATGTCAGTTCAGTTTGTAGAGTGACTCTGGAGGAGGCCAAGGAGAAGGCCCACCATGTAACAGCCTATGGGGAGGTGGAAAGTCCGTAGACAGTTCTTTCCGAGTGTTTGGTCCAATCTTCCTCAAAGAGCATTGCAGCAACTTCTGCTCTAGTCTTACTGCAATGGAAAAATGCACCCTAGACTTGGGAATTTTTCATGAGAAAAGTAAAGCTGAAATTGTTGTATTCTCACAATTTCACTTTAGAAAAATTAGCACTCTCCAGTGAAAAAAATCATTTATTGAGGAATTCTGGACCAGCACTAGTCAATTCTCCATCTGTAAAATAGGCATCCAATTGTGTGCCAGTTTTAAAATAAGCAATTTGTTCACAGAGGGCGGATGTACCAAAGGAAAGAGAAGCGAAGTTCACACAAGTACTGCCAAAACAAGCTCACTTATGTTTCTTGGAGGCTCAGGACAAAGTATTTTGTCTGCAAGTGGAAGAAAAAACTAAGGTGAAAGTTCCCTGTAATGAATAGCACAATAGTAGCAATGATTGCAGCTGAAGCAGGAAAACAAACCGAATCAGTGTAGAAAATGAATGGCTGACGAAAACACAGATACAAATTTCAAAAAAATATAAAAATAAGCCACAAAAATTGATTTATATTTAAGAAGAGGAGGAAGAAAAAAAGGTCTAAGGAGAAAAATTAAGACTTGAAAAACACATACTAATTTAAGAGAGTACATTGGTATGGTGGCTATGCTGTCTGTCTTCTGTGGAATTCTTTTTTTGCTCTTGAAGTATCCAAACCCAACTACTACTATACTGCAGTAATAGAAGCTTGTGAATTTAAAAATAAAGCAAGGTGATCTAGTCTGCATCCACGTATCAATCACATAAACTAGCCAAAGAGAATGAGGGTGGGGTCAAAGTTCCTAATCTCATTTTCATACAAGCATTCAGAGGCGCCCAGCTCGGTGCAAAGAAGCGTTCATGTTAAAGGTCACAGTGGTCACATACAAATGACAAATCCCATTTCTCTGAATAAGTAGTAGTCAGGATTTCCTCTCTGAATTTTCTGTCTCCCTTACCCCAGAAAAACAATACGCTACCTGAAGCATCATCAGTTTATATGCACAATTCCTCTTTTCCTTGACATTTGAAAGAAAAAAATGGTTTTGTTATAGCAGTTCCCTCCACATACAACACCTAAGGAGAAAAAAGTCTGGAAAAAAAGAGGAATTTACAGATCTCTGGATTTTCACCAATACATTGATCAAAACCACCCTCTGCCTCTCCCGCTTCTGCCCTCAGCCTCTGCACAAAGGAGACTTTAAGATGTGCATATTCAGGGAGAGAGAGATGAATGCTGTAAAATAATGCATTTTACCACGCAAGCGTGCAGGGAAATAAGGAGATGAATGCCCTGTTCAGGGTTTGCATTACTGCGTTCCATGGAGATGGTTCCTGAGCCCTGCTGCATCAGGGCTGCCTAAGGATAAAAGGGTTGCCAGGATGAGGGAACAACATGTTGCCTCTGCAAGGGACCCTTAAGAAGTTTTACCGGTCTTCTAGGGATTGACTAATGCCTTGTCCTCTCCTGGCTTCATAAAGATTTCTAGAGCATATCTGAGATTTGACCCTGAATATATGACGCTATTCTTGCTGTGTAATTAGCATCAGTGGTGTCAGGCATATAGAGGCAAATCCGCTCTTTGTTAGAGAGCTACATGTCAAATTCAGTTTGTAAAACACGCTACAAAAAGGATGAAATGCTGCTTACAATGCAAAGCCCACTGAAATCTCCATAATGCTACAATAGTTATTATCAGCCAGAGCATATTATCTGAGATTAATAAATTATTCTTAGTCCGTATTTCATAAGGCATAGCAACTGCCATAAAGCAGCACTGTCAGATGAAGAAATTTCACCAAAGTACCCTGCCTGAAATAATGACTTTGTTTATCTATAAGTTTACATTATTGATTGGGTTTGTTGAACTGAAGGAGAACTATGAAGTCATTCCAAAAGAACTACTGAGAGAGAAATCTGGAAGCTCATCCAATATAAAGCTAGCAGCAAGAATGCAATTTCCCTGGGAAAAAGTAGTCATACTTGGTTATTTTACAAATATGCAAGCAAATTACATTCTGTTTGTGTAAATAAGAACTAATACCAAACACGTGGCTCTCAGTGTTTCATTGTCACAATTTTTACTGCTAAGAATTTTCTTCTTGCAAGACTACAGTGGACCTGAAACAAAGCAGCAACACAGGTGGATGCCTTCCAGTTTTGGAGGACACAAAAAGCAAAGCTTTAATATAGGCATTCCAAACTGTTCTGTAACCCAGCCACATATGTGTCATTTCTGAGACAAAGAGCTTAAAAATGGCTGTATTAAAACAACAACTTTCTCCCCAAAAATGGACTAGCTGACTTCCTTTAGGTTGTGGCTACAACCTTGGCATTGCTAACTCCACCTGGCAGATTTAGACCCAAGAGAAAATGCTGGAGCGTTCAGTCTGATCCTGACACTCGCAGCTTCTGGCACACTGACTCCCCAGTCAGGCGCTGTGGATTGCCATACCCTCACCTCACACCAGAGATCTGCAGTGCTGACGTGTGTCCCAGGCAGCTGTCTGCACCGCCTGCAGTCAATGGAGAGGAACGGGTGCTCACAGGCTGGAGTCTCTCTCTCTCTCTCTCTCTCTCCCTAAATTAGACAGCTATACTAGGTCAAAAGAATTACCATCTGAACACACCAACTGCTCTCTGGCCCATATGCAGGGAGGTGAGATAACTAGCTTGGATGCAGATACCTAAGGAGGCAAGATGAATCCTGGACCCCACAGACAGTGCATAGGGAAAGTCAGGAGGCAAGGCACAAAGGCAATCCCTCACAGCCCCACACACTGTATGAGGGACTGCACAGGATCAGTGCAAAGCAAATGCCCACCACAGGATACTGGAACCTTCATAGGGTTTGAAACCCCTTATTGCTCTTGGAGAATTAGCTGACAATAACCAAATACATACATACATACATACATACATACATATATATATATATATAAAATCCTTATACAGAATAATTTAAAACATGTCTGAAAATCAACCAGGAAAAGCTCAGCTGTTGTCTGTGGCACTCGCTACTAGGATCTATAAACTAGGCCTGGTATTGTGTTTAACAAAGCCAAGATTGCACAACAGCAACTGGTACTGAAGGAAAGGATGCTGCCATCCCTTTGGATGTGACATGCTATACCTTCCAGTCAGTATATGCAAGAAATGTATTTTTTGTTGTTAACCATGTAACTATTCAGAATAGCCTACAAGCTCACTTAGAGAAGTGAGCTGTGGGACAGTCATCTAGACTGGAGGGCCAGCCTGCCAAGCTACGTAGGCACTTAGCTTGGATCTACACTTTACCGACTACTGAAGCAGTCTTTCTATGCACATCCCTCTGCTGCCCAGTTATTCAGCAGAACAGTAGGTGCCTTTCCACGTCCTCAGAGGAAATTCCTGTCTGCTAAGTTTAGATGCTGAAATTGAGCACACCGGATCTCCCTTTGGAAGGCTTCAAAGGCACTTTCCTCTCTGCAACAAAAGTATGTAGAACGTGGGATTCTTTTTTGTCAGACTCCTTTGCTAAACATCTAATATTAAGGTACATATTAGATACCTAAAATCAGAATAGAGGCTGCCTGTACAGGCACAATACTGCAGATCAAGAAAGAAATGGGTTGAGTGAAGTGGGTATAATGTGCCAACATTCCCTTTCAGCTCAGCAGCTGTATGTGTGCCGTCTGTGACTGAGAACAAAGTAAAATGACAAATTGCAGATCACAGTCAAATTAGATTTTCCTAATGGGGCTTTTGAAATAAACTAACAGATTACTGTTTAAATAAAACCTATAACAAGGATGAGCTGATGTTATATTATTAAATTTCTTAATTTAATTCTTAAGCTCCAGAGCCAGCCAAGTAATATTCAACGCATTTACCTTCACAAACTGCGGAATGCACTGTAGAAAAGCTAAAAAAGCTTTTCACGGTTTGACCAATTCTCTAAATGTTCAAGCAATATCCATCACAGGGAACAGTATCTGCCTGCCAGTCGTATATTAGAATTATTTGCTAGTTCTCCATGCTCTTTTTTTTCACTAATTAGACAGAACCATTTAGAGTGAAATCATGACAGATTGTTTTATTTTTCTGGCTTGTTATGTATGCTATCATCTGAGAAAAAAATACTCAGCACTTCAGGGCCTTGTGTCATAACTACCAAATTCAAAATACATATAGGAGCTGCAATAGTGTCACGCAATAGTGTCACTGGTGAAGAAACCTTCCCTTCTTTTATCACAGTCAGAAGGGGAGCCTGCTAATCACAATGAGAGTCAACACTGCCTTTCCTTGCCCATAAAAACCTCTCTCTCTCAGCTTAATGAGAATACAGGTTGGAGGTTCACAGTTACTGTGCTTGGCTAGAAGATCAGTTAGTACATGTCTTAGTAACATCCGCGCTTTTGGTTACTGAGGTCCAGAAAAGCAAAGAAAAAAGTTTTTAGATACCACGTTAAGATACTGAAAATGCATTTATAATAGTTTATACAATGACAATGTCTAATGGCCTTTATTATATGCATTTTTATTTCATAATGTCTAGAATGCAAATATTTTGAACCTCTCAGATAAAGTAATGTGTTTTGTGGGTCTAGCACAGGCTTCAGTGGCTGAAGGCTCTAGTTCTATTTCCAGCTCTGCTTCAGACCTACAGGGTGACCTTTACGCATAACCTCATTTTCCTCACCTATAAAATGGGGATATTAATACTTATTTACCTCACAGTTGGTTCCCTTCCAGCTGCTACAGTGACTGAACAAGCTCATGCATCTACAAAACTGCTAATGTTCATGACAAACTGCTTCTTTTTTTTTTCAAGCAAGCAACACAGGCACTAAATTAAGAATTTATTTGTTTGTCCAGTTAGTAACGTACACAGAAAAATAATGGCAATGGGAAAACCGTTCAAAGCCCCTTCACTAATTTCCTTCCAATGACACCATCCTTCAGGAGAAATGTAGCTAGTTCCTATCTGACAGCAACTAGAATAAAGTTCTTGATGCTCCTTTCCATCAAGAAAAAATTTCATGTTTTTTGAGTGGAAATCTAACCTGGTCTCTCTTTGGAGAGGATATAAAACCCCTGCACGCTTTGCAAGTAAATAAAGGGGAAGACACAATTTCAATTTGAAATTCAGCCTAATAATGAGGGCAGAGAGAACTGAAAAGAGAATGAGGGTTGAGAGATACAGTCATCTCTTCCTAAAGGGAACAAAGCTACACAGAAGAGATGTTGGCAGGTATGCAGCTCACAGTCAAGAGGACACCCCTGTGGCACCGGTGCCTCTATCAGCCTGGGAACACCTCAGCAACACTCATCTTGCTCTGGGAATGCAATACTTACTCTTGTACTGCTCTGGCTATGGAGAGCGCTGTAGATCCAGTTTCATTAACGCTATCTAAGGTCACATTTGGCAGGTCGTCATCATCACTGTCACTTTTAATTTGTCTGGGAGATAGGCCTCGGGGGTCCATTTGTGCTGGAAAGAGACATATAATGGATTAATATGAGCGTGCTGAAATTAATCTTGTCCCAGAACAACATCAGGGTGCACAACACATCCGCCTGCTCTGGTCAGATAGTACCGCTTGCACTGAGCTTCCCAAATCAGGTGACAGGTAGGCAAAGTCATCCAGCAGTGCCACAGCTGGGTGCAAGCACTTCCAGCTCATACAGGTGTGTGAATTCACAGAGGCTGTGCCAGCGCACTTGGTGGTACTGAAATACAACCACACATGCAACATCCAACAAAACCTCAGTTTACCCCCAAGTTACTTACTCTGCCTGTCTTCAGAAAGTGAAAAGGAAGGGCTACATCTGCTTTGTGCAACACAGAACACTCAAGAATACACTCTACAGCAAAATTTCAGGAGCAACCTCATGAGATACCAGGATGGAACCCATGTCACTCCATTCAACTAAAATTTAGGCATCTAAACCCCCAGCTGTTCTTATTTCTGATACAATTCAACACCAATGTCGGCATCTGGAGAATCCTTCACTCCACATTACATGTGTAACTTCACACGGGCAACCAACGTTCAGATGACTGATGTCAGGGGGGCCTAGTCAAATTATTTTGAAAAGTCATGTAATCTCAGGTCTTACAAACATCTGAAGATCAGAAATTGCAGGATTGTTTTATCCATCCATAGCTTACAGTACACACACTGTATGGCAATGGAGTAAGTGCCCAGGTGCTGGCAATGGCAGCTGCAGGGGCCTCTGTGCAGAGTGGCTGGGGCTGCCCTATGCTGGACACAGCCAGCTCCAGCTGCTCCAACCAACCCAATGTAGGACATGGCTGAGCCCTGCAGCCACAATAAGGGTGTTTCGGGGAAAACAGGTCTATGAAAAGGCAAAAATAACTGCCAAATTGAGGAGTGAGGAAAAACAAGTGTGTGATCTTCTCTAGGTGACCCTGCCCTGGCAAGGTGGTTGGACTACATGATCTCCAGAGGTTTCTTCCAACACTAACAATTCTGTGGTTCTGTGAAACACCTTTGCAGGCACCAGTGTGAAAGGAGATGGAGGAGAGGATGTTCTTCATAGTGGGGCAGAAGCCTTCTTCCCCTGAAGTCCCCGGAGGAGGCCACTGTGGACCAGGCTGTCCTGGTGGGAACTGTTATTTATAGGGAACCCGCAGTGGAGCAAGGGAACACTGTGAGGAGGAAGAGCAGCAGAGCGGAACCTTTATGGACTAACCGCAGCCCCCCAGTTCCCATTCTGTCCCCTTGGGATGGGGGAGAGAGAAGAGCTGGGAATGAAGGAGTAGAGTTGAGCCTTGGAAAACAGGGTTGGTCTACTTTTAATTAGCAATAAATCAATTTTCCCCACATTGAGTCCTCTTTGCCTGTAACGGTAATTGGTAAGTGATCTCCCTGTCTTTATCTTGACCGTTGAGCTCTTCCACTTCATCTTCCTCACTGTTCTGTTGATGAGAGGGAGTATGGAGGCAACTGGGTGTGTGTCTGGCAGACAGCCAAAATCAACCCACCACTGTCAGGTTTTGTGCCAAAAAGAGACAGGAAAGGAGAGGAGAGCAGAAAGCAGGTGACCTGCCTTCCCTCTTATGCTGGTTGCCATCCTCCAAAGGGAAGAAAGAACAATTTGCATATGGGGAGAGGGAGGAAACCAAGAGACAGGCATAAGGGGAAAATATGGGCGCAAGTGTGACTTGGGATAGTGATGAGAGGAACTGGGGGTTGGTTGTGCCAGAGCAGAGACCCACAGACAAACTTCAGAGGTGATGTAGAGAAAGACGCATTCCTTCTTACGCATGAAATACCACACAGGATTAGTAAGTGCTGAGAGACACTGAAGGCAGCTGGAGTACAGAGCAAAACTGGAGAGATGCCTGAGCCTGCAAGGGAAGCATAGGAAGGGAAAGACAGGCAGAGATTTGTGTAAAAATGTGTTTATTTTGTTTGGTCGGGTGAAATAGGGGAATTCACAGTTATTTATTTAAAATAAGACCCAACTGTTGCAGACTGTTAGCTTGTGCTCTCCTGTACTGTAGTGTCAGAGACAGGACACTTTCCAGGTCTCACAACATGATTTTTGAGAAAGGTATTCATTCCTAGTCAATTCTGGCTAGCCACAAACCTGGACAACAGGTATCGCAGACTCCCTTTGGAGACCATGAACAGTTCAGTGGGCCCACAGCTAGGGAGCAGCCTCAAAATCCACAGTTAAATTTCTAATTTTGCCATTTTTCTTATGTTACAGTGTTCACTGACTCTGGAAAAGGCACAGAGTTACTATGAAAAACAGGAGGGCTGCATATACTTCAGGAGCTGTGCAGCCCTAACAGTAGCACTGATGGGTAGATGGGCACTTGAAAGTCCTCCACAAGAAGTGATGAATTGAGGGAAAGTTGGTCTTAAATTTTACGTCTTAGCTGCGAATCAATTGCGAGTAAAAGACCAGTGAGTGATTAGAAACTACCCTTCAGCTGCACTTTTTTTTTAAAGAACTTCATAAGGAAAATACTATTAAAATATGTTCAGCAAGCTGATGGAACAACGCATTCTGGAATCACAGTGCATTTACAGTTGCACAGTATTACTTCTATTAACACGTTTAGGTGCTTCAGTAATGCTGGTTACATTTGGACTGCTTATTATTTTTTCATGTATGGTAAATTAAACACCTTTGGCTTATCGAAGCAAAGACTGTTGACAGTGAACAATGACATACATGAGACAAACATACAGCAACTTGGAAATTGTTCCAAACATTTAATTGTTTTACACAGAATAAGCACCATTTTGACTGTGCATCTTAAAATCATGACTTACACATGATGATATTCAATAAGTACCTGAGCACAAGGGATAAACTAGTATTTGATTTAAGAGCAACTGAACCACCTATTCAGCTGATTTAGCCCCAGAAAACTGGAAAAAAGTGCTACTTCTGCCTTGTTCCCTAATGTTCCCTCTTAAAAGCAGGAGGTTATTATTACATATTTCATTAATACTTTTTTTTTTTTTCCCCCACAGAATCATAGAAAGGCTTGGCTTTGAAGTGATCTTCAAGATCACCTAGCTCCAACCCCACTGCTGTGGGGCAGGGACACCTTCTGCTAGGTCAGGTTGCTCAGGGCTCCACTCAACCTGGCCTTGAACACTTCCAGGGATGGGGCATCCACAACTTCTCTGGACAACCTGTTCTAGCATCTCACTACCCTCTGAGTAATTCTTTTTGTCTTTAAAGTGAATCTCATTACAAAAATACATTATGATTGTATCTGCCCAATATTTAAATGTGCTACAGCAGACACATTTGTGCAAGCTAACTGTGAGTCAACAAAATGAACAATTTTAACAAAAAACTATGTGTTAACTGTGGTTTAATCTGACTTGCACTACAGTGGAAGTTTTAAGTAGCTAGCTCATAACCTAAGCCTAACTTGAAATTATGAAAATTGATACATAATTTAGTCTGTGGTACAGTTATACACCAATTCTGATCACTTAAGCATGAATACGCCTACATAAAACCAGATAGTTTTAATGCTTATGAAAAATCTCACATACTTTCGTTTCTTATAAGACACGTTTCATTATTATTGCAGATTACTGGCTCTTAAAATATTATTGAGACTTCTGTGACATTTGGTATTGGTTCTAGATTACTAGAGGAATATGCCAGCATGAAAACTCTCAATTACCTTCTCTTTTTTTCTGCTCAATGAGGCACATCCTACTCCTCATACTCCTAACACAGTCATGATGTTGCCAATGGGCTTATACTTTTGCACCTAGGGATAATTTGACACAATGGACACAGTTTGCCCCATCAAACACCAATGTTTGAGCACACTATGAGGTGCTGCAACACATAAACATGGTGAGGACAAAAGGTAAGGAACAAAAATTTGTCTGTGGGCAAATTCAAAGGCAAGAAATTCAAGGATATTTTCTATTATATTTTTGCTGTGAACCCAACTAAAGATTGTAATTAAATAAGACAATGATCTAGGGATTATTTCTTTTTTTTTTTAATGCCGGCCCACAGATACATCCTTTTGTGTCTCCCTCTCCATTTGTCACTTCTTTTCAGCTCGGGTGGCCAAGGTACCGGGGAGCCAAGGTGACCAACCAGGAAGGTGAACCACTGCCAGCTGATATAAGCTGCCCTATTTTCTCACCAGCATGGCTGCAGCTGCCAGGAGGAAAACAGCCTTCAAAGCTATTCTCCTCCCCAAAATGAGCCATGTGAATAACCAACTGGCCGAAAGCCTAACAGATATCTCCTCCTCACCACTCACTGCACCATGCAAACTGCAACACAGGATTTTTATACATTGAGAGTTCATGACTCCTACTTATGTCAACAGCTTTGACTTTCTCTTGGACATCTAAAAACAACTGTTGAACTGCTGGCACCAAGCTTTATAAATACCAGCCTCAGTTCATAAACACTGAATTAAAAGTAATTACTGGCCTAATGAACATCAAATGGGAAAGAAGAGATGTAGGCAAGAGATAATTTAGCAAATAAGATAAAAAAGGTGGAGGACAAGTGAGTGATGGAACGCAACTGACAATCAAGGTGGAGGTAAGCCCGCAAAACATGCCAGTGCATTTTAACCTCCCTTCCTGCTGTACCTTGCTCTAACGACCATGATTGTTCTTGAACTTAGGGCCAAGGGTCCAGAAGGGCCTCATCAGGGTCACTGAATTGAGTCCTCCTTAACACAGGCAGACACTATTAATAAAGCCCAAGCCCTAAACCTGAACTGGTTTTCTTGCCCTTCCTATTCCTCTTGAAAGGCAAGATTTGTCCAGCAGAGCTATCTGATGGTTTTGTGAAGTGTGAATGAGGTTAAGGCAAGGCGAGCAAAAAGACACGAGTCAGGGACTGCTGCTTTCGTGGGACAAAGGTGCCATTGAATGAGTGCACAGGAGCTACAGAAGCAAGCTGTTAGCTCTCCGTGATGAATAGACTGGTGAGCTAGGGGAGTTATTTAAGAAGTCTGCAAGTGCTGAAGGCTGCAAGCAACCACATTGCTGTTAGCCTCAAGAAACAATGATCCTTTTTTTGCTATAGAAAGTACAGAGAATTGCTCATGATGCACATACACATATGCAATCACTTCTCAATGCTCCCTTTTCCAAACCGTAACAAAAAGGAGTTTCCCTTTGGGCAGTACAAGCAAATTCACTTTCTGCACTTGTTTTAAGGTAAGAGGTGCAAATGGGTCTCATGTAAGGCACATACCAGCCTGTAAATACTACAGAACTTAGTCTACCGTCATTAATACTGTATCTGCCAGCTGTCAGTTGCCAGCAGGAAAAAGTCTGATCTGGATCAGGTACAAGCTTGCTTCTATTTCTATTGAACTAAACAGCTTTTGGCTTTAAAATTTATTCTGGCTGTGGGGGCCAGACAATACCTGATCCTGCTTCTGAGGACAAAATTGCCTGTTCTACAATGCTGAAAGAGATTTAAACTTGCACAGCAGCTTTCTAATGAGCACTGAATGAATTTGTGCTTTCTGGCACATGGCTGCACCGGTTTTGACATGGTACAGGATTAGCCATGTTATGGAAGCAAAGCCTTTGGGAAGGATCCAGCCTGTCGGTTGCTAAGGGCAGATGAACCCCTTGGAACAGGATGCAGCCTCTACCTTCCCAAGGGAGTAACCCGAGCATGCAGCCACACCATCATGGTATTTTTTTTCCTTTTTCACCCTCTAAACTAGTGTTCCTGTCCATATTGTGGAAACTCTTGAGAAACAGAGGACTGTGCATTTAAATCGCTCCAGGCTGACAAGAGCCCAGCATGCCACCTCTCACTTCTCACACACGTGCTGCTGATACTAAGCTGTTAGGTAAATGCTGTCACCTTGTCTGTCATATCTGGGCTTCACCCGAGTATGCCTCTTTAACCTCTCTGCTTCTTTCCAGTGATTAATTAGGGATACACACCTCAACTATTCTGACCCGGTCAGACAAAGCCAAGGGCTGTCAGAAATCCTGCAGTTGGATGCCTGTAGGTGTCATGAAAGGGGCCAGACACCACTACACTGCTGTCACCACTGGCAGTTTTCAGTTACTACAACCTGATTTACTTCAGTCAAATTTCCTGAGAGTGAAAGGGATGAAAACTCAACCCATCAGTAGGATTATGAAGACTCACTAGAAGTAATTTCATCTCTACATACTGTCTTTGATTTAAAGGCAAATATAAGCCCCTTGGGCTAAAGATGAATGAAATATTTAAGAGCAGGAGAAAACTAAGTAACCATCAGGAGTTTTGCCTCTCTTTATAGCTATGCCACATAGTAATTAACTGATGTCAAAATGACTCATTAGGAAATGATGCTTGCTGGTGTGAAAGCAGAGAGAGAAAACTTCAGCATTCTGAAATACCGAAACCTCTGGTTCACTTCAGCTTAAAACCTCAGTTTTCCACATTAACTTCTCTGCTAATAACTTTGTAAACATATATACATGTGGGTCTGCTGATACAAAACACCACACACAATAAAAACTGAATCACGCTTAGCTGCTCTCTTAAAATAATTAAAAATCTATTTTTGCTTTTTAAAAGGATTTCCAAATTCAGAGTTCATTTGCTTTTGTTTCACATATAACTCCCCACCTGCTTTCTCTGAAGGATGCCTTATCAAACTGCTAATCAAAATGATTCTTCATGATGGGACTTCTATGTGGTCCAGGCATGTACCCACAAAGACTTGCCAGACAGAAGTTGGGTTACATGGTTCTGCAGTGGACAGACCAATACCAAAACCTGTGCTAGGTGAGATGTCAGCCTGGATGGTGGGTAAGCTCCTCTGGCCTTCAGTCCTGATCCACACCTGGGTGACATGTTTACTCTTGGAAAACAGAGCCACAGGTTTTCATTGTGATGCAAGTTTCAATGAAGCAGAAACTTGAGGTGCCTCAAACAAGCCAGAAAGAGTCATGACTGCTGTTTCTTAGAAATTCCTCTCCAGTGGCTTCCAGTGCATGCTGGCATACAATAGGTTAGTGATTATCTCTATCTGTAAGCAATGCTGCTTTGCACTTACTTCCATCAGGAATGGAAAATCAAGTATCACCCGACATGCTAAAATAAACAGCTACAAGAATCCCGTTAGTACTGCTCTTACACACGTGTGTGTCCCTGCCTGTGCAGAGCATAAAGGATTGAAGTAACCAAGTGACATTTGCTGCCAAACTCCTAGAAAGACTGTACTGGAAAATATGGCCAGCCAAGAAGAATGTATGGCACTCATGTTGTAGCACAATATGCTATTAAACTGCCAGCATCAGAAACACTGCAAAAGAACAAGGAACTATCTTGGGTTGAACCTAATAATACTACTACTACTAATAATAGGCAACTCACAACAACTCCATGACCCAAAAACACCTAACAGTATGTTTTCATCAGCTCCCATCCTCTCTCAGAGCCCTGAACCTCAGGAGCTAGGTGACACAGGAGGGACGGAAAGCACCACTGTCTTCAGGTACCTGCACCACAAAGAGAACCACGCCAACCCTCCCATTCAGGGGTGCTGAGCCTACTTGCCTCCATGGACTGCATAGGAAATTCAGCAGTGTGAGTATCCCTCTCTCCTCTTGCTGGGTGCTGGGGCACCAGCCCTGGAAAAGGGGCTCAGTGCCCCCTTGAGACATTGTGGACCTGCTCCTTGGTGGGAAAAGGAGGAGAGTAGCCTTTGTCAGGTGGTTCTGCAATGTCCTTGTTTCCTGGGAAAGGAGCAGAAGTGTCTGAGGGGGATCTCAGGAAGTATCAGAAGATGCGACAATGGCAAGAGCACTGTGCTGGCTTGCTTGCTTCCACTTTCTTCCCACCTGCCCCTGTTCACTTAATGCCAAAGAGGTGCCCCAGTCCGCAGCAGCAATGTTAAAGAAAATAATCTTTTGCCCTAGGGGGTCAATGGGGAGAAGTAATTCACAAGGGGACAGAGTAATCATATTAAAACTAATTATCTGTCAACAATTATGAACACTGCTGTGTCAAAACCATAACTCTGGACCCTAAGTTTGGCATACAGAACAGTTCAGTACCTGAAATACTGCAAGAAGGAAACTGCTGGCCAACAGCAACTTCTTTTGTTCTTTCTTAAACTGGAACAGTCTCAAATGCCTCTGATAAAAATCTGTAGCTGGGTAGATCAAACACCAAGCAGAGGGACCAACTCAACTCCATCCTTCTTGTAAGATAGGTTTTACAACTGTTCAAGCCCAGCCTCAGACCACAGCTTGATGTCTAAAGCAAATGAACATCACCCTTCATGGAAATGTTTTCAGCGGAGACCAGCAGAAACTTGCCCAGCAGAGCATCGAAAGAGAATGTAACAGACATCACTACATGTTTTTAATGGTGGAGGCAACACTCCTAGATGCAGATGTACAGGAGCTATTTGAAATTACGACCTCAGAGATAAAGTGTTGTGCTCAGGTTTATTTAATGTGTTTTAGAAAACAGAATCCTGTCTTTACAGACCTAACAAATGCATGTGAATGACGGTATTCATGATTTCCTCCTTCTAAGCTGGTCTGTACTATATGAAGCACATATACAGCATTTTTCTTCCTGTTTAAAGTTCATTATAAATGATTTGTGTGTTGGAAGAATGCTCTGAGTGCACCTATCTGATTTTCAATCAAAACAGCTTGGTGCCTAGTAGGGGCAGTAGAATTGGTCGATTTATTTCATAAAACTTTATGTACAAAGCAGCAGTATCCATGAACGTAATGGTAGAATATAGAGTCTACAGGGGTAATTTTTATTACAATTTATAGCAAGATTACCCATACTCCACAGTTTTCAGATTTTATGGAGATTTTATGGGACTATATGGGTAGAACAGTTAACTGCACCTTGCATAGCTACGGTTCACAGAGAATGGGAATTGGCACTGAAAGCACAGTGTAACTAATTTACCAGAGAATATTAATTGCTATGCTCCAATCAAAGGCAATACTTAAAATTATTTCAACAGTCAAATAATTTGACATAAACCTGTAAAAGGATAGCTGTACACAGAAATACAGAGGTGGGAGTGATTGCATGGATGTAATATATGCACATGTTTAAGCATCTCTGTCATTGGGTTGTATACATACAAACCAGTTCTTAAACAAAAAGCTTTTCTCTTTCTAAGCTATTTCAGTGCCGCAAGACCTCATCTACACAAAAAAAGAAACTACTAGGACTACTGAAATTTATATCTCACTGAGCATCCAGTATACAAATACTCTATCACGAAAAGTAAATAAGGAAAGCAACAAGGACTGAATATATTTAATATTAAATAAAATATTGCAAAGCCACTACACAATGGTAGCAGACTGCAACTTACACACTGCAACAGTCCAGAAATATTTTAGACAACAGGAAGTTTCCAGCATGTTAGTCCAAGGCACAATAAAACCCCAAGGCAAATACAAAATAAATGAGAAGTTTTAGGCATGTGTTTCTGCTGGATCCAAATTTGGGACAAAAGCAACAAGATCAAAGCTCAGCTCTGGTGAGAATACAGAGCTGAAGGACTACAGGCATTCCTGGAGTGGAAAACAAGGAATTAACAGCTTCCAAAAGGTGCAAGGACTCAGGATATATCAAAATGGATTTCTTCATCCTGCTTATGTTGGGCTTTGCAAATAAAGCTGGAATACACATCTACCTCATTCACTTTCCCAAATGTGCTCCTAGTTAAAAACATACATGATGTTAAATCCACTGCTGATTAATCTTAAAAGACCATGTGCTTCCATAGTGGAGAAGTCTAAGCTTGTCACTAGTAAATCACCAGAAACAGAAGATTTAAGTAGGAGATTTAAGTAGAAGACCATTTATGGAACTCTCCACAGTTAACCTAACTCATTTTGTCTTAAATCAACCTCCTTCAGAATTTCAAATACCACAGTGTATCTTATAGCCTGTGTTTTAACTCTCCATTCTGGCAAGAATTACTATTTACTCAAGTTCTTAAATATATGCACCATCTTCAGGAACACAGGCCCCACCCTGGACACAAGCCTCTTCTCTGTCTGCTTGTTATAGTTCCAAAACCTTTCATGGATTTTTTTTTTCCCTCTCCCTTACCAACACCATGGTTTGGGAGTTGGAGAGCCAGGACAAGATGGCTTGTTGAAGCCCAGCCCCGCCACTACCTGCTCCTGGAGCCAGCTACATGTCTAAAGGCTAAATAAAGGGATGGCTGATAACTTTGCATTCCAGCATGATGGCTGGGGAGAGAACAGTCGATGCCGCCTGGATTCTCTGCAGACTCCTTAAGGGGCTGACACCATTCGCAGAGGAGCTGCTGCCCCTTCCCCTCTCCCACAACGTTTTTTTTTGGACAAAGGACAGTAGGAGAGGGCCCTTACACTGCCCACAGGAAGGGTTTGCCCATCCCCTGTGGCCGCCATTCCCACGTGAGTTTTCAGAACCAGCATCTCTCCCTACCCTCCGTCTTTGCCTCACTGGAGCCCGTGGGTCATCACAGCCACTGCCTCCCAAGGTGTGGAATCACCTCCTGCTATCTGTAAATAGAACTGTACCGAAAGGGCAGAGAGAGGACTTGATTTGTTTATAAGTTTTGGTTAAGGTGTTGCTGTTTGTTCTGTTTCCGGTTATACTTATATATTTGTAGTAAAGAACTGTCATTCTTTTTCTATACATTTTCTGATTAAAGTCGCTTAATTTCAAAAGTTGCAGTGGTTTTTGGGAAGAGACCCCCTTTCTAGTCCAGAAGGGTACCTCACTTTCCATGACAGACATCTTGGTTTCATTTAAACTGAGACACCATTTCTCTTCATGGCTAGCCATTGCCAACATGCTTCTCCTTTCCAAGAACCACTAATGTATCTTCCAGCTGAACCAAGCAAACAGTGGGACAGATGGAAGATAGGGGGCAGTAGGGTGAAGATGGGCAGGCTGGAATACACACAGCTGCAAAAGGGTTTTGTGCATAACAACAAAAAATTGCAGCTAAAGTAGAAACACTCAGCCTCAATGCTCAAATCCAAAATAACCATCTACTAAAATGCAGAAATGATAATCACTTCACATGAAATAAAAAAGGCAACACTGTTGGTTTTTAATTAAGCCTCTTCCATAGCATAATTTATACAGACAGACCATATAATCTGACCCTTAAACATATGGAAGAATTCTGTTAATTCCTAACTTTGTACTACAATTTGTATTTACTTCTATGGAATAAACTTTACAGTAGGCAGAAATAACAGGCTGTACTTAAAAAAAACCAACATGGGCAGTGGATAATGTAACCTTGTGGTACTACCTGTTTTAAGTCACAGAAAAATCTGCAGCAAAAGTTACTGTATTTACTACTTATTAATATATCCACAGTGAGCAATATGGCATGTGCAAACTGTGAAAAGACCCAACCTGTTCATTTCTGCCAGGTCTATATACAGACATAATAATAGTCCAAGCCCATGTCATTATGGCTGTTTATGTACATGGGAAGCAGACAAAGTTCAGCTGGCAAATTTAAATTTATAATGTACTGACCACTGGATTTTACAAGTGCTTGAGTCTTCTGAGAATTTAAAAACTTGTAAGAATGACAATCCATAAATTTGAACCCAAATCCCCAGAAATACCAAAGTTGCTCAGGTCCTGGTACAACACCATCAGGAAGGAGATTCTGAAAGTCCTTTCAATGAATGGAGTAACTCTTCTGAACTACAGAGAACAATTTTTAAGGATATTATATTTGGCAAAACCTGCTGCTAGAGGGACACGACTTGCTAGTAGTATTCGTTGATATCTTCTGAAAGTAAAGGACAGTGGTCCAAACCAAACTTGAAGTTCATGGTACAGAAACACTGAGGTTCCACAGGTTTTTTGTTTTTGTTTTTGTTTTTTTTAAAAAAAAAAGAGCTTGAATTTTTCAACATAGAAAATGCTATATTCTTTTCTCTATGCTCTGTCTCTGAAAGAGTGGCATAGTCTGTTTTTTTTCTTGAAAGTTTCCTCCAAAAAGAAGAAAACAAAAAGGAAAAAAAAGGGAAAAATAAGTTACAGCTGATACACAGCATGGAAAATGACAGTTTAAATGGTTAACATAAAGATAGACTTTGAGCAACTGAAGATAGGGGATTAAGAAAAATGATCAGGCAATCTTATCTATAGGTGCTGATACCTGCTGTGCCTCTAATTACCTTTTAGCAGTCATTGCTGAACAGGGAGAAAAAAACGGCAAGGAAAGAGTTTTTCGTGGGACTTTAATGCTCTTTCATGGAATATTTTAATGTACAGTAATGTTTAGTCACCACCACCTAATCCACATAGAAAAAATCTCCAAGTACTTTTTAAGGCTGTGCTTGACAAGAGCAACGACCACTGAAGGAAGTAAACTTTGTCTCTTTGCCATGTTGAAGGGGTGGAAGAAGGTTCAGCCCCATGCTGTGCTGCCCACTGGGATTGTGCCCAGCTCCCTCCTCCTCCATGCCCAACAGCCCTAACACATCAGGATGCTTTGTGCACATGGAATAACAGGAGCAGCAGTTTGTAGCAGATAACTTGCACAGCTGGGCTGGTGCTGTGGGGGCAGCAGCACAGAGAACACCCCCACTCTGGGGACCATCCTGGAATGTCTCCTCCCCAGTGGGCATATCAGGGCAGGGAAGGTACACGGTCAGCAGGCGAGCCTGAAGTGTGTGCATGCACACATATGTGAGTGTTGTGGGACTAGAATGGTGTTAGGAATTTGCAGGAACTAGGTAACATTTTGTAAATGGCTAGCGTTATAGTACCAATACTGAACATATCCTCCACTAATTACCTTCTAATTGGGTGTTAATAACTTCCTAAAAATGCTTCAATACTTGTTTTGATTTAGATTAGGTTTATATACCACAAAAAGCATCACTCTGAAATAAGGATGCTTTTGCAGCACTACAGCTCAGTTTCCCATTGCCTGCCTTGGGGTGTACCATGTGGCATGGGACCTGATGGGATATACACAAGCTCACAGCTTGTGTATACAAGAGCTATTTCTCTTCAAAACCATGCAAAACCTTGCAAGTGAAAAAAATGGGAGAGAAGAGATGGGACAGACAGCAAAAATGAGCAGCAAATTGGGAATCACAAAAGGAGATCTGAGACTCTCATGAAGGATGGTGAGACAAAGAATGCCAGGGTGAATGACACCATGGAGAAGGATGCACAGCAGGGAAGAGGAGATGACAATATAGGTTAGAAATATTAACAGATAAGGAGAGGAAGATGAAGCAGAGCTGCTGAAAGTGGCACTCAAAGAGCAATGAGAGCAAGATGGGAAGGACTTAAAAAAATAGACAATGAAGGGGAAACAGAAGACAAGGTAGCAATTACTTGTGCTGAAGGGAAGAGAGAATTCAAACAGAACATGAAGAAATAAGTATTTGCTTGAACTGCCTAAACAAGCAGACACCAGGAAGACAGCTTTGTCTGAGAGAGAGAGAGAGAGAGAGCAAGAGACGCAGAGACAGAGAGAAGGAGTGGGAAGCTTCAGGGGAAGCAGAAAGCCACCTGAGCAAAACAGCTGGAGACAGGATTAGATGCACGGTGGCAGCCTGAGAAGGTTTTGCAATAAAATTAAAAATTAAATTATTCTAGTAAAACCAGGAAGGAAGAGGAAAATTCAGCATGAGAAAAATTTGGAATAACAAGGAAAACATTTTTCTCTATATTCCGCATCTCGCATTTTTTCCCCTCAGCACCTAGAAACCTAGAAAAACAGGAGAGGTCTGAACTTAAGTCTGATGTAATTTTTATTAATTTTAGCATTAAAAAATTTCTGCTTGGGCAAGTGCCTAAGACTCAGTTGAGTGAAAAGGAATTAGATAGAGGCTAATGTAAAATATAACTTTAGGTGTTTCCCAACTGACACTGCTGTATCATCAATGTGGTCTCTGAATTAGCACCAAAGCAGCAACACAGAGACTATGCGTCTCATGAAACGACTATTTCAGAGTGCATATGTTTTTGTTTCAGGAAATTATCAATGTTCACATAGAAGTTGAAAGTTGTGACTCTAGACAACTCCAAACCTGCATTTCTCCACCAGCTGCTGGAGGATTAGCAACTAATCCAATTTGACAACAACATCCTGTTAGGACCTGCATGTATTTAATTCTTGTTTTCAGCACAAGAGCTGACCACTGAAGGGAATTTAGTCTGCACACATACAAAATTTATTTAATTGGTTAATTTGTGCTATAGCCTTGCATTTTATTATTTATATTGGTTTACATTAAAGAATAAAAAATACACTCCAGCAAAACTCGTACCTAGAGTGGACTGCCACCCGTAATTCTTCCATTGTATTTATTCAAATTAACATGAACATTTATATCAAAATAATCAGGGACAACAAAATGGGTACAACTGGTGAGAAAAAAAAGATTAATAAATTAAAGAACTCTGACTCTCTTTTTCTCTTCCTTTAACTATATGTTAATAGGTGTTGCAGGACTGGTTAATGACCTCTGTCAATAATAGCACAAAGGCCATATTGTCAGGGCAGCTCAGAAGGCACAGAGTTTACGGGTGAAATCCCTACAGAACATTAAATTCTGGAATTTTGTTGATGAAACTGGGGTAGCGAAGTTCCAGTTTCACGAGATCAGGAAATGCTTCCTATGGAGACTACTAACAGAGCCAACTAGCACCTTTGGAAAGAAAACAAATGGGAAAATTTCTGGATGAGCTCAAGGTCAGGTGCAGCTCGAGGTTACAAAAGCAAAATACAGACTAAATTTTCCTTTCTCCTTTTTTTTCTTTAGGCAACATGGTGAAAAGTTCTGCATTTATTCATAATTTCTTGACATAATGGCACAAGGAACTAAAATTACATCACTATATGAAGTGTAATAAAACTAAACCCACCATTTTGAGGCTCAAAACTAAACCCAGATCAACAATGAGTTCATTTCCTATGACCAAGCCTATTGAGAGGGCACAGTCCACACCCAGGTACTGAGGGAACAGCAGGAGAATCAGAAGCTAATAGACAACAAGATGCCACTAAACATCAGAATGACCCATTACTGTAGTCCTGTAAAGTAACACACAGTTGCCAGTTAATCAAAAACAGACATGAGAGGTGAGAAAAAAACATTGTAGGGACCTGTTCATTATGCAATTAGGTACACAAGAGATGTTATAAGATGTATTACTAAATGCCCTGCAGTTTCCTAAGCCCCAAAGTAAGGTTATATGTCAATACCCTCCCTTTCCGCCTCAAGCAATACCTCATTTCAGAGGAGAATTACCGTATTTTATTCACTCACATGCAGTGAGCCTTGAAATGAGTGTCTCATTCCTTTCCACATATTCCCATCTTTGTCACTAATGCCACCTTTATAAAGCTACGCTTTTCAAGGTATATGGGCACATCTGTTTTCTCTTTTCTTCCACCACCCATCATCTCACCATCTATAAAATGTTTTTGCTCCCTCAGTAACTATAACATTCTCACTTTTTCTTGCTTTCCAGCTCCCTTTTCTGTGTTCTTTGGACACCTCAAGAGTGTATCTGTTCTTCTGGCATGTGCCTTCTTCCTCCCTTCACACTTCCACATTCCTTGCAGGTCCTGTGTCTGCAAAACTCATTCCCAAAATACACACTCCATGTGGCTTCCTTCCCTTTCTGCTGTTTAATCTGGAAGAAGAAACCTAATTCAAAGTATTGCACTGCCGCTCCTTGAGCATAATAAAAGCCTTTCCTTAGCACATTCCTACAGCCCAGTGATTGCTTTCTCCTTGCTGGGGAACAATCTCTCTGACATTCCTCCCCTTGCTAAACCTGAAACACCTGATGAGTTTTCCATGTTTATCTATGATGTTTTACATGTCACTATTCCATTGTTCTACTTCTTCAGCTTTTGGGGAGGATTTATTTCATGCAGGACAAAACCTACCACAAGTTATCCAAGCATCTAACACCACTGTTGACTTCAGTCTTCATTGAAATATTTATTTTAAAGAACACCTTGCATAAGATTTTTAAAGGTTCCTCCCTATAGTGTAAGTTATATGTCTTTTCAGCAAACTACACAGCGTGGAAACAAATAGCTTTATAATGTTATATTTTTCTTATATAAGACCAGTTTCAGAGACGCCACAGATGCACAAAACTGGATGTCCCTTACCTTTGACATGGCTTCTCCCATCCTCCAACAGTGGTACTACTATAGTGTTGTTCATATTCCCAGGGGATCTCACAGCTGTATAGACAACAGGTACCGACTGTACCACCACAGGGATACGGTGCACATGACTCATTTTGTTGGACTGCAAGTTCATGGGACTTGAAGGTGGTACTGGATGGATAATGTGCAAAAACTGCTGGCCTCCAACACCAGATGCAGAGGCCACAAGAGGACCTGGAGTTAATACTGACGGTACAGATGCCGCTGAGGACACTGATGTTATTACTGTGGGTGATGAAGCTGGCCGACTAGAGGAAGAAGAAGTAGAAGTAGAAGAAGGGGAGGAGGCTGATGCTGTCATGGAAACTGGTGAAGATGAAGCTGCTGTAGGGGACGACCTGGCTTTGTTTATTGACAAGTCCACTGGTTCAGTCTGTGTTTGGAAGTGGTCTGTAGATAATGAATCCTCTGTGGGGTCTGCCTTCATGTTGTTTAGTAACAAGGGTACAGCATCCATATCTGGGTAGGTGTGAACGTTTGGAGACTGTTGAGGAAGTACAAAAGGACATAGTTACATATGTGGCTAGAGACGACTTGCACACACAATTGGTAATGCACATCACACAACTTGGTCATGAAAGTCACAGGACTTCTTTCCTTTTCTGTGTCAGCTCATCATTTTAAAGTACAAGTCATGCTAGAAAGCCCAGACATGTTCAGTTCGAACAGAGTATGGAAAAAAAAATACTTCTTCTTCCATTTCTTAGAAGGTGCCAGGATTGGCTGTACAAAATCACTCTGTTTCTTTGCACTATGCAAATTCATCAGTGACGAAGTTTTTTGTATCTTCACAGTTAACAACCATTTATACTGACAGAACATTTTTTTCCAACATCTAACTTTAAGCCACAGCATTACTCTTGTGTCATCGTCACACAGACATGAAGTAAAAATGGTTACCATCATTTCTCAAACCACTCTCTGCATGCTTGAAGCCTGTAATTTCACCCTATTTGTCCACCTTCTTCTAACTAGGCAAACCTGGCTTCTTCTTTCCGTCATATGCCAACTTTAAAAGAGCAAGCCTTAGTACTCGTTTGCTCTTTAGAGCGATCTTTGTACTTGTGTCCATACCACTTTTCAGAAGGCCTTATGCTACTCACAGTCCTTCAGTTCAATATTTGACTTCTGCATTCTGCATGGTTACTGATAATGAACTTACAGGTTTGTACAGAGCCCCATATTTGTATGGTTGCCCTGTTACAGGCAGCAATGGATACAGCAATTCATTATTCTGAACTAACACACTCAAGAACCTTCCCCATTGTTATTTGTTTTTATTTTTTCCATACCAATTAAGAACAATTTTCCCGACTTCATGAAATAATTCTATGCTTTAGGCCAACTCTTTCGAAGCTGGTTGGACTAAATTTATTTTAGATTGCTGCCATCTGCTATTTTTATAGTTTTTCCTTATTTCCATCATCAAAGAGGTTAATAGAGTTTATGAATAACACAAGGCCACAGATAGGTCCCTGGAGAAGCTCATTTGATATATCTTTCCATTCTGACAGTACACCATTAATAACTAGTCCTTAAAAATGTTTTCTCAAGTAATTTTCAACAGGCAGAGCAAGGATGGAAAGGCCCATCGATAACCTGGGAATAAGACGAAGCACAGCTCTCAGCTCCTCAGCTAAGTACCTCCATGACACTGCACTGCAGCAGAGTTTCTCTACAGACAGGCATACACACGTTCTTATGGCTCCAGTAGAGAAAACCAATCTCAGTATAAAACATTTGCCATGCTACTTCAAATCTCACTTGACCCAAAGCAATTATTCCATCTACAGATCTAACATGCAATCTTTTTACGGTACCTAAGCAGCTTTAGATGCATTATCTTGATCTCTAGGTTATAATATTTACTAAGTATCTAAAAATATTAAGTCAGAAATATTTAAGTTAGAAATATTTTAATACATCTACTCTAAATAAACTAAAAATCAAGCAAACTATGAATTATTTTTTTTTGTAATCAACTATGTTAAATATTTTTATGGAAAAGCCTTCTTGTTTTGAGTCAGAGTTAAATTTCAACATAGAATGAAGTTCTGTTGCAAAAGCAAAATAGAAACACTAATATTAAGAACTGCAATAGTAACGGTCTAAGTGGCTATTATTTCTGGCATGCTGAAAGATGAAATGTTCTAGTAGATCTCATCTATTCAGCTGATTTAGTTTGGTTCTTGAATCTGACGTTTCCCCCCGTTTGAAAGCAAGAATGTCTAGAACATCTCTGGAACAGTGAGTCTCTTCCACTATCCATACATAACCAATATAAAATAAAGGGACCACCACTAAATAAAGGGTTCACCCGGACCCTGAATCCTGCTGTTCTATTGTAATACATATAAAAAAAGAGCAAAAAAAAAAAAAATCCCATTTTATAAAGACAGTGGGAAGTTTTGAAACAACAGGAAGTGAAGACCAGGTTACTTTTCAAAGTGCATAACCAGCTACGACTGACAAGGCTATGAAAATTTCTTCCTCAAGAAGGCAAACACTTCTGTAATTGCCCAGTGATGGTTCCTGGTAATTTCCTCTCAAACACCTTGCCCAGGCTATTGCCCATAATGAGATTCCCCCCTTGTGTCATCGTAAAGATAAAACCATAACCACACGTGGCACAAGTGGTTCATTTGTCAAACCTTGGCAAGTCTCCTATACATGTAATTGGGCAGACTGGTTCTGCACAATTAAACAGACTGGTGCCAGAGGAACGGCAAGGTGGAGAGGGACACCCTGCCAGGCGGAGAGGCAACATCTTCTACCTTCAATGTTCGAGAGAAAGGGGGAAAATGGAATCAACTCGCGTACAAGAGAGATGAGGGATCCCCTTGTGCGCATGGCTGCACAAGTGTCATCTACAAGCAATATAAATTGCCAGCTCCATCCATAGGTCAGATAAATCCACCATGGAGGAAATTCTACATGTTGCTGTACTTTCAGGTTTCCCCAGGGTGCCAGAGGCAGATTTCAGGTTGACCCAATGCTTCCTGCCTCAGCAACACAATGTGTTATTCTGTGACCTGAAGGATGGATTACCTACTGCTGCTGTCCTTTGTTGCTCTTCAGAGGACCCTAAAGTGCTCTGAGGGCATCAGAGATTTGATGCACCCAGTGTATGCATGTCAGACTGGTAGCAGTAGTCTTGGATTTCCTAGATACTTCTGAGACTGGACAAAAAGAATCCACACGGACCTCAAAAGCAGTCTCTCACCAAACAGAGCACATCTGCCCCAAAGTCCCACCTGCCTTTGCAGCAAGCAGCACTAACTCCCTCACAGGAAAAGAAGAACATCAAAGCCTTATGCAGCTGATGCAACACAAAGTATTTGTTCTGTGGATAGAACTAATGGTCTTTGCAACAAAGCACAGGTCAGGGCTTAGAGATTTTTTTTTTTTTAGACTGTGCTAAGAACAGGCCTTTGTTTTACTACAGAAATTATATCTAGTCTTTTGAAAATTAAAAACCCCAAACATATCATGTAACTTCAGACTATCATACAAATCACTTTCTAACAGCTCTTCCACATTTACTTTTGTCTGTACATTCCTTGTATGCATCTACCTTTCCCTAGGTACTCTCTTCTTGTCCAGAGCTGCTGGAGGGGCCACACAGTTTCTGTGTACTATGGTAATGCAGTTGATATTATTATTTCAGTCTTCAGAGGTTAAAGTAAGCATGAAACTTTACAATCTCTTCATGAATTTCTCCAAACAGGATGAAAACTGACATGCCATTCAGTGACCTCCTTTCACTGACAAAACTCTAAGACTCAGAATGCCCTTTTTTTTTTGTAAATTCAGGTTATGACTGATGTCAGTTGATGTTATAAAGACAGAGGATTCTTATCAAAACAGGTTTGTATGTCTCATATTTAAGATACAAATTGTGAGCAAGTGTTATATTTTGTTCTGCTGGTGGGGAACAAAGATCCACCCCAACAACTCATGCTCCCTTACAGTGACCTATGAGCAGTACAGATGCTTGTCCGTGATCTCAAATTTTATCTAAGCTGCCAAAACTCTATTTAATCGGTGTATGAATCAAAACTTTGAACACTAAATTAATCCTTATTTTCTGAAAATGGATGGTACAAGTAAACTTCTCCTAATGGTGACTATTCCAGAATGAAGAACTACAGGACAAAGTACAGCAACAAAGCTGAAAGCAATGGCTGAATTCTCAGCATACTATTTCTTAGCATCTCTCACTAAAGTTATTAACTGAGAATTAACTGTTCATTTCCCTAGACAATGAATGTTGTTAGTTTTATTTAATGGAACTACAATCTTTACTAATTGAGAAGATAATAAAGCTATGGCTGGGATATTCAGAAGTATACCTTCAGCCATTCTGTCAGCTCATAAAGTCAATTGGATGAGAAACAAATGGTTGTGTGTTTATTTCTACTGTCACTCTAGTCCTGTTTTTACATCCTTATCTAGTCAACTGGTCTTCTTGTGGTGGTGTGGGCTTGGCTGATTGCTGGTTTGAGCATTTGAAGCAGGTTTCTCCTGTCTGGCTCCCCAAAGTGTCTGTGTTGGTTTTGCAAACTTCATTTTGGTTTTAGGAGTCAGAGTTTGGCAGCTTTCAGAGCATTTGGCGGGTTAGAAAGGGTTCAGCTTGAGGTTCCTGAAACTCAGTGGGTTACCCTGGGTGTATTTCCCAGACCATGGAAATACAATATGAAGGGGGTACAGCTCCACATAACTTCCCTCATCTCACTGCTCCTGCCCTCCGGCACAAAGGAGAGGGGCAGCTTCAGCCCTGGCACCAGCTGGGACTCAGAAGCAAATCTCAGCAATGCCTCTCTCTGCAACACTGCCATTGCATCCTTATGCTGTTCACCATCCACTCAAAACCAGTCTGAGACAGAAGTGGAAGGCAGGTTAGGATGGCTCCCTGCTAGAAAAGGCTTTTTAATAAAGCTGCAGCCTCTATTAATCAATGCTCTTGGCTCACGCTTTTTGTGCCTGCCCTTTTAAAGCTGTACACCAGTATTCTCCTCACTGCTGTTTCATTAGCTTGTCATTAATAAATGCCGCCAGAACATAACACGTGATTTGCCTATTCACAAAGGTTTTTTTTGGCTGAGTAAAAAAGCATTCCTTACTGCCTTATTCCCTGACCGTTATGGAAAAACAGCCAGTCAACCTCACAACAAGCCACACTACCCTGATCGAAGCATGGGAAGTTGTGGCTGATAATATCCTTTCTGCTTGACAGACATCCTTTCCTGAAGTTCTTCGTCTTCTTTCCAGTCCCCTGAACTATACCTCCTCTTAACATATTTGTGAATATATTTTGCAGCAGCCCCTTTCAACTCTCTTACTCTACTCACAGCAATCGCCTCCGTGTACCAGCATTGCCTTCCATCCATAACCAAGCCATGAAGAGCTCATAGTTTCCACACAGCTGAGGTTTAAACCACAGAAAAAGCTAAGATCATTTTGTTTTCAGCAACTCATTCTCACACCTTGAAGTTTATCATCTTCACAGGATACTAAGCTACAGTGAATCCTTCTGCCTTTGTGGACTTTTACTGCTCCTGCACAACAGAGTTTACAAACCTCCAACAATCAGCTGTCAGCTTTTAAAGTGTCTTCCTTTCTGGCAGCAATCTCCCAAGGTCAAATATTTTGTAAGAAAGCATACCAAAAAAGCTGTCCTTGATGACAGAAACTGAACAGACTAAATTTAGCCTTTATAAAATAAGCTGGCTTTGAGGACAGGAAGTTAAAAAATAAATTGCTAAATGTTTAACTCTTCAGTCAAATTACTAAAAATCTTTTCTTGGTCAACATCATGCTGCCCCACCTCATTCTGCTCTGGCAGGAGAAATTGCAGAAAAGATGATTTTGTTTTGTCAGTTAAAGGAGACTGAGGTGAGAAAAATCATACTCCATCTGAAAAGCTACCCACAATTTTAACCACATCGCTGCCACTGCGGTATCGACACGCCAAGGCTCAGCCGTGCAGGCTTGCAGGCTTGTGGACAGGCAGTGCAGAACTTGTGCCCAGCTAGAGCAGGTTTCAGCTCTGATCATCACACTTGGAGGGTGAAACTTAAACAACCAGGAATATTCTTCAGGTTACAGATTTTCTAACACTTCACGGTAAAACAAAAACAATATGTTTTAAATTACAAAACCACTTGCTCTAGCAGAAGTAATTTTGCTTCTGCATTGCACACAGAGGTGCTTACTACTCTAATGCCATGAGATGCTGACTGGGTTTAGGATATGGTGTTCTTATCTTTTGCACACAATTTACTTTTTAAAATTAAAATAGAATATTTTCCTTATCTTTCTTGTGGACAAGGGTACAAATTTCATTCCCCTGAAACTGCAGTTCTGTAGGTGTTGTCATGAAGCATATCTGCCCATATCAGGTTTTGTCCTGTCCCACCCCAACTAGGCACTTGTTGAGTACAAAAGGCTGGCACACAGCCAGCTTGGGAAAGTAGCAGCTTGGGCAACTCAAAAGTCCTGTAGGCTGCACTCAAGTACCCAGCACTCTACTCAGTCTTTTTTTGGCTTATCTTGCTAATCTAGGAGTGAACTCTCTTTAAAATTACAGGAAGAGATGTTTTTCAAGACACCTTCCCATCATGAGAAATTACATGCACAACAATTGCTTCTGCCTGAAAATCCCCACTTTAACCAAAGAAACAAAATGCTCTGAGAAAAGGAAGTAATACAAACGGCAAAAACTGAACTAAACAGCCTCTACTTGAAACACTCTGCTATCCCCTGAAAAGATGACACATCCAAGACTCAACTGTGTGCGATTTGAGATGTGCATTATTGATCTGTACATCAAGGGTGCACCAGTACATTGGCAATAGACAGCTGTTAAAGGCAGAAGGGCGAACACGTAGACAGCTGAAAAGTGAAACTGAGCAAAATACTTTAAAATTTGTTCCCAAACGCAAAAGCTGGAACAGGCATTTGTGCCTTTTTGCTTGAGGCTGCTGCTGCAGGCTTTTCCCAGGCTGACAGAACTGCTCAGCTCGGATGCATTGGATGTCACACTGAAGAGGGTAAAATGCAAGACATCTGGATCTTTCTGCTTCTTTTCTGGAAGCATAAATTAAAATGTGTCTTACTGTCATTTTTCAACAAACAGCTCGTCAAGGGTCAAGGTTAAATTTGTGTTCCAGAGTAAAAAAGAAATGGCACTCCCAAGTAAGGTTGAGTCAGACATTTTTACAACTCCTACTGAAGCAGCAATTGGCACTGAGAAAGACAGGGGGTGAAGTCCAGGAATTATTAAAATAAAAAAAAGGCTCAATGAAAATGCATTTAAACAAATTGGAATTGATTCAACAGGAGAGATAGAGAGAAATCCACTTTAAAGTACTCATGATTCACTTAATGTATCATTATCTCTGCATAACACTTGGAAGTTTGATTTCAAAGTGGATGTTTCCAAGCCTCAAGGCCTAAGAATAGAATTTCTATTCTCTTTGTGAGTCTGAAGAGACAAAAGAAACTAAGCACATACTATGAGGCTCCGGTGGCCTCTATTAACAGTGTTGCTAAATGTGTAGAACCTACAGAAAATAATCCAAAATAAAAATAAAATTAACTAAGAGATAGGGAGACCAAATGCACATCAACCATTCATAAACAGATAAGCAAAATTCAAACTCCAAGACTGTAAAAATCTATCTTCTGACTTTTCCTGAACAGTCACATTATGGTATTATTCCACCAACAGCTTCAATAATAAAAAAGTACCAGAAGCCGCAACCTTTAGTAACAGTTCAAACTAGGACTGAGGAAACGTGCTTCAAAATGAAAGGAGATACCTATGCAAGCAGCATAAATTTTTAAATATGTTTAACAATAAACACAAATACATCTAGTGTGAAATGACTTATTTTTAAATAATACATTTGCAAAGACAAAGTGAGCAAGTGAGCATTAAGGTTATTTGGCATCTAATTCTCCTGTCCCCAAACTGACACATTTACCAAAGGGTTTCTACAATGGCACAGAAGGAGAACAAGCGATTACAGATTTCTATACCAAATAAACTAATCAGCCCCTGTACCATCTGGTACATTAAATGTAAAAATGATACATTTCTTCAACATGAAGCCAAATTCTCACTATCTCAAATTCCACATGGGGCTGCTGTGATATTTTTGATAAGCAACGAAGCCAACCCTCTTGTTTCCTAAATCATACACACATTCAGAAAACTAGACGTTCAGCTTAGATGTATTATTTATATACAAGCAGTGTTACTAGAATGCTCTGTCAAAGGAAGAATCTGTTGACACAACTTTTCAAGGGAAACAAGTCTCACAGAGGTGTGGTGCTTGGATTACTACTTGCCTAAGCATAAAAAGAATACTGATAATATATTTTTATTCCTTGTACTAAGCAATTTTAGATGTGAAAATAATTTCTGAGCAAATGGCAGATCCATAAATAATTACAAAAGGGGAGGTAAAATACCAGGAAAAAAATTACTGCATTGTTCCCAATTCAGATTAATTTTTTTTGATTTAAAACTAAGGCTAGTTTATAAACCCTTAGACAACAAGAATTGAACCATCCACTTAGCAGCTCTCTTTTCAAGTTTCGCCCCCATATTTTTGGGGTAATTCTTCCCATTTTGATTTCATTTGGTTCTTTATTTTGTCTATCCCAATTTTAAAACACAATCTTACAATTTTATTTATCCAAAAACTTAATAAATTTAAATCCTTGATGTTTACATTAGAAAATACTAAGAAAAATTGTACTAGAGATACACTGGGATTTTTAAGTGAATCATCCTTTCTCAGTCTAGGTTAGTTACTTTGTGTGCCATGGAATATATCAAGAACTTTTCACAAGTATCTACCAAGCAGGTTTGTTGGTAGTGAGGTTCACCAAATTAGCAAGGCTTAGTAAAAATATTTTTTGAAAAAAAGTACTCCACAGCACTTACATTTCTAGGTGAAAATATTCAAATTATATGCTGTGATGTTTTTCAAACTAATATGGAAGGATTCAATGTTTCCACATAAGGCAACTCACACTGAAAAACAATGAAAGCCTGAAGTATAACTCACAGCCAACAATTTGCTGAAGATCCACAAGTTAAAATTTTGTTGCAAACTTTTGATAAATATTTTCTTACTCCGAATATCATCACAAAATATTCATAAAATATTAGCAGCAAAAAGGACTGATAAATAATGCATGAAGCTATTATGGATACCCTTTAAACACCTTGTCCAGGTCCAGGCAAAACTCCTCACCAGCCTTAGAGCTCAGCACTCATAAACTGGTCTTACATTACCATGTTATTCCTCCTTGGGCAAGCAGTGCCAGATCCTGCAAGAGGACTCTGTGCACCTGGTAAATACAGTTGACGTGAAAAAGGTGTAAGACTGGGCAGTTACTTCTTTTCAGTCATTCCTCATTGCTCAGTCTTGCTCTGAGGTATGAAGATGTCCATGACCTGCTTCAACAATTCTACACCTATCAGATACAAACATCAGGAGTGGTGGCAATGGAGGTGCCATGCCTGAAACTCCCATCTAGTATGTTATCCATATACTGCAACTGAGTTTCTCTCTTTCTTCGCCTGTCTTTGTTCATTTTAATTTCCACCAGGATTCATTTTCCCAAATGAATCTCCTTCTGTTTATCATCCTTCAAGCCAAAGTTTAAGTTAATTTTGTTCTTCTAATGTCACAACTGAGACTGCGTCTCAATTTTGACATTTCTCTACTAAAATAAATGCATTGAGCAGAGATAGTTAGCCCTTTCAGTGGCTTTAAAAAAAAAAAAACACAAAAAAACCCATGCATTCACTTCAGAGACAACACAAATTTTTACTAAAACTAGTACTTTCTGGTGTCTGTTCCTTGAACTTATTGTTGGTCCTAGTAAAACAAACGTGCCTGGTACTGTTCACTGGTACTGAGGGACCATGGCCTGAATTTGTATAGCCAAAACCTCTCACCCTCCAAGTGTGAGTGGCTCTACTCCAAGCTCATTAATCTGGGTGCAAGCAGTTTGTCTCTCCAACCCCCTTGAACTCCTCCTGCTTCCCACTACCACCCTTCCTCTGGGATCAGGCAGCACTGAGGAGGACATGAGCTGACCTCGAAGAAGGAAAAAGAGCCAAATTTGTGAAAAGAACAACAGTGGCTGAAAAAAAAACCCTATGAAGGCAGACAAAATGCAGAGATTGGGTCTGGCACTGTCTGAAAGGGGAAACTGATGTAATAAGTCCTGGCTGGGAAGGTTGAAATACCATCAGCAGAGACATGAATTACAATGGGTCATGTGAGGTGAGTCTGCAAATTAAGGAAACTAGGCACTTTAAATCCTAAGTAAGCCATTAGATTACCTGATGTTACCTCAGACATAACCAGAAGGCCTACGAGATAAAGATGAGGGTGGGAAGGAAATGGTATTCAACTCCCCAGGTGTGGGGTTGGCTGGAAAGGCTGCAAGGCTTGGCTGGATGGGAAGAACGTCCCAGCCATGAGAAGAGGAGATGGGTCAAGTTTGGAGTGACCACACAAAACTGCTTGTGCCAAGTAAAGCAAAATGCCCCACCAGCATGGGACCTGAAGCCGCTGAAGTTCACCATTCTTCTGCTGTCAGCAGATATCCCTAAAGCCCGCTGGTGAAACATCCTGTCCCTCCGCAACAACTGTCCACAAAAAATGAAGGCAAGAAGTGCATATTGCAGTAAGTGCCCACTAAGGTTTGACCACAACTAGCACAGACAGCCCTCTTCCTAACACTGCCCGGACTGCTTCATCATTCAGGTTTACCAATTTTCTTTTAGCATGGCTTTTGCAAAGGTAGAATTGGAATAGTTATTTCTGACTTTTTATGCCCAAAATGAATGTCCTCTTACAGAACTACAAATATCTACATTTGGAAAATACATGTACTTTTAATGTCTCTGGAATGGGTTTTGATACAACTCACTGACTTGGTACATTACAGTACACATTGTTACAGAAGAAAAGTCGAAGAACAAAAACCTAACCCTCTCCCTGCACCTTCCTTGGGTCTTTATATATTATAAAGTTTAGGGTTAAAGACTAAATAGGACAGGATATGGGTTGTGAGATGCCAACCCATTGACACCATGCGTGGACCAGCAGACAAAAACCCAGTACAGAACATTTAATGTAATGCTCTGGAACTGACCATGAAGACTTTATTGTTTCAGTTCTTACCCTGTGGCAATACTAATCACTTACTGATTACTGAAAAATGATTAGTCTTCACAAATCTTCTTTAGATGGGCATAACATAGACTATTACCAGTTTACAGAAAGGAAAATGTAGGGAAGAATCACAGTTTTTCCAGTACTACCGTATCAAAGTTTAGAGTTACAATACTGGAGCTAAAACATACTCAATAAAAAAATTAAATGCATTCTAACCATGAAACCCTATTTTATATTATTTTATTATTTTTCATTTTTAAGGGCTGAACATAAATAGCATAAAACAAAATCTATCATTATTCACAATACTTTTCCAGTTCTAAAATAAAGCCTGCATTGTGTATCTGTAACAACTGCCATTATTTGAAGTGCTTGCATATGAAATCCAAGACAAATGTACACACTGAATATTTCATTATACTTTTAATCTTAAAACAATAAATACCTCAGTAACGGAACTAAAATGAACTCAACCTGATTATTTTTTTAGTAGCTAACAATATCACAATGATACTATTACACAGCAAAAGAAACTGGGTATTTACTTTTTTTCCTCAGAGTTAATACCAAACTAGTATTGATCACCATGCTGTTAGTTATCACATAACTCCAAGTTTTTTTCTGGAGAATTAATTATTTTTAAACAGAACAAACATCAATGTTCAAAAAAGGTGTTTACAACAGCTGCTTAATAACTTTTCATTTCCTAAGTTTACATGAACTTCAGAATATATGACAATGCCTAAAATTAAATTCTGCTAGAGACAAAACTGTTGCATTTTGACAACAAGTAATAGATATAAACCACCAGATTAGCAACCCAAGCTAAGCTGTATGTAAAACAACTCTTTTGAGCCCCCTTAGAACATTTATATTTCAGTTTAATGGAAACTTCTTATATGCTTCTCATGGTGACAGGGGCAACTACACACAAACTATTTCTCTTGCTTTTCCAGAGAAAACATGGAAGAAATGGAAAAGGAAAAAAGAAACCATTTATTTTGGTGCATTAATTATTTTTCAACAAAATGAATAGTTTTATTTTCAAGCTCCTTAGAAGTTCCTATTTAAAAATAAAGGAAGAGAAGGAAATATTAAAATGAACCACCATTAATGATAAACTTTAGGCAGTCAAGGACACATCAGTTATTTTCTGATCTTTCTGTTATTTCTTTACTGATTATAACAACCTAGTGAATTTGAAATCAATTCCCAAAAGTTTTTGGTTTACCTAAATCCCCTTTCCCTGCCTCTTCCTCACCCCTTTTCTTTGTTAACAAAACAACATTTTGTACAGAGTTTACCCTTGACTCTTTCACTAAGCAAAACAATTTGGGCTCAATTCACATATCTAGGCATGGCACGTGGTGCCATCTGAGACCTCCTGGAGTATAGAGGATGCATGAAGCTCGGGGAAAGGCTCTGGCACCCTCATGGGGAGGCACTGGCAGTGGCTGGGGTAGACCATAGTGACTCTGAGGACACGAGTTGACAATGCAGGCAGTAGTGCAATTACCTAGCTAGCAAATCCAGCAAAAGACACACACAAGTACATTTTGCAAGCACAGAGAAGGCCAGAAGGAAAAAAAAATAAAATAAAAATCATGGTTTGCTTTGCACAGGTAAAAAAAGGTTCTGTAATGCTTTCTTTCATTTTAAATACAGCTATTAATAGACTGCCTGCGACGTGATGTTGTGCAATGTCACAAAAGTGATGTCAGGGTGAGCACAGTCACACATACCCATGTTAGATCGAACAGGACACGACACCTGGTACTGGCTTTAGAGCTGACATTTTGCCACATCATTAAAATCACTTCCCCTATTTGAGTAGAAATTATTGTTACAGTCAAAGAAAGAAGGTGCTTAACTGTGTGTCCATCAACTCTGAGAACTTAGTTTTGCCTTTTTGGATGCATACACAGACACATGTATTCACCCTACTCAACAACCAAAGCTTACGCGAAGGATCCAAAGCCACCAAGCATTTCCAAATACTCCTCCTTAGCGTTCAAGGAGCCACACGGTTTAAGGCACAAGAGTTGATCCCTGCATGTGTGCTGCTTTGTTGCTCCGATTCATAAGGAAGTCTTGCAAACCCAACATGCTTATTTACTTTGGGAGGGGCACATGAGGTAACCTAAAAAAAAATTATAAATTGAATCACTCTCTTTTTCCACTAACCATCATTACTGTGCACAGCCAAATGGAGACCACACCAAATATATCTCTGAATAGACATACTCAAATTTCTGCTTCTTCTGAGACACAATCATTATTACTCTTGTTGACACATGGGTCTTACACTTAAGCTATTTTACAGTACTAATTAGTACTGACAACTCTTAATATATTACAAATTAAATAGGGGAATTCACATTTTGGTTTAGGGGCTCTTTTCCCACTGAATTAAAAGGAGTATCTGTAGCTTTAAGATATATCATTGCACGTTACAGTCATGAAAATATAACATGAGAAAACTGAAAGCTGTAAAGTGCAGCTCTTTCATAAATTGTTTGGCATCTCCTAAGCTTGCTTCAGTAAATCACAACTTCCGCACTGAAGCAACATAGAAGACAGGTTCTGATACAGAACAACTCCTGTGCAACCAGGGCCATCGGTCCTCTGTCAGGCTGCCTGCGGCAGGGACACAGTGTTTAGCTCAGGTACCTTCTGAATGTCAGTACACTCACCAATCTGCTCCGTTTCACCTCTACTATCCTACACATCTACACACAAATTTATCATAAAATCACAGAATGGTTTGGGTGGGAAAAGGGACCTTCACTAACCACCAATCCCTTTGCTGTGGGCAGGAACACCTTTCTTTACACCATGTTGCTCAAAGCCCCATCCAACCTGACTTTAAACATTTCCAATAACAGAAAATACACAGCTTTTCTGGGCAATCTATTCTAGACTCTCACCAACCTCATCATAAAATATTTCTTCCTTATGTCCAATCTAAATCTATTCTCTTTCGGTTTAAAATCATTGCCCCTTCTGCTGGGGCTATATGCCTTGGTAAAAAGTTGTTATTCATCTTTCTTATAAGCCCTGTTTAAATACTGAAAGGCTGCAATAGGGCCTCCCTGGAGTCTTCTCCAGAATGAACAACTCCATCTTTCTCAGTCTTTCTTCACAGGAGAGTTATTCCAGGCCTCCGGTTATTTTTGTGGCACTCCTCTGGACCAGGTCTGAATGTTCTCATTTCACAACACAGACTATCCTTTTTGGTTCGTACAGAGCCAACTACTCTCCCATCCACCCAAATATTTTTCTTAGAGGCACAATGACACTATAAATGAAAATCATGCTCTGATGGCATATGTGACACCCTTTTGCAGTACTCTTCTTGCGGTTTCAACAGCTTATCTAATTCATTATTTGCTCCACTACACAGGGAATCATCTTTTCAGATACTCTGGCCATAGCAAAAATCTTCTGTGTACTTCTCAAGCAACAAACTTCTTCACAGTAACTTCTGCACCAGCAAAGAACAACAGGTTTACCACTTGCATCTCCAACTGTGAACAGGTCAATTTTTCAAAGGTTGAAGCAGGTATAGAAAATTTTGATGCAAAGGATGGTTTCCTATGTCCTCAGTAATTACACACTAGAGAGACTTAAATGCTTCAGATGAACTTTGTAAGAAGAAAAAAAAAATCCCAAGAAATAAATTCCATCACACTGAATAGAGACCCAGCTAGCTAGCACAGAAGTGGTTTCTCAGAGCAGCACAACATCCCACTGCCTGTCCTGCTGATGCTAGACTAAGCCACCCAGCATCTTCACCACCTGCCACCAGACTGCAGCACCAAAGTCCCTGTGGAAGAACGACGGTTCAGTTGAGAAACTCAATTCCCACACTGACCTTTGTTTTGCATTTTGTAAGAAAATACTGACACTGAGGAGGGAGTCTGGAGTTCTGATTCCACATTATTTACATAAACACTGGACGAAATCAGTGAAGGGTATTTCGTAAGCAGTGTGTGAGATGGTGTAAGCCTGTCTTCCTCTAGAACAGTCAGCAACCTCTGGCTTAAATGCCAAATGTGGCATGTGGGTAAACTGTGAAAAGCACACAGCAGGAATTAGGTGCTAAAATCATCTGTCTTTCACAGAATCAAGATGTCCGGAATTACCGGTCTGGTAATACACAGCCAGTTAAGAGAAAAATCCTGCTGAGAACAACACTCTTGAAAATTTGCCTAGCAAGTAAACTATGATCAAAATATCCTCTCTCTCCTGTTCTGTAAATATTAAAACCTGTAAAGCAGACCAGTTTGAAAGGATGCATCAGAAGATCCCATCTCAGAACAACAGACTCATAACTGCACCTCATAAACCACAAAAAAGCCTCATGAATAGAACTCTCCTTGCATGTGTGGGAGAAAGACTTGAATCCCTTCAGGCAGTGGTGCGAAATGAACACAGGGTCTTCCACATCATTAGTGGTTAAGTGACCCATGCTTCTGAGTAAAAAAGGAGAGTGGGAGCATTACCTGCTACTTCTGTATTTTAAAATATGGGGTTTCAGGGCATCTAAAGCAGAGTCTGAGTCACAGCAGTTTTCACATCTCAACCACCAGGTCGGATAACCTCAGTGGGAAAGACACAAATCACCTCTCTTCCTAGTTCTGATTAGAGGCATGCAGCACTGAGCTGCTCTGCACTTAAGGGGACCACACACTCATAAACAAGGTTTTAGGCCTTAAGAAATATATTAATAAAAAATATTACAGTCCTCCAAATTTTTGTAGTCAAACAGAAGATTTAAGGATTTCACTTTTAAATTCTGTCATTGAAATCCCTACTGATATTCCATGCCCATTTATTTTGCTGTGTAAAGAATTAGAGGAAAAGGGAAGTCAGATTCACATTTGCCTATGACTAGGTGTCCAAGTGACTAGCTGACATGGACATCATTTAACATGACAACAGTGCTGTGAAAAGACTGTTTATAATCCCATTGCAAGACTTTTATAGAATGATTCACAGTTAATATAAACGCAGGTGGTCTTCACAGACAGATGAGGTACTTGATCATATTACATGGTAACAAGAACTTTGATATACAAGGGACTATTCCTCAAGTGCACTAAGCATTTCTGAGCACTCTGTTTAACTTCACATGCCTTCACAGGATATAACTGATAGCTTTATTGCCTTATTATCCTGGAATCTAATGACAAGATTGATCACCTTTTTTTTCCCCTTCCCTCCCTTTTTAAAGAGCAGTTGTTCTTAGAGGGAAGGAAAATAACTGTTTTATTTTACTATCTGTCATAGATATTACATGTTATTAAATTTAAAGGAAGTTCATGATCATATTGAAAGGTCATCTCTTGGACTTTGCAAAGCCAGCTGTACTAGCCCAAAGACTTAACTACAGTGGCTGCAGCACATGGAGGAATACAATAAAGCTGACATGCTCATAGATTAAATGAAGAGGATTGGGCTTGCCAAATTCTGTGTTTTGTACGTGAACATACCATCCTCTAAGATTTGCTTATTTCATTTTATGATGTATTATGTGTTCAGCATAACATTAGACATTGTATCAGCCCAGACACCAGTCCCACGTGAGGCAGGCATTACTCAGAGTGACCAGGGCTGTTGCTGAACCAACTTATGACTCCTATTCTGAGGAAACCACTTTCGAAATGGCCAAGAAAGCCAGCTTACCAGCTGATCCACTCGGACTATTAAAAATACAACCCAACAGGGCCAACAGTTAAAACAGTAGGGTTGTCTGGCTGCCAAAAAAAACTAAAAAAAACTTAATGTGTGAACCTGCTGAGGGAAATCTCAGGTTATCTATTCATACTCAGAATCTCAAAAGGAAAAGAACATTTGTTTAGGCCAGAATTTGCAGCCGGTGCCCTGCTTCAGGCATTGATGCTCTTTTGAAATGCTGGTCATGATGTACCCAAATGTGAAAGATTTAGGAACATTAATAAGACAAAAGAACCAATCTTTTTATAGCATTACGTAAGATGTAAATTTAAGAAAAGGAGAATTTTGGCAAGCAAAACCTAATTCATGCTTTGCCTTCATCCTACTTATCTCCAAAGACTTCTATATACAGAACAGTGTTATGACATATGATCTTAGAAATATTGGTTACACACCACAATTATGATATTTCAAGTCATATCTCCCTTACAGTCCTAAAATAACAGTAAGTACTACACAGGGTTATGTTTATCACTGTGGGGCTAAGACAGTTCACTCTGCAAAATTAGTTTACCTTGTAACTCTTTCAAGATACAGAAACAAGTCTTAGAACCATGATGCTGCACTTGCAATAACAATTGTATACAACAAAGGTGACACCTACAGTAACTGGTGGTGCTTGGAAAGGTATCATTAAGTTCATGTTGAGTTCAATAGGCCTCTCCTGCATGAAAGGCTGTGAACGATGTGAGACATCTTTTTCCAGTATTCCCCTTACAGATTAGCTTCATCCAGTAAAACAACTAGTCTGGCAGTACTCAAACAAGCAGTCAAATCCTCCTGGGGAACAGACATTTTTGGGTCTTGCCTTCAATATTTCAGATCTGTCAGAAAGGTCAGATCCATGATATATAAATAGTAAGAAGTATGCCACTCATTTTCCTACCACACACATTTTTGGTAATGACGCAGAACACTGTAAAAACTAAAGAAGAATGAAAAAATTACACAAAACGGAAAGAAATTTGAATAGATTAACTCATATAGTTCATCTAACTCATAGCTAGAGGATGTAAGAAAGAAAACCAGGAAAAGCAAACCCTCTGTTTTAAATTCCTAGAGTCTTGTATTTACCCTGTAGAGGTGTGTTCACGTACAAACAGGGAAAGACATCACTGGGCAGGGTGATCTCGAAACTGCAACTAGCACTGTACTTCATTCCTCAAAAAAAAAGGATATATGCAAATAAAATAAAAAAGCTAGAATGGCTTAAAACCCAGAATATATAATCTGTGTAAATTAGCATGACATGGTATTTCTGGTACGTTTAATCCAGACAAACCTCCTTCCTTAGCAGGTAAGTAGCTTATGAAAATTGACAGGCACTCAGTTATCAATGGGTCATGGTATTCATGGGTCAACTGCCTCTTGAAATCTTGCTGTGAGTTTTCAGAGCTGTTTTTTTAGTTCATTTTAAGTTAACCAAATAAACTCAATAAAACACTACAGCTGAAGTCAGTGAACAAACCTACATTACATAAGATAAAATCCAGAAAACGTACTGATAGTGAAAGAAGTGTGTCAAATTGCTTTTATTATGACAAGAAGTAATGAATATTTGAAGAGAATGTACTTTGAATATTGTTAAAAAAAAACATTAACACCTGCAATCATAATGGTGTACCACAAATAGACTTCAAGCAGGGCTAATATTCCCTGGTCCCCCATTTAGGTATCTCTGATGTAACCGTTCACACATGAGCTACAGCAATTTAGTATTTGCCTATACTCCAGAGAGCCAGGAAAGGCCAGAGAGCTCCTGGCCTTCCAGCTAAAACAACTTTCCCCTATTAACATGGTCCAACCACCAGCCTACATACATACACTAAAATGGGCTAAGGCTAAGGTAACGAAACACATCACTCAGTGATTCTTTTCATACACCACCTGTATGATGAAAAAAAGGCAACTCCCTTCCTAATTGTGACATTCAAAAGGATAAGCAAGTTTTCAGGTTGGGAGCTGCATACTCAGCCCTTTCTAATTCCTAACTGTAGACCTCAAGGTGCAAAAGGGGTAAATAACGAAAAAGAGAAGCAAAGTGCCTCTATAGAAAGGACAGTCTCATTTAGAAATTCTGATTTCCATCTGCCAATATCCCCTTCGTTTTGTGCAGATTAACTTTTGGCCAAAGATACATGTGGTCAGAATGAAGCTGCAGTAAAAATATGAAAAGCACAGTAGGGAGCAGAAGTAGCACTATGTTACTCATCCAAAATAAACCAGAGATGACAAGAGGATGCTCCAGAAAGACTTATTTTCCTCATCTTTAAATGAGGCACCATTGGTAGGCTTTTAGAAGGCATTAGACTTTGAAGATGTCCACAATACTGAATTTTAACTTTAGCCTGGCTTTCCCAGGAAGGGTATTAATACCTTTAGTCCAACCAAGAGAACCACAGCTATTGAGAATATTTAATACCAGAAACTAGTGAAGTGTTTCAATTTATTCTCAACAGGAAACTCTGAAGCGACCAACACAATAAAAATATCTCTGTAGTAATGAATTACTTTGATAAAATGGAGTAATATCCATTATTTGCATTCATAACAGAGACATTTTTTAACAGGAAAATTAAAAACACATTGGAGATTAGAAAGAATGAGTACAGCACGTGAATTGCTGTCTTTTCTGTTTTACATCATGTCAAAAAAGTATTGAAAATTGAAATATTTAATCTGAACTTGTATTACTGAAGTCACAATGTAACCTGATATAATTTGTGATTAACATACTATTACTATACCTATAAAACAAATGGGAAGATAACAAACACAACACTTGTGTGATTACTAAATGTCATGGATGCCTGTGACTGAGTTCAGTTTGGAGCTGAATTAGATGCATTGAATCAGTCCATCTTGTGAAGTAACCATTTCTGACAAAGTAGGCTGCAAACATGAAACCCAAATTTTATTTTCCATTAAACTCATCTCTAAGAAAAATGAGCTGTAGCTTTTTGCTTGCTTAAACCACCAAGTTTACTAACAAAAAAAAACAAAAACGAACAAGCACTACTGGGGGGACCACAGACCACAGACACGGCCTCAAATGTCCCTACAGCCTTAGGCAACTACAAGACCACCACTGTGCTCCAGCAATGACTAACTTCATCAATGGGTAACTCTCTCCGCCTGCCATCTGCTTGCACCACAGTCAGAGAGGTGGCAAACGCTTAACAGGGAGGAAACTGATGACTGAGTATTTGGCTGCTATAATCAGCACAGCACTTATTTTTGGGTGATGAATCACCACTTTTATCCCAGCCACAGTGCTGGTACATTCATTGCACATAGAAACTCTTTTATGCAAGGGGCTGGGACAGGGCAATGAACACCATTCTTGGAACAGCTGTGTCAAGAGGCTGCTTTGGGCAGACCAGGAGATCTTATGGTCAAAGGTTGCTGTGCACAATACTGATCACTATCATTCACAAGCCATACATTGAGCTCTAGCAATATTACTTGTCTAGAGATCTCCAAAAGCTTGTTTACTGTAATAAGGATCACCTTTTCTTTCACGGAGAGCGAAAACAAGATTGAGGATGCAAGGAGGCCATTCAAAGTGTCAGTGATGGTGTCCAGCGAGAAGGCTGGATACACTTCCTCGTGAGCCACTTGCATTGAAGTTGTGTCACATCACAATAAAAATACTTGAAGTTATGTTAAAACCTTGAATAACTTGCAAAAATTGGAAAATTGGGGAGAAAATTACTACACAACATTTTGATACACTCAGCTAAAGCACGTCTTCAAAATCCCACTCTCTACAAAACTCTTGGCAGCCTAACCACAGGCTGCCTGGGACCAGGGCCAGAAGATCTACCCAGTATCATCATGGGCTAGAAATTGCACTCCAGCTACCTTCAAAGCCCACAGAGATGACAGCAAGGTGAAGCATCTTTATTTGGCACTACAGTGCACGTGCTCTTCAGTGGTGCTGTAGGTTGTCAAGATTTATTTGCCCTTCTCCCCTTGCCTCTCATTCAGAATCTGGGACTAGTTCAAGGACTGACACAAGCTTTTGGTATATCCTCCACGGTCTCTTGCACACAGATTTCCCACTGCAGCAGCACTCTCAGTCACAGGATAATTACATATAGGTCAGCAACTACTTTCCGTGGCATACCAGCTCTATCACAAATGACATCCTAATAAAATTATAACAGATCCACTGACATTTTGTCTCAACATTAATAGAGGTGACAGAGTCAATGAACATACCACGCACATTTCAGGGTAGTGAATGGGTGAGATCAGTGCTTTTGCTTTAGTGTTTACTTTGGTGGAATCCAGAATCCTCAACAAACACAGCAGGATTTCCTTTTGCTACCCCAAAACAGGCACCTCATAATTTAAATACCTGCCTTACTATTGCCTCCTAAATTGTTCTGCCCTTTTCATTTGGCCTTTGAACTCACATCAGTGAGTGACAATGCTTTTTTATAAGCTCAGTCCTGAGAATGCATCTGTCTCTATTAATGTATACCCCAAATCTGTTCAATTTAGAATTCACCAAAAAAAGTGCAATAATTATTTACATAGAGATACAGACACAAAAAGTTAAAAATATAAACTTATATAATATAAATATTTACATATAATTATATATACATATATGTGTTTGGGTATTTAGTCATACTATCTAATTAATTTAGCTATACATATAAAAATATAACCATAAAGACATATATTATAAAGACATTTTTGATACCAGGGCTATTCTTTGAACCACAGAACTTCTACTGAGTGACCTGCAGAACAACTGAAAAATCTGTGTAAAACATTGACTTCACTAGAGTATCTCTGTTTTGGGGTTTGTTTTCTTTTTTCTTCCTTTTCAAACTCTTTAGGGGAAGAAAAAAAAACAAACAACCAAACAATGAGCACAAGTTCTTCCTTTTTAGCTAGCTAAGTTTTTATTACTATTTCAATAACCCAATGAACACTTGAGTTTGAGACTTTCCAAGTATTTCTGCTTATGACAGTTGGTTTTACACCAGCAAAACCCTAATATTATCCTGTCAAAGATCAAAAGAAAAGAGAGAGAATTCTAATAAAATCAGCTCTTAATCCCATTAGATTTCAAGCTGTGCTTCTGCATCTGCTCCTCGGGGGCCAATCACTAAAATGCCTTTTTCAGCTCTGGCTTCTTATTTTTTCTATCTTGTTCAGAAATTCAGTAGCCACTCACAACATTCAGGAAGAAATACTTTTGTAGTGAATATACAACATATTGTGGTAACTACTGGCCAGAAACAGTTCCCTAATATACACTGCATATACACTTGTTGGTCCCAACTTGCAATCCCCCTCCGTGTGCAGAACAGACCTAATGCCACAAGGTTACTGCTATTCCTAAGTTCCACTGTCATCTTTGGAGCTTAATTGTAATCAATCATTTGTAATTCAATTATATAATTTAAAGGCTATCACAGCAATATCATACATCACTTTGTAAAGCAATGACGCCTAAGTGAAAACCTCTTTATCATTGTGAATGTGAATTTAAGTCCTACTCTTATTTTTCAATTACCATACACAACAATAGTAAATTTTCAAAAAAAAAGCCCATTAAGTTCTGCATGATCCTATTGGATATATCAATGCTTTTAGAGTGACTAATACAAAAACTTTACTTCAAAGCCACAGTACAAATACAGTGAGGTGTTCTGCACAGGAAATTATTCTTTCTGTAACATAATATCACTTTCCAAAATAAGAACTTAAACAATCAATATTCTCTTGGTTTATTGTTAGTTCCAAGCAGTTTCAATTGAAATATCAGTCCAGTAATCTATTAAGAGCCTGCAACAAGACTCAGCAGTACTGTAAATAAATTAACCTATACAGGAGATTTCAGTAGCATATATAAAGAACTAAAATTTGTATAAATTGTTTTGTAAGTTCATACATTAGGATAGTATTTTGAACAGGGCATGTAGACCAAGAGGGAGGATTTCAGAAAGGATTATCCCTCTGCTATGGAATATTCTACTTCAAAATTTCCACAGAAACAGTAAAGCCCTTTTGAACTGCTACCAGGCTACCACCACTATTATTGTCTGAAACACCTGAGTCCACATTTATGAAACTCTTTCAAATCTTTTGGCACCATATCAGAGTGAGGGTGCCTGACATCTTGCATCCCGAGTTATAAAAGCTTCTGAAAAAACAGTACGGTCACGCTACAGCTGCGAAAAAAATATATATTTTTTTTGTTTTAAATTAATTAGCTACATCTGTGACTATATCCACATCTTTAAGAGATTGGTAGAATTAAAGACCTGATCTACATATCTAGTTAGGCACACAAATCCCATTTGTTTAATGCAAATTGGGAATGTAAGTGCTGTGGTGGGTCTGGAACACAGTATGCTTACTATAAAGCAGAGATTTACCTACAAGCCATGTCCATCTGTCTTTCTGCTTTCTCCCTCTGCTCCTCTACCATGTACATGGCCGCCACCAGTGTAAAACCAAAGGTGATCACTTCTCAACCAGCCTGTCAAACAACCACTGCTGCACTGTAGCTGGTTAATCAAACATGTCCCTTTTGAAACCTACATGCAGGCACTTCATCTGCCACTTCAAATTAGTGACTTCGAATATTCAGGTCCATTTGCAAACCACAGCCTGTTCCAATCCATTATCACATGACACTTGGTCAGCAAGCAGATTGTAAATTAACATTTCCATCTTCTGCTGTAGCCTTTTAGTCATAGTAATTACAATAAAATCTCTTTAATCAGCAGACTCATAAAATAACCAAGACGGATGTCTTTTATTTGAGGAAGACCCTGTGATACACATTATGTCACCAGCTGCAGGGGAAGAATATCAGCCTCTGCTAAGGTAGCAAAGCAGGAAGCTTTCTCACACTCAAACCAGGACCAGCTATTTGAGTTCCTCAGTGATGCAACGCCTTCTGCTGCAATTAAACTGAAACAAATAACGTATTTCTAGTTTTGTCTTCTATTCTCAGTGTATTTCCAATGATTTTAATAAAACAATTCCACAAAATGCCGGCACATCACCTAAGCAGAGACAGACATGCTCTGTAATATCATTTCTTCAACGTTCAAGGCAGCCTTTTCAACAGGGCTTATAATTAAGAATGCTTTTGATGGCGAAATTGGGCCTCCACTGTTAATCAAAGTACCAAAGACACCCCTCAGCATGCATAATTCCACACTTCTTTGTTTCAGGGAAACCTTGACAGGAAAATAATGGTTCCTTCCATTTCTTTCTTCTCTGTCAGTTAACCAGGGAAGGTTATTCTGCTCCAGCCTTCCAACTGCTGCAGCACAAATTACTGGAGGGGGAAAGGATCAGAGGCACATACTTCCCAGGAAACCTGCCACATGTCTTTTGCACCGGGGGTGAATAAACTGACTTAGGCAAAATGGCCTTCACCAGAACCTACAGACCCAGAGAAAATTCAGTGCTTGTTTAAAATTCATGACAATTATGGACAACTGAAACAGTCTGTCCCTCAAACTAGCCCTATTTCTCATTCTTCAGATTTTCCCAAATATGATCTCAGCTCAGATCCAGCTAACCTCAGAGGTACAGCACTGCCAAGACTCTTCAAAAGCTTGAAAGATCCAAAAACAAAACACAATGTGGTTTTGCAAAGCTTGTGTGTTGAAATGAGCTCCACCTTTGAGAAATCTTCCAAGGCTACCAAATGACTGCATTTCCAAGGAAAATTCTTAGGTTTATAGGATACATATGAATTTCCAACTTGTAAGACTAGTTGGTACTCAAGACACAAGAATTTCTGCTAACAGGGAAATGAATCAATCAAAAGGTGCACAGAAACTAACAGCGAAAACATATGCAAGTAGAAAAAAACTAAGGACCCTTGCTCTGTCACAACCTTCAAGGCAAGTCAAACAGTACTGGATCCCACTTTTCAGTGTTTTGATCCTGTCATTGATTTACCCACCAGAGAAAATAAATAAGTTTCATATTCAGACAGTTATTGAAATCACTGCAACTAAAGAGGCAAAAAGACCTCAGAAATCAACCATCTTCATTTGCAAAAGCCTTTAATACATGCAAATTTCATTAAACATTCATTTTACAAGCTGCAACTTTAAGACAATACATCTAAACCATACCTAAAAATTATCAAACTTATAAAGAGAGAACTTCTAGGGCAATCTCAGCCATGAGTTAAATACTACCAACACGTCACTCACCAAAAAGGCTGTCCTAGTTACAGGGGCTGGGAGTAGTTTATCACTACGTCAGTATAACCAGAACTGTGTATTCTACACCCTCTAAGTAATTTCTGATGAACTATTAATAATGGATTGTTTGCAGCAGCTGCCCAGGGCACACCTGACACCTCAGGCTACAATATGGGTGTTAAAGAACCCTGCCAGGCAGAGGAGTGTTTCTTCATCTTCACACCAATGACTCAGCTGAGGTAACTCCCCTCTGGGGAGGCATTAGCACCTTCACACCCACCTGAGGGGTCATGTTTGCTAATGGGCCATTAAGGATGGGCACAATAGGCAGTTGCAATGACCTAGACCATCAAAGATTCCAAAAATATCCCATGACTCACAGAGTTAAATCACCCATTATTGAACTCTCTGTTGTGGGGAAGGTACTGGGAATTCCCACCTGAACCTGAGCGTATATAAATCTCAGGTTCTGGGACTTCTGGTACCACTCATTGCATCCAGAGGAGGACTAGAACCTCAGAAGGACTGCGACTACCACTCCTGACCAGACTGCAACCATCATCTTCATCAACAGATTTCCTTTCCTTTTACTTTGTACTCAGGAGGACCACGTGGCAATCAGCACAGGGGCTAACAAACACCATTCTGTTCGTGCCCCAGGGTGCTGGGTTATACATCTGTTTTGGTGGGTTATAACCAGTTTTTTTTCTGTATCATTGTATTTATTGTGATCTTTTTAGTAAATTGTAACTCTGATTTGTAATCTCTCAAGTCACGTTCATTCCTCATGCCAGTTTACCTTTAAACCAGAACAGAGGCTTGCAAAAAATACAGATATCCCCTCACTCCAGCTCTATTCCCTCTGCACTATATCCCTGTGCCTCCCCCATACACAACATTCATAATTCACTGAATTTGCAGTCTTATTAGGAAAGGATCCATTTAAAGAAAACTCCAACATGAATTTTACATCAGTTTGTTCCTTCGGGTATTCCAGTATTCTTCAAAGAGAATGTGTCAGTAATTAATGCAGGTTCATAAGTTTCTTCCTAGGAGTCAGCCCACATATGTGGTTTTGTCGAACAGGATATGTCCCTCAGCAAAGGCCTGAGGAGCACTTGGATCACCATTAGCTCCCTAGTGAACCACCAGCCACTTCAATGTACTTGTCCAGAAGTCCTTTGGAAAGAAGTACGGTCTTTATTTTTCATTCTTCATACCGAACTTGATATGATCTACATACCTCTTGTCCTGACATAGCCTATTTCTTTACTGGTTTTATATTTCTCCTACACTATCCAAAAAAAAGCCAAGTGAAAAAATTCCTGAAGTAAGTGAAATATTTAATATGTTTTGAGGAAAGGTAACAAAGTTTCTGAGGAGAACATCAATGCTATCTTCTCACCAGAACCAGACAGAAGTAGTGGGAACTACAACCAATTCCTTTTGGTTTGCAGTTACAGAGGAACAAGAACTGCACTCATAGGAGATGCCACAGAAAGACATCTCGTGACACAAAGGCCAAAGAAGAAAGAAAATCTGAGATGAGTAATAGATATGGAATTGCCCGTTACAACAGCAGCTGAATCCATTTGTATCAAACACCATCATGTGGCTCCTAGAGTAGACTCAAAGGCACAGAATTACAAGATAACTTAGAGGGCTGCAGCAAGACATATTTTTAGTTTTAAATCAGATAGCATTATAAAGACTATGTCCCTAAAGGCCATTCCCACACATTAAATATTATCTCTTGCCACCCACAGAAATCACATGGCACAGCCTCTCCATGCTCTTTTCTGCAGTCCATACTTAAACCACAATAAAAGCATGGTCTTCTCACTACCTCCCTACCTCCTGCCCCCGAAACCACATTCTTATCCAGAATTACTGATTCACACTGTTATGCAATGTCTTCCGAAACTCTGACTTTCTTCCCAGACATGCTAGTCCAATTACTGGACCAGGAGGAAGGAGATTAAATTTGATACCAGAACATCTCTGCCAAGGAGAAGCCAATTTTTAAATTGGGAGCTGTTTTTAATCACTACCAACTCTCCGTGGGCAACAGGATTTTATTCTGATCTCGGCTGCAGTCACATCTAGGAGAAAGAGCTACTAGTTTGAAACTGAAAACTTCACAAAAATTGGATGGCATTCTTGATGGCTCCTTTTTCATGCAGAATCAAATATTCTAACTGCAGCCATAGTCAGGGGACAAAGATTAAAATTTTCCTTTTAAGTTGGGAAGTATACAATGTAAATGCTAAAGATTCAAGAGCAAACACATTTAGATATTCCCTGTGCCCTGGTGAATGGGTTCGACCAAGTCTATGCACCAAGAACCCAGAAGCTTCTCTGTAAAGGCAATGCAAACCCAAAAAACTTTCATGGATTACACCCATTTGGTTTCTCACAACTTTTCTATGTCAAAGGTCCTTCACAGAAAAAGAGGAGAGTGTTCCTGTAACAGTCCATTCAAGAATGTAGAAAGTTTAAAAAAATACAAGTAAGCAAGCAAACAAACAAAAAGCCCCAGACATCTTGCCTATATTCTTTCAAAAATAAAGGAGTATCATTGACACGTGCTCCTCAGATTCCTTCTTTCAGGGCTTCCCTCGTTTTTCCTCCCTTCTCCCTGATATAGCAAACTTAGATGGGGTCTTAGTAAGTGAAACATACTGGTTCAGCATTTTTCTAATACCTTCCTTTAGGCAATATTTGTCAAGCTAAACTTTAAACATAGTATAGCTACAATCCTGCAGATAGATATATCTTGGGTTTTGACATTGGAACCCCACTCATTGTAAAGATGGCATCCTTGCAAAAACTAGATTGCGAACTCAGACTCACACAGTACAGCAAAGCCCACCAACACACAAATGTGTTATCTCCCTGCACCTCTTTAAAAATTGTGTATTTTCCATAGCATCGCCATTGTTCAGCCACTTTCAACTCTGATCCTTTGCTAAGTATCATTTTCCTTTCAAATTCCTTTTCTCTGCTACTTTGCAGGAGTAATAAACACAGTTTGTCCAGGTAACAGACGCCCTGCAGTTTGACACTCTATTCAGAAACCTATTAGAGTGACTGCTATAGAAAGGTATCTTAGAAAGAAGCTCCTCTCCAATAGACTTTGAAACTATTCTGAGCTTTTAAATGCAAGAGTATGAAGCTCATTTTCTTTGTAACACTTGAAGCCGAGCACTCACCTTAACTGACCCTGCAAACAGTAAAATGCCAAGCAGCATCTCTCTGAATTGGACATGCACAGCCAGCACAGAATGTGCAAAACAGCAAGGGCAGCACACACCACTTGAAAGAAAAACATTGGGAATTTTTTTTTTGTTTGTTTGGTGGGTTTTTTTTGGGGGTAGGTTTTTGGGGTTTTTTTTTAGTTGTAAGCAGTGACCACATTTGCTTTAAGCATCTAAAACACAAGAGCAGATCAGAGTTGGGTGAAACAGGATGCCTGTCCACAGCATTTTTGTTCTCAAAGACTATTTAAGAAAATACTAAAAAGCATCCACAGACCCACAGAGTCCCAGCCCCCCCATTTTGCTCCAGCACTACTCCAACAGTAACACTGATACGTATGTTTCTAACTTCACACAGACATTAAGAAGCACACCACACATATTACTGCTCCTTTTTTTGATTCTGACTGGGACATACAAACAGGGCATAAAAAACAAGTGTATTTCTCTAACACCTGTGAAGTACAAGCAAGCGAGCAATACAACGCATAGTGTCACAATCAAATGCCTCGACTTTGGTCATCCACAACTTCTAGGCATCAAAATCCTTCAGAAAAGCACTCCTGCACTGCTCTGTTGGTACGGGGAGTTTAAATAAATATGGATTCAGCCACACTTCTGCTGAAGGAAACTTGGAAAATAAATTAAAAAAAGCCACATTCTCAAATACAAACATGTTTTTGCACTGATTTATCTACAGGATAAACGACTCAGGGGTTCTTTCAAGGGTTAGGGTGAGTTGGAAACCAGACCAGCTCCCACAAGAAGGGGCTCCTGTCCTGTGATAGAATTTCCTACGTCCCAATGAAATACAAATCTCAACTGCCACTGCAAACATTGCTAGGGAAGGAAGGACTGTATGGTTGCATAACATCATTCACCTCATCTAGAGATGCCAGAGATTACAGCAGCATCAGTCACTGTGTCTATGCCTGCATAAAGCATAGAAGCTGAGACAGGTGCCGCCTTCATTCTGCATCCAGTTGACCAAGAAAAGCTTTACAAACGAAGTTGTTTTGTCTTTTAATTTCTATTAGAAACCAACAAATGAATCAGCCCTTACAGCATTAAAAAACTGTATTCAGCATGAGATATGGTTAAAAAGCAAGCACCTCAGCTTATCACTCACCTCAGACACTGACTAGCCTTGAGCAAGTACCTCAGGATCTCTCCTTTCTCACTTCTAGAACTGCACAACCATCACTGTCTAATTCAAATAAAATAGACACTCCCCAGGAATCTTGTAATTATGGCAAGTTGAAATTAAGCAAAAAATATTTGTCAGGCTCTGAAAAAATAAATAAAGAAAAAAGTTCTAGTTCACAAGGCCACAGGAAAAGCCCAGGTTGTTTGCAAGACCACTGTTTTACTCTTCTCCCCACAGACACTAACCCAGATACAATTTGGAATTAACTTAATAAACAATAAAAGTCTCCTTCAGAAGATGTTAAAATGATGACAAAAAGGAAGGAAAAAAAAAAAAGAGAAAAGCTAAAGTACTTGCTCAATTGTATGTAGCTTTTTTCTGTCTTCTCTGTCTTTTTGAGTTGCAGGGTTTTTTTTGTAAATTGCTGTAGAAGCAGTCAGCACTGCTCTTTAGTTTTTGTCAAGTTTCAGACATTGATTAGTCATTGGCAAAGTTTTGCAGAGACAGGCTAGCAATAAATCAAAGGTTGATATGCTGTTGTCTTGAGGTACATGGAGACATTCCTCTGCTTTTACCAGATTTTCTATTATTGGGCTGGTATATTCTTGCTCTCATCTCAGCTGAGATCATGTACCACAGAGTAATATGCAAAATGCCTATCAATATGAACAGAAGAGCACTGCACCATATTATTCATGAAAGATATTATAAAAAAATAAATTCACAAATCTATTTGCTACATTTCTCCTCCCCTCTTACTCGCTGTTTACCTAGCTGCCAAAATCACTGTATTTCAAATGCAGATGTGAACATTACCATGAATATCAACTAACATCTTCTGAGCTAAAATTTAAAATGTCAGTTCCAGGCAAACAAGTGAGCAAAACTCATGAGGGCATAATTTATTAACACTGTAAAATGGACCACTGCTAAATTTTTTTCCTCCAGTAATGATGGAGTTGGCCCCCAATCAGACGTGTACACTATAGGGAGTTACAGGATCACCCTAATTCTGACAGCTGATTCAGGCTTTTACATTTGCTTCAGTTCTTAGCCAAACTCCAGGCAAAACACAAAAAAAAACCCCAAACATATTCTAAAGTAACAGTGACAGACTACATTATAACACATTTTCAAAGGATGAGCTGCCCTCACAACAATGAAAAATCCCTTTGTAGAAGATCACAGCAGCAGAGGCTGCATGTGATATTAAGGCAGAAACTCATTACTTTTGTCATCCTAAAAGTTGAACCAGATATATTTAGAAAGCCTTGTTTAATTCAATGTTAAAACTTTGAGAACTAGGGTTTCATGACCTCAGGAGACAACCCGTTTAGAGTGCTTACCTATCACCATAGTTTTATGTGTTTTTCGTTGGAAAACTAAACCTTCCCATTACAGTCTCAAAGAATATGAAATATTTGTTTTTCTGCCTATAAACAGCCTTTTTCAAAAATCTGAATGCTACCCTTTTTTCTCCTTTCTATCCTAAATAAATATTTGTCCATCAAGCTTCTTCTATCCAGTTATTTTATGCTACGTATTTAGTGAGTTGAGTTCCCATTCTAAAATTGTCACTTCTCTGTACTGATCTTCCAATCAATGATTCTGGATCTCACCTCCAGCTTACTGATTTTAATCTAGTCTTCTATAATGCTTGCAGTCCAGCTTGAAGTTCACAGGCTTTGTTGTCTTGGTTCCGGCCAGGACAGGGTTAATTTCTGCAGTAGCCGGGAGGGGGCATGGCCAGGACCTGGAGGTTATTCTATATCACCTCACTTTGTTGGCTGGGTGGGGAAGGGACTCTCCCCCAGAGAAGGGTTTCCTTCCAGTCAAGTAATCATGGCACTGGTTCTGAGTGAATTGCTCACTTCTCCTCTACACTTTTGTTGTTAGTATTGTTGCTCCTGTTCATTTTATCTCATTGATGTCTCCAAGAAATTGTTCTCATCTCAACCCGTGATCTTTGCCTTTTGTGCCACCTGTTCTCCTCTCTGTACCACTGCACAGGAGATGGCAGCGCAAACAGCACTTGCTTTTATTGGGAGCACTAAACTGGAGAATACCATTCCTAGACCACAATATTTGCATATCCATAAGAAGAGAGTGGTATCTTATAGTTTGTAACAAATACTTATGGGAGGGAGTAGAGAAGATGGAGACAGACTCTTCTCAGTGGTCCCCAGTGAACAGACAAGTAATGGCATAAACTGAAACACAGAAAATTCCATTTAAACATAAGAGAAGAAACTTCTGTACTATGAGGATTGTCAAACACTGGAACAAGTTGCCCAAAGAGGTTGTGGAGCCTCCATCCTTGGAGATATGCAAACATGGACTGGGTACAGCTTTGAGAAACCTGTTCTGGATCGTCCTGCTTGACCAGAGGACTGGACCAGACTATATCCTGAAGTGCCTGCCTGCCCCAACTTCCCTATGTGATCCTATGGCTATCTTCAACTGCATCCTACCATCCGTAAGTTGATAACCCCACAAGATCCATCCTTCACCAGACAACCAGCACCATTTAAGCTATTTGTTTGTGGTCCTTCACATAGCTTGCTTGTGTATGTTTGCAGTCATCCACAAACATACATACTCTATAAATCCCCACGTTGTTTCTGAGATGTTGCATGTGATTCTAATCAAAGTCTTACTGAAGTTGCAATGAAACACTTGGATTGTTCTTCCATCCCAGCTGAGCTTCAGTGTCACCAAATCACTATATCAAGCAATCACTTCATAAAATCCATTTCACAAGCTTGCTATATTCCATCCTTACATTTCTTTTTGTCCTTCATACTGTAACCAACTAGAAGACTTAAATTCTACGAGCTTTATTATGAAACTATCATAAAATGTCCAGCTTATATTTACTCATGACCACTTGCTTGTGAAGAGTTCTGTTTGAGCATCTTTCATGGTGCCAAATTTGTTTGACTCATCTGCAATCACAAGACCTTCCTTTTTTTCTCTCTTTTAAGAATATATTCTTTATGTGCCCTCTTCTGGGATCTTACCTGTCCTTTATGGTAATTGCTCATGGACTCAAAACTGCTTCGGTTAGTTGATTGCATAGAACAGAATAAACTCCACACTAAGCTTACAAACATGACCACTTCTAACTTGTTAAAGAGTTCTTTAGCTTGTTCCTTCCTTTTTCTGCCCCATGTTCCTTCTACCTTGCTGTTACCTTCAACAGTGCTATACAGCTGATCCCCATCAACTTTCTTCATAAAGACAAAAGACAGACAGATTAGTATCCCGTCTTCTTCTGCCATCCATTATTCTCTCACCTTCTCCTTTAGACCCTTTGTCTCCCTCTACTTACAGAAGCTTTTTGCTATTTGCAAAACCTTGTTTTGTTGTGCATTGCATCCCTTACTGTCTGTAGTTCTGCAGTTTTTAATTTGTCCAACATGCTTTTAATGTTCTTTTATCTTTAATAATCATAGTGCTGAAAATGTTCAAAAGCACTTCTCCCTATCCTCCCCATACTGCTGTTTGGATATCTCACTCTCAGTTTAGCCAACTCTCTCAAATTAAGTCTCAGTTTACCTGCAAAGAGAAACTACTAAATGATCTCAGGTTTTTAATATTCTTTTGTAACTGTATTTCAAAGCTGCACTAAACAAATCAGTCAGAGAGCATCAGCCAAGCAGTACACCCACGTTCACAACCTTTTTTTACCTAATGATAATTACAGATTGTACTACAGACAGCCTTTAATAAACAGCACCAGGTTCAGAAGGAAGACATCTGTAGGGACCTTTCTGTTGCCATGGAAATATCTTCAGGCCAAGCTGTCTTTAGCTTCACACACTACCTCCATATTAACCTATCATTATGCTTTTCTTTGGGTATTAGTACAAATTATGGACTAACTCACCCCAATCGGATTATTATAAATTATAATTATGTCTGACTTTAAGGAATTGCAAAGGAGAAGGAGTCAAGAATGCTACACAAAAGGGTAAATTTCTGGACTTCCAGATAAACCGAATATTTCCCTGATATCGCAAGGCTTTTATTCCACAAAGTCCTTAATATTTGCAGCTTGCACCAGCAACTGGGTTAAGTCAGGGCTCCTAGTAATCACTAATGCACTTTCTGAAGGCTAGTAACCAATTCACAGCTGAATTTTTTTTCACATCATTGTAAAAGTCTGGATAAAACTTAAGTTGTGCAAGCTCAAAACATTAAACAGATTATTCCTTTTTCAGACTTTGTGATTAACGCAGTAACGACCATGAATGCAATAAACAGCAATAGCAAATGGTGTGGAACTCTAGACCGACAGGCACAATAAATGTGTACAACAGACACTCACAGGGAGGACCTTTCGCTTTGAAGGATCTCAAAATATTTTGCAACTATGTACCCATAACACTGCAGAAATGTAGTCATCTCGAAGAGTAGATGGTATTAAGCAACTTGCGAACAGCATATAGCATAACAGGGACATCTTTAACACCCACACAGAATAAACAGGATCTCAGTTTTTAAGATCTCATCCAAAACACACCCACAGAGCCAAGTGCATGGTATTCAATTTACTTATTTCATATAAATGAAGCACGAAATTAACGTCTGCTAAGATATGAACCACTGGTCTTGAGAAGAGTGAGGGAATCCAAGCTTGAAAGTTAGTGTCCATAATCAACAACGGCATTTTGACTACTTCTCTAAAATTACACACAATATAACTGAAAATGTTCTGTACTCTGTGGTATCTCATACTGTCAATAACTTTTAAACAGAAAATCAATTAGAAGTTTTCCCTAACGGCTTCAATTGCGCCACTGATTTTTGTCAAGTACCTAATGATAGACTTTTGAAGATAGTCATCAAGATTGCTGCCCAAAGAAGCAGGGGCAACCTCTTAAGCATAACTTGAAACCCATGAAAAACAGATTTGAAGAGAATTACAGGAAATACAAAGCTACGGTTGCCAGTGCTTACACAGTATGAACCGCATCTGTTAGCAAAAAAGAATCTAAGTGGAGTTTCTCAAATAAAGAAAATCGGAACAAAAATGTTTTCTACAGAAGTTTTTTTTCTTTATTTTTCTAATACCTTGTAACTGCAAAATTAAAAAGAAAGTATTTTTATCAGGCTGTCCAGCATGTGAACAGCAATTTACGTTCTATTTTTGAACTGCCGACTCACATAAACCTGTGGAAATCTAGGCACAGACACCAGAAAATCTGTGATTGTTACTCAGAAGTGACACTGAGTTCAGTCAACAATTTAAAACATCTATTTTCACAATAAAAGACAAGCTTTTCTCTTTTTTGTTACATCTTTCTTTCATTTCTGCTTGATCTTTTCCCTCCAATGAAAAAAACCCCAACTCTTTAATAAGCAAAGGGATATGTTTTTTATGCAAACTGTAAAATAATAAACACTGGGGAACAGGCTTTCAGGCTGAAAATCTTCACATAATAACAAGAGATCGTGGTGGTACCACCAGCCAAGGAATTAACTCATCATCTTGGTCTTTCTAACCAAGAGGAGCATTTGCATTACACCAATGCATACTGACATTAAAACCTTACGTTACAAGAGGCAGCAACCCAAGCTCCATCCTGCCCCCAAGTTGCCTTCTCTCTCATGCTGCCGTAGGAACTTGCACAGCAGCACCAGGGAAATGGTGAATTGAAAAAGTCTTCCTCATGAAAAATTATTCATTTTTATTGTATACCCATTCTTCAACCTCATGTACTAGGAATGCTCTCTTGGTGATGAGGAAGGAGCTTGGGGTCAACTGAGAAGACAAGGTGGGAGGACAGTGCATGCTAGCAGCAGTATGGGCTTATGCGATGGGATGGGATGGTGGTGAGGATGAAATGAAGTGGGGGTCTGAGGACAATGTAAAAAGGACACTGAAATCTGCCCACACAGCTGGAGTCCCATGTAATCAACTCAAATCAGTGGTGCCTTCTGTGAGTAATCCTGCTGGGATCAGCAGGACCATGCACAGACGACTTCGTTGTACTTTTGTCCCTAAAATGTTTTTCCCGTGTGTTTAATTCATGTGATTGTACACTAGCATTTGTGCAAAGCTCTCCATTCGTTCAGTGTTGATGATGAACAGCCAGCAGTGAATGAGACAATAGGTTGCACTTGCTATTCCACTGTCACCAATGACAGATTGATGCTCTGTTTTCTCTGGAAAACCACTTTAAGTAATACTAAAGCTTTCTTATTCATGTCATGGAAGACACAATCCAACTTTTTACTGAATGGACTGCTGTACATACCAGTGAGGCTCAACACTGTGGGAAGCCGAGACTGCAGTGTACAGGACTCAGAGCCTCCATGATCTGCAATGCCTGTTCCTGGCAGGGCAAAGGAGACGTATGCTACTTGTCCTGCCAGCCCTCCTCTCCAGATAATCCTCCCCCACATAAAAGTGCCACAAGGGTGAGGCTCTGTGGATGTGAAAAACACACCCACCAAACTAAATGGATTCAAAGCAGATTGGGCAGTACAGCCAATGACAAACGCTGGGTGGAAGAAAAGGAGAAAAGCTGAAGTTAAACACAAACAGCTGAGTAACAGTGGAAACTCATAAGGTTTAATTTAAGATGTATTACATCCAAATGATCCCTGATGAACTGCATGAAGACTAAGCAGGTCAGGAAGAGTAGTATAAGTTTTTAATTAAAAGACAAACTAAGATCTTTGCAGATCTTAAGTTCAATACAGTGCCAATTAAAAACAAGGAGACAGCAACAAACAATCTAGCAGCATTTAGCTGTACAGCAAATGGTCTCTGGTAGCATCACTGGCTTTGCAAATAATGTATTTGCAAAAAACAACACACATATTTAATGAAGTAATCACTACACCCACTAGTATTTTCCATATATAAAACATACAGTCCTCTTATTTCTGAGGGTTTTTTTTTACATTTCAAAGCAGGCACAGAAAGGAACATTTTTAAAAATATACTTTCCATCCAACCAAACCCAGAATGAATGAAAAGTATAAGTAAGTAATGGCCAAAGCATGACGTGCACAGGGTTATACTGTCGAGGCAAGAGGGCTTCGCACTCAGCAGCACCATGCCAAGAAAGAACTTGCCACTTGACATACGAAAGTTGTTTAAGTGAGAAGATTGATGTTAATTAAATCAAGAGATTGGCACTATAGGTCATGTTACTGGATATGCAGTATTCTTGGCCCTTTAAAGAACAGTTTACATATGGCACTTATGCTTTTTACATAAAATTTCAGAGACTATCCTTATATTTGTTGTATCAGATATCCACCAACAGAAACTTGTAAAACAAACTTGCAATACTGAGTGACAAGGTAGTAACACAAAATGCATATGGAAAAACTAAACCTTACCATGCATTACAATGATGACCCATAAACTGCATGTAAATGTAGCTGTGCTGGTGGTAATGGGTTATATTACATCAGCTCTCTTGGGAAACAAAACATTTCCTTTAAGAAGATGGTGTAAGATGTGTAACACATTCTTTTAAATGCTGCATGGAAGACAGACATGGGCAAAATGGTAAAGATCTCCCTCCTATCTTCCATGAATGAACTTCACTTAAATCAAGGATTTCCTGTCCAAAAAAAAGGCTATAAGGAGGATCTGAGAAATTAACATTCTACAATATATAAAGCAGATAATATGCTTTGGTTTTGGAAAATGACAACTAAAGTCCCATGATAAACATCAAAATCCTGATCAACATGGTAACCGTTCTTCACAACAAAAGAACAAAAGCAATTGGCAGACAACAGCTATAAAATAACTGAAAATAAGTAGACGACATTCACCACCACATTGCCACAGATGTTCTGGAAATCAGAAAGATAAATGAGCTAAAAGACGGATTCAACAGTTTTACTGGGAAGAGTTCATTAGTGGCTATTAAACACAATCGTCCGAGTACAGCAATGGGTTTAAAATCCTCTAAAATCTGCTGACTGATCAAAGTTATGTCCAAGGAAGGATCACACAACATGGACCTTTTTCATCTTCCCTGTTTTCCTCACCTTTTGGAGGTTCTGCTGGAGTGTGTGACCACATGGACCTTTGGCTTGACTTGTTATGGTGGTTATGGTGACTCTGAATGTATCAGCCCACTACTGCTATCACCGCATGCCACACAACCAGACTGGAACCATAAACTGCTTTAATGCACAGTATGTTTCATCATATGCCCACATAACAAAAGTCAAGTGTCAACTTAGCTCCTTGAGTGAATATAACCACTCAAAATGTCATGTCAGATACTCAGATGCCATTTGGATAGAAATCTAATGAATAGGTTGCAAAGTATTTACAAAAGACAGGAGCTGCACTTGAGTTTAAGAAGAGTACTGTAATACACAGGGTTGATGACTAGATTTTGAGTGTGATTTTTAGACCAAGGAAACATGACACAGGGGTCAGTGCAACACAGTAAAGATGAAACTCCACATATTAAATAAAAAGATAGTTTTTCCTATTAGAGACACAAAGTTCATTTGAACATCATCTAGTGTAGCATTCACTTCACTTCCAGAAAAGAGCAAAAAAGAAATACCTGGGTTTTCTAAAAGGCACAGACATCGTTGTTCTTATCAGGGCACAATGGAAGCAGCTGTTTTTTATCTAATAATTTGTTACTGACTTAGAGGCTGGTTAGCCCAGATAAACTCTCCTCCATACATTCTTCCTTGACAACTGAACTCAGATAAGGTTCTCCAGCTAACATCTGACCAGATTAAGATGTTCAGGGCATTCGTGACAGGAGTGCTTTCCAACCTTTTTGATTCCCCTTCCCAAGCTTATGAGAATCATGAGAAGTTCTTTTACATCCTCAAGGTCAGGTTTGAAGTGGTGGGTAGCAGTGAACTAGATGATTTACTTGGGAGGAGATGAACTCGGAATTCAGAATTAGATTGAGCCTATAACTGAAGCTGGACCATAGTGAATACGTTTATCCGCATCTCACAGGAAGAGGGGTTATTTTGAAAGCCTCAGTTTAGGCACTTTTTGCCTAGAGCAAACTGGTAAGTGAATTTTAAGACACATCTCTAGAAATACACAAAGTGCTGTAGATAAACAAAATACTGAGAACAAGAAATACATAATGAGACCAGTCTTATGCACATACTGAAAACTCTGGATGCTGCAAATGCTTCAAAACCTTTATGCTGTGTGGAACAGTAACAGTGTCCCCTTGATTCATGTTGATCACTAAATGTTAAATGCTCATCTTATCAAGTACCTTCTGCTATTTGCCCATGACCTTCATTTTTAAACCATTTCACTACAACTAGGCTCTGACCAAGTTATGACACTACAATTTCATGCCTGGTACATCATTTCCAGGTTATGAAGCTCCTTTAAAAAAAATGGGGTGTTTATTAATTTCAAGTTCCTTTCTTGGCATGCATATTAAGATTACAGAATCACAGAACAGATAATGTTGGAAGGGACCACAGTGGGTCATGTGACCCAACCTCCCTGCTTAAGTGCAGTCACCCTAGACCACATGGCACAGGACTGCACCCAGACAGTTCCTGAATTTCATTAATACTTTATTATTACTCTTTAATAATGTTCCCAAAAAACAAATCTATGTCAGAATCATGTCATGGGCTGTACCTTGAGCTGTGCAGTCTCCTGTTTTCCTACAGAGAGCAGTAACTACTGGTTCATTACACTCAGAATAGAGGGTATATATTGTATGGAGTGTGATTTTCCTCTAGGTCAGTAAGGAGAGGGATCAGTCTTTATGTTTCTTCAGTGTAAACTTGCAAGTCATCTGCTAAGGGGCTTTTCTGTCAAGTTTTATAGAAGTAAACAAAAGCCAGGGGGAGTAACCACTCCCACTCACAGAGTTTCACTGTCTCACAGATGAATATATCCTATCTATGGAATATACTGAAGAAGGAAACATGATGGAGATCAAGCTTCCCTCCTTGAAATGACTGTATTTGAAACAAAAGACCTCACTGCTGAGGATGCCTTGGTTCATGGAGAGGTCCGGGGGCAATCAGCAGGATGACAAAATAAATAATGATAGTCTCACACCATTGTTCTTGCTCAGTCATGCCAAGATGATCTTACTGTTTCCTGTGAGATAATGATGCAATAAATCTTAAGATATCTCTGCCACTGCATTTTTAATTTTTTTGCGCCTTTTTTTTGTTTGTTTTTTTTTTCTTTGTTTGTTTTCTTGACATGCTCTGAAGATTTCTAGGAGGCAGACACATCACCCTCATAAAGGCCTTGATCCTTCAGCGGCTCAAAAGGTTGATATACTCCACTACTAGAAACAGCACAGGATACATGGAGGTTCTATAAAGATGAGCCCCAGATACACCTCTGCATGGTGTTTGAAAACTGCTGCTGTGTGATCTCTCATGCTCAGAAAAACAGCTTTAAAAAAAAATATAAATCTGCACAGCAGATTCCATCAGGAAAAAATAGAGTTGCAGGGAAATCTCCATATCAGGCTAACAAGGGCAGGCTGTGCTGTCATGCATCTCCATTATTTCATGTAATGTCACTTAGCTGTCTTTTGCTGGAGTCAAAATGCCTTCCTTGTTCAGTCGCTTAGCACCTGCAAACTGCATGGCAAAGCCTAAACAGCATATTTCATCCACATGTTGTGACTAAAAGCACGATCCATGAATTAGGGCCGCACTCCTCCCTTTCCCTGCATGCCCCTTCTGCTTTGAATCTGCTTTGGCATTTGCTTGACTCCTCAGAAAGCCAAAATTTTGTTGGGTTTGTCCCCCACTCCAGGCTACTTTTATGTCAGACTGTTAAACTGAACTGGCTCACTGAGCAATCCCACAGGTACCAGCATCAGTTCAGGGATGGCAATTGAGGAGCTGGGGAAAGGAGGAGGTGGGAGGATCAAAGGAACAGAAGAACCTCTTCCAATGCCTGCTCTAGCCTCCACTACAACTAATGATTAGATTATTATTACAAGGAGTATTAAATCTTGTTAAGAATGGTGAGCACCGTCTTGCATTTGGCCAATTTGCTAAAGCAACTCCCTATCCAAAAAAGCAGAGGTCATCATTTAAAGCATCAGCACAGAAAGTGGAAGTCTGTGTGTATGCAACAGATGGACAAAGGAATTGAGAGGAGGCAACAGAGGAGCACAAGGCGCATAGCACAGCTATTTGTTCCAGGCCAAGATGGATGGGTCTTTGAGGCACGTGACCTAGTGTCCCTATCCATGGCAGAGGGACTGAAACTTAACAATCTTTAAAGTCCCTTCCAACCCAAACTATCCTGTGATTCTATATCTGGCCGTGCCAGGGCCCAGTAGCAGCCTAACTGTAGCAGCTCAGAACTCAGTAGGGGCAAATTTATCCAGAGATACTCCCTAGTAACACATCTGGCTTCTTCTGATCCCAGAGGTGGCTCATACCTGAAGTGCACAAACCCAAACGAGTGGGAGTACTGATCCAAAACAGATCACAGTCCAAGCTGAACACTGCTTTAAGGGCACTGGAGGTAAAGCAATGCAACTGTCTTGTGCTACTAAGTCCTCCTGCAATGCATGAGGTAAGACATTAAAAGAAAATTAAAAAAAAAAAATCAACATTTCAGATAAAATTTCAATTTTTTTTTATTTTTTTCTCTTCTTTTTTTAAAATTAGAAGGTTTTATGGAGCTACAAACCAAATGCAAATAGCACTTGTCCAACTCTCAGGAGACATGGCTAATCAGGGTTTAGAAATAAGTATTTTTTAAAAATGCCAGTTCTCTGCAGAGTTATATTGGAAGAGACAGGGAAGACAAAAATTAAATACACTAGCCAGTGATTGAAGGGAACACCCAAAACAGCTGCTAGGGGCGACAGACATGTGAAACCTACATCTGGCTTTCACAGCTGCTTGAGAAACAATCCACACAAGGCTCAGGTCAGCCTGTGGCTGCAGGCAGGCTCAGGACTGGTACCCATCACCACACCACAGGCAAACACTTCCCAGATTAGCAGATGGGCACAGCAGGGTCTGGTACAGGATGACAGGAAGCTCCAACAAACAGATTGCCAGTGCAGGATTTATAGGGGGGATGGTGAAGGTCAATTATCAAAAATGTAACCTTTTGGTTTTTCACATGGCATGTTTTTCTCTTGAAGTTCCCACTCAGCAGTTATTCATTACCAGTTTCCTCCTGTTAAAGAAATTACTTGGTTGGCATGGCAACATATTCCCACCACGAATTTCTATCCCTCTGCCTCCTTTCAGCTGTTGAGGACTGAGAGCATCACTGGTCCCTCTTCATCGTTTCATGCCATTACCACCTATACCCTACTCATTCATATGGACTTTTAATTAAATTACATCTGGCATGCATAGGTATCCATGGTCATCCTGTTCTCTGGCAAACAAATTCTGCAGTAGAGCTGGGGACTGAGCTTTGGTTCAGGAACACACGCTCGTATAAACAGCAAATCCTAAACACACAGAGGAGAAATGGCTAGGGCTCAATTATTGGCCTCTGTCATACATCTTATAGATGGAAAAATTCCCATATGGGAGAAAAAGATTTTTCCTTTATTTTAAAATGAGTAAGGTGAATCCATGTAATGTTATTACAAAATTTTTAAACAGAAAGTTGCCTTAGCATAGCATGCACTCCAGCTACATTTGCTGATGTAATTTACACTCCCCATTAAGCAATGGATAACAAAAACATTTACCTTTTTAGAGATTATATAGTTCTAAAAATCATTTGAATGAAAGAAAAAAAATACTAAAAAATCAGAGTACACAATAAAGAAACCTTGCCTCATACACACTTTATCCCTGCATTTGATGTGAATAAAATTAGTCCATAAAGAATATCAAAATCCACTACTTCACAAAACCATTCCTTGCTGTAGGTTGCATTGGAAATTAGTTTAATAGTAGAGTTTAAATAAAGCTAAGAATAGGCATCATACCTAACATGTAATACATTACTCTTCCTTAAAAGAAAGGACATTTAATCTAGTTGATTTCTTGACTTTTAAACACTTGTAGATATTACAGTTGCAGTTTTTATAGATTTAAAGTTCCTGCGTGGTACCTTGGCCCTGAGTCAGTGCCGTGACAAAGTAACAGAACTCCTTCTGTTCTTAAAAATTAAGCAGATATATATGTTCTCTGAGGAATGCTTAATATTCAGTACCTTTCAAGAATAAACCCACAGCATGCTTTCCACTGTGGACTAGGTATTTTATACTCTGCATACGTGACTTGGATTTACTTTATCAGGTTGGATATCAGGAAAAATTTCTTCATTGAAACTGGTAAAGCACTGGAACTGGTGCCCCAGAGAAGTAGCAGAGTCATCATCCCTAGAAGTGTTCAAAAAAAAACAAGTAGACATGTCAGTTTTCAGTGTGGTTTAGTGCACTTGGTGGTATGAGGTCAAAGATTAGACTTGATCTTGGGGATCTTTTCCAGTCATAATGATTCTATGATAATTTGAGCACTGTTGTTTCTTTTCAACTTAAGGTTTGCAGACAGGAACTTACAAATAGCCTTTATTTATTTTCCTTTAAGGGAAGCTGCAAGTGTTTCTCCATAATCCATTTAAAGCTACTAAATTTCTAAATAAGGCAGCTACTTTATTGTTCAGCCTTTAATAAACATTTGATCCTTTTCTGACAACAATAAGGTCACAATCTATGTGTGATGAAACTCAAGAGGCCTCTTTTTCAGCCAGAAGTATTTAAGAAATTTTAACCTAAGAATACATTAAAATTTGGGTATTCAATACTAACAACATACGTACTTATGTTAACAACTGTCTTAAAATATCTCTTTATCCCATCAATACTATGAAAGGTTATTCAGAAAAAAATAAAAAAAGCTGAGCATATTTCATGTTCCAGACAAGTCATTCAGCCTAAATCCATTCATGAAAACTAGTAGGTACAGCAACAAAGGATACAGAATCAAGCTTCAACAAGTCAGACTATAAACTGCTTTACAAGAGCAGATGTAAGTAATACTTGACTTTCCATACCAGATTTTTAGTTTATTCTGTAACAATTAATACTATTCAGAAGTCAACTGGAATGTTTTGGCTCCTACTCTATTTCTATATGTTATTTTAAAAATTTTCTGTCATGAAAATCAATAATGTTTTTTGTGCCATGTTTGCACAGCATGTTTTAACCTGCAGACTACACAGAATAGTGGATGTTGCAGATCTAATACTTTAATCAGTTTATACCTACACCTGAACTCACATCTGTGAAATAACCTGAATTCAAAGAAAAATAACTCTTAAAGGTGTTTTAGCTTTTTCCCCTCTTTTTTTTTTTTTCCTTCCCCCCCCCCCTCCTGCTTTAGAGCATATTCCTGCACACATCTGAACTGCCACAACCACGGAAGAGTTAACAGTGGACAGGAGCTTCCCAAACTGATGTTCTGCCTTGAAAATCACAGCCCAGACCACTAGTACTTCCACTTTTTGTTGTTGTTGAAAGCTGTCAGTAACTTTAGTACTTTATCTGCTTTTTATTCAAAAATATAACAACTTATTAGTATAAAAGCCCTAAGTTAAACATAAGGTTTATAGCACCATGAGGTTATCACACAGCATTGTTCCACGATACCCAGTAGCTAACTGAACAAAATCAAAATATTTTGTGCATCACAATGTTCTCAACACCATAGCTTCCAGAAACCTCATCATGTGGACTCTCTAAAAATCCACAGATCTGTTCCACTATGACTAATGGGAAAATAAGAGTCTTTCACAGGAAATATTCCTGTTGCCACCATCTATATAATATTAAGCTCCTACTGTAGTCTCAGGATGGCAGAAGGGAGCTTCAAGACAGGTTTTACAGGTCAAAGCCTGCACCACAGTCAGGAAAATCACCGTGGAGCTCAAACAGCAGTGAAAACTTGCAATACTAAAGGTCAGCTTCTGCTCATGTGGTCCCCAGTCTACACACTGACAGATACCAGGGCAGTATTGCCGTACGCTTACTTTTTGCTTGTGCTTTCTGTAAGTACATGCTATGAGCTACCACTGTACGGATGAGAAGAACCTTTAATCACATACCCTGTGGTCACTCCAGTGTTCTCATAACATCCCATATGGAAAAACCAAAATGACCACTGTTTGTGTGCAAGGAAGAACAGGTGAGCTGTGGTAATCAGTGGTAGCTTTGGTGTAATGGCCTTTGAGCAATGGAGTTTGAGAACCTGAGGAACGTGAGAAAAGAGTGGTAGAAACAAACACCTAGTCCAGATGAATGTAGAGCCTCAGCTACAGGAGAGCATAAGTTTTCAGGGAACTAAGTGGGATCCCATGGGAAGTATCTCTAGAAGGGTCAAAGAACACAGGAGAACTGAAAGATCTTTAAGAACATCAAAGTGCGCGACTAGCATATGTAACCACTCAGAAAAGCATCAGGAGACTGGTTCGGTACACATGAAACACATGATGGAGCTCCAGCAAAAAAGGCAGTATAGCAAGAGGAGCAAGCAAAGGATGAGCACAGAAACATCACACAGGTATGCAGGGGTAGTGCTGGGAAAGGCAAAGCCCAGCTGGAGTTCAGATTTTCAGGGAATATCAAATGCAACAAGAATTTCTACCAGTACATCAGCAGCAAAAGGATGAACAAGGAAAATGCGGGTTGGTGGCTGAAAGGGTTGAGTTATTGACAATGAACACCAGCAGGGCCAAAGTACTCTACTGTCTTCTCTGCACCAGCCTTCACCTGCAAGCCTTCATGCTTACAAACAGGCTTCAAAGTGAAAAATCACCAGTCATGAACAAGGATTAAATCCCAGGGATTACTTGAGAAAAAATGAACCCAAACAAGCCCATGGGTCCCACAAGCCTTCATGCACAGATAGGACAGCTCACTGATATTCTAGCACCTTTCTCTACTGTGTGTCAAAGGTTCTAGAAACCATGAGAGATTCCTGATAACTAGAAGAAACCAAACGGTGCACTCTTCAGAGAAGTACAGAAGGGTTATCCAAGGCACTACAGACCACTGAGCCTTCCTTTGGTCTATGGAAAAAATCATAGAATGAGCACCCTGGGAAAAGACTTCTGGGTCTGGGCACTGTGAAAGAGCAAGTGAGTGAGAACAGTCAGCTTGGATTCACCCAGGATAAAGCATTTGATATTGCCAACAGTATTCAATCATATTTTTCCCATCTCAGTCAACAGCTGCCCCTCTTTACCAAGAATTCCCTGTTCCACAGTGCAAAACAGAAGCCCTAAACTGATCTTTCATCAGTTTGCACCTTCCTGTTCACGAACAGCTGTTAAGAATTAAAAGAGCAAGATCACCACAGAAATCCAGCAGTAAAGTGAACAAGAAAACATTCAGAGTAACCAGGTACCCAGTACTTAAGAACTACCAAGCCAGAATATGACTAGGCTGTATCAAAACCATCTATCTGGCAAAAAGCTATCAATGACAGTGGAAAATGTTGTGGAAGGGCACCTACAGTATTAAAAACATAACCAAGCATATCTGTAACCCTGACAGGAGAGGGTAACGCTGCTGTCTTCCAAGGACAAGCCGACATGACTGCAATGGCATAAGCTGCACATACAGCATCGCAGAAAAAGATCAAAGCCAGTCTTGTATGAATATTGATCTCTAGCGTATATCATGAAAGAAGGAAATGAACTACAAATGTCAAACAGACCCAAAGGAGGCAGGATGCACGTGACATCTGCAAGGCTGGTGTTACCCCCAGGAACAAGGGGAATAGAGGTATTTGGAGGAGATGGGGCTGGGGACACAGATCTGACATGATCCTTTCCATGAACAAGCCTCACTTGGGAAGACCACTTGTCCTTCCTCCATTGCATTAACAGCACCTCTCCTCTTCCTTGTTCCCTGCCCAGCCCATGATCTGGGTCTTACCATCCTTGCCTGCTTGGGCTTCATCCTTGGCCAATGGTGAGCATGAACAGTGACCCGTGCAGGCAGGGAAGGACAAATACCACCTTTTGTTGCTGCTGGCTTTTTTTGCCTGTGGTTCCTATGGTTTTCTGGTGTGTTTAAGTGACGCAATCAAGCAATCTGTAAAAGGAAGTTTGTGAAAGCAGATGCCCCCTAAATAACCATTTATTAAATACTCATCGTCCCATTGTGAAATGGGGGTGGGTGGGGAAAATTGTCAAGAAAAGGAATTTAAAAAACATTTAAAAAAAGATTAAGAAAACAGAAACCTTACAGTAATTTATGTAAGGGCCCATCTCCACAGAGAGAAATAAGGAAAAAAGCCAATGATGCTAGAAAATATATACAGTGCTTTCAGTACTTCCACAGCATGATACAGAACAAGAGTAAAATATACATTAAAAAGACTATTTATAAGGCAACCTCCAACAGAAAAGAAAAAACAACAGAACGTGAACAAACAAGTGAAAACTCAATGGAATCCTTTCTCATAATAAACAACAAGGATTAAAATTATGTTGGTACTATCAAAACATAAGGGCATTTGTCTCATGCCGCTGAAGTATTCTGTGATACTAGAAATTATTGAGTTATATTGGCTTATGCTTATTTTTCTTAGGCTAGCTGACATATAATAAAAATATAATAACAATGCACACTTACACAATACTTCTCACTTCAAGTGTCCTTAAAGAAACAAAGTACAGCCATTACCGAACTGAGAATAGATGATTTCATTTCACTGAGAGCCAAAACAAAGAGAAAGGAAAAGAGCCCAGTCGCTTCCATTTCTGTTTCACTCTGATCATACCAACATGCCCTGCTGAACAAAATACGGACTGTCATAATGAACTGACTACCCTAATGAGCACTAAAACAAGCAAAAAAATTCCATTAAACTCACTGGTGAGCAGAACAAGATGAAACGTAATGATTAACTTTTCTCCTACAGAAATAATATAAAGATATTTTTGATTCAGAATTATTTCACAGAGATGTTTCAAGGGAAAACATTTTAAATAAAGAACTCTGAACCACAAAGAAGCTACTGTGCATCAGCAGGTCAGCACTACCCATTCATATATATAATCATATATGGAGGTACATGTGAGGTAATTCAAGGTAGCTTTCTTGTTAATACAAGCAGGATTACCCAACTCACTCTCCTCAGTTTCTTAATAGAAACATAGGGGCTATGCTTGTAACCTATTGAATTTCACTGCTGTTGCAACCTGAATTGAACTTTAGATGCCCAATCATGTAAGTCACAAGACGAGAAGAATAACTGCTTTTTATATGCCAATAATTCTTTTGCATGAAGTCTAAAATGCACATTTACTACATCTTAGAACTGCACTGCACTGTGACATGAAACAGCAGAGACCTGTGATGAGATTCGAGGCAGAAGTGCGACAGGATTTTAGAATGCAATGCTGCATACCAGCTGATATATGGCATACTCTGAGCTTCTGTGACTACAGCATTAATACCTTTCTGGCAGGATGCATAAGAGCGAAACCCATACTTGACTAGTTCCCCAATTAGGATTTCAAACTCAATCAAAAGTACAGGTAAACTGTGACTACTGGATTCCCCCAAGAAAGTGAACGTGGAGCACACACAAGAGTCATTGGAACTGGGGTTATCAGGAGGAATTACACTAATTGTAGATATTCGAAGAGTTGAAGATTTTTCTTACTTTTTTTTGTTTGGGGGGGTTTGTTTTGTTACATTTTCAACTATTTTGTTAGTGCAGTAATGGAAATGCTGACCTTTCACAACTTTATAAAAGAATCAATTTCCAACCAAAAATGTGGATTTAGAAATTCACAGTAACCAACAGATATGCAGCTTGGATGTATCATGCTTGTTTTAATTTATGCTGAATAAATCTTCAAGGAGATTCCCACCAAAAACTCTGGCAGAAGAACAAGGTGAGAGGTCATATATCATCAAAAAAGCAGACCGGCTTGAAGGTGAGCTTATAAAATAATTGACTGGGTATAGAAGACAACCAAACTATAATCTCATGATGCATTTCAGCACTATGCTCAAATCAAAGGATTGACCTTTCTTCTCCCAAAGCCAACGTTATTTTTTCAGTCCATATAAGCACACAAAACTTAGCAATTCATGTATTTAACATATGACATATTGTGTAACTGTGATTTTTCTACAGAACTGCAACAAAATTAAGCTATGTTAATTTCTGGGTAATATCACACAGTCTCTTTGAAACATTGTCCAGTCTTGCAGATACAATATTATCCTCTTCCTCTACCAAATGCATTTTCATAAAATCTAGTTTTCTAGTAAGTGAAATCATCTTCTTGCTGCCCTTCCATCACTATCGGTATGAGAAATTTCTTTTGTGCATACCACTCTTGGCTAAACATAACCTGTTTGGAGCAGAGATCTTCCTCCACCTCACTCCTTTACACTTGCTGATAAATTCCTAATAGGCACAATCACTGTTTTCTGAAGATGGCCATTAAAACAGTGTCTAAACTTCTGATTAATTAAACCAAGATACCCAGGGACCACCCTTTATTGGTAGAGTGCCTCACACACAACTGAAAATCTCCCTGTTCCTACCATATATACAACAAACGATGCCAGACAGAATAAGGAGCACATTCCCTGCTGTACTCTATAATAGTCAACTTAGCTGCCTAGGAAAGGAAAGCAATAGCAGACAGTGGTCAGTAAATTAAGTCTCAGAGGATCTGGGATCCTTCTCTTAGTGTGAATTTCAGACAGCATCATAGATCTTACAAACCCACCTGCATTTTCTCACTGCAATCTCAGTTCATTTGGCGCAAAAAAAGACTGCCTGGCAAGTTTGCTGACTGAGCTGCTTAAGCTATCATTTCCTATTAGTATTAAATCTATTACCTTTCTATTGCACTTTTGGGTCTGATCCCTGGAAAAAAAAAACCAAACAACCAACAACAAAAAAAAAAACCAAACAACGACACCACCAAAAAGAAATAAGGAAATGACACCTACAACCATGACAAAAGTCCGTGGCTCTCAAATACTGAAAAGGCTCAGTGTTTGGCAATGCAGCAGTGCAGAGACATGCCTGAGGTACACAGTTTGGGTCTCAGAAGTAGTAAAGATGTCTCAGGACATAGTTTTAGATACAGTTCACCAACTCCCGTTACAGGTCTTTGTCAAAAGCAGCACCCACGATCTTCTTCTCCACCTTTCCCATCTCCACAGAATAGAAGATATCCATAATTTCCTAACACTCTGACTTGCAGGACAAATAGAGACATTTCCTTTCTACTTTTGGGTTAGTTTTTTCTTGGATCAGTGATGAGTTGACCCTACTCTCCCCAATGTTAGCGGGAATGCCAGGATGACAGCAAAGTTGTAGGAGTTGACTACCATTTATTCTTCATGAAAGCTTCCACTCAACATGAAACAGCACCAGGACTTATCACCTCGCGATGCTTCACTTGACTTAATTAATTCAGCTGATGTAATTGTGGTGCACACTTCTGTGGTATGTCTTGTACCCTTCTGGGCTGCAAGAAAACCTTCAGCAGAGCTTGGGAAACAGAACTGTATCTCCTTAGGTACGTCTCACACAGCCTTCCATTATCCCCTGTAGGTTATGTCCTTACTGATTTTGGGGTCAGACGTTGATCTCTTCCACAAGAATATCCTATTTTTATAGCACTGTAAAGCAGCTAATGAATCATACCAGCTATGCTTCTAACATCTCAATAATGCTCCTTGAGTGTCACCTATTGCAAGATAAAGAAAATCAACAGAAAATAAGAAGGGCTTTCTTTGCAGAAGAGACTGATACACATGCACTGTGCACATGCTGTTGGTTTCCCCAAATCAGTCATGCTAAACATAAAGAAATTCAGAAAGAAAAATAATTATTTCAATGAAGCAGAGATTCACAAAATAGCAAACACTAGAAGTGCTCCTTCTCCTACTAATACAAAGAGTGTACATAAGCTGAATGAATCACCATGAAACAGTTCCCCATATAGTCACGGAGCAAGCTTTGCTATTGAGATTATTCTCAACTGAATTTGAATAGGTATTTTTGGAACTCTTTAAAAATAACACAGATTGATGTCACTATTACCCAGGCTGAGGTAGAACATGTTTATGTATATAATAACATAAGGATGAATGGTATTTTTGAGATACAAGACAACAAGATAATTTTGCTGAAGATGAAAGACACAGAGAACAATATTGGCTCATTAAAGGGTTTTGTGATTTTAGTAATTTCTTTCAATAAGTCAGTCATGATAAGGGATTGGAATGGAGACAGATCAAGAAGAATTAGGAGGAGAATCATAGTAAGATATATAATCTTCCACTAATGATTTGAGAGGACAAAACGCAGGCAAAGGAACAGATGAGACTGCAGATCTGGAAACAAAAAGACTGATGAAAATTAGCGGCTCATTATTCTCTGTATTTGAAGATTGATTATGGGACATAAGTCCCACATTTATATCTCCTTTTACCAAAAGCTTATTACCGCACTCAGCAAATACTTGAGAAAGTGCAACTTTACACATCTAAGTCAGACACATTTACCAGTTTTTAAAAACCAGCCCAAATCCTGCAATGACCAAAAAGACTTTCAGACATTACAGTGAAGCCAGCCAATCCTATCCACCCTAATTTCTTGAGTAGCCACCAGCTAATAAATTCACTGCCCAGTCTCTATTGCCAATTAAATTAATCCAGCCTCTGTACATTTTTACAATGAGAAGTATTACTTCTTAAAATAGTTTTTGGCACAGCCAAAGAATGAAGGCGTTTTTTTCCTGCTGACATACCCCACCCTCAAGCCTTACAGGGTGGGACCACCTTTTTCACACCCTTCTCTGAAGCTGGTAACTGACAGACAAGGATTTTACCACAGACCAAAAGATCTAAAGCTGTAGGTCACCGGAGAATATTAAATGATAAGTAAATTCACATTTCTAAAGTAATTCTACCAATTTATTAGCAATGCTAGCTCCTGTTCCACAGTAGGGGAGATAATAACGAAGTCTTGTTAAAGGGCAATGTGATATCTTTTATGTAATGTCTTTTTTTCATTTGTGATAAAGTCATTAAAGCAGCACTGTGTCTTCTTGAAGCCTCAAACAATAGTCTGCATTAAATCTCCTGTGCAAAATTAAGGACAGTAGCTCACTGGAAAAATAAGCATCTGTTCTGGCTAATGCTGATGGCCTTCCAAAAATCATTAAACTATTCTAAATTGGCAATGATAAAACAATGCAGAATTGTTTTAACTTTCTCCAAAGCAAAGAAAAAATCCATTTCCCTTGTAAATACTTCTTTGTTCCAAATCTGCCTAGTAACCTCTATCTCATAAGGCATGTCTCCCTTATGGACTGCCTAGATCCCATTCTCCCACAATGATCTAACTTGAACTCAGTGACTTTTAAATCTGTGTTGGTAAACATTTGTCTTCACTGCATTGACACAGACCGCAGTTCCAGAGTCCTGCCCACCTCTTCTGTAGTCAGAAGCTCCAAAGATCTGGTGCATGGGGCAGAGCTGAAATGCCAGTTCCAATTTCCTTTCAGCCTCAGCTAGAGACTGGGCTTCTTTGCAGTAGGAGTAGCTTGTACAGTTTCATTCTCCCAGAGCTACCCTAAATCTCAGCTGGACTACACTTTTTTATTCTTTCTGCTATATTGCAGTTTAATCCACTTTCACTTGATCCAGATATCTAACACTTATGCAGTGTGAGGACTGAGATACTACTAAAGGAACACTACTACTTAACAAACTTATTATAACTTTTCAGGGGTATCAACCCAGGTTTGGATACAGAGCACCCAAACACAGTGAAAGATACAGATGAATCCTTAAACAAAACAATATTATCTCTTAGTAAGGAAGTTAAAGATCTTGGAGATCATGCACAAATTGTAGAGAAGAACCTTACCTTCTACTTAACCTCTCTTGCAGAAAAGACTGAAGACTCCACTAGGAAAATCAAAATATAATGAACTGATTGCCTGGTGTGGTATCCAAATACAGCAGAAAATGCTAGTCTCCGCTAAATGATTTGTTTTGTCCTGGTTCTCATCTATGTCATAGGTGACTTCTACTACCATCACATGCAGTCAAGAGACAATACTTGGTGAAGATCAGGTTACCTGGAGCATCCCAGAGAAGATGAATTTCTGGTTAATGAAATGCACATGGTACCTATTTCACCACATCCATATGCCACAAAAAGTAAGTGAAAAACTAACTTAAGTTTAAAAGCTGGTATTTGTAGAAAATCTTTTTTTTTTCTCATATTGTGCTTCCATTTTGGTGAAGTAGGTATAAAAGGCAATGTTCCTTCTTTCTGATTTTATTTCTATGCTGTCCAGTTTTCGCAGTGCTCATTGTTCACATTACCAAGATTGCTAAGTGGTTATTTTCTACTGCTCAAGTTGATAGGTTGATGGGCTACTGGTTCACAAACTATAATGAGCCATATGAATGTAAAAAAAAAAGGTTTTTAATAAAGTCATAGGATAAACATATTGTTTAATCATTAAACTCATCAATTTATCAAATAAATTTATAAAATAAATTGAAACCTTGGAGCAAAAACGGACTCAGATCCTCAGATCATGCCGTACGCTGAAGTAATTCACCAAGCCAGCATGGTACACATAATGCCATTATGTCAATTCCCATTTGAAGCAGGGATAGGGCATTTCACTCATCTCCTTGTGGTCTTGAAGCCAAACTTAGAATCACAGGGGTTCCTTTGGCTCTCACGCTCTTTCAGTAATCCAGTGCTGGCATCAAGTGATTTCTGCAAAAACCTTCACACTTCTGCCTTGCCAACAGAAGTAATGCACAAGACACTGACACGCTGGCAACCAAGTGGGATTGACCCAGCACCAGCCTGATGTTCCTCCAGGCCTATGGGCTTGCCTCTATGCAATCACTGCCCAGGGTGTGATTAGACCCTCCTCTCCTGGCTGCTCTCTCATCAAAGATTCACAGAATCAGCATGGTTGGAAAATACCTCCATGATCCTCCAGTCCAGCCTTTGACAGATCAACATCTTGTCAATACAACCATAGAACCACGCATACCAAGTATACCACATCCAGTCACTTCTTGAACACTTTCAAGGGTGGTGACTCTGCCACTTCCCTGGGCAGTCCACTCCAACGCTTGACAACCCATTCAGTGAAGAAATTCTTCCTGATGTCCAATCTGGACCTCCCCTGGCACAGCTTGAGGCTATGTCCTCTTGTCCCATCACTAGTTGCCTGGGAGAAGAGAGTGACCCTCCAACCTGGCTACAATTACCTTTCAGGTAATTGTAGAGAGCGATAAAGTCTCCCATGAGCCTCCTTGTCTCCTGACTAAACAACCACAGCCCCCTCAGCTGTTTCTCATATGACTTACTCTCTAGGTCCTTCACCATCTCTGTTGCCCTTCTTCAGACACACTCAGGCACCTCAACCTCTGTGTTTTTCTTGAAGTGAGGGGCCCAGAACTGGACACAGTACTCAAGGTACAGCCTCATTAGTGCCAAAACTGCAAGAGAAGGACCAGTAGGGTGTCCCACACAGTCCTGCATGCATGCATGGCCAAACAATATCCAAATTCATCCAGCAAGGTCCTGTCTGTGAATCTCACCTTGGAGCTCATAAACACAAGGAACAGCTAACCAAGGCACAACAACAAACCATCTTTTCTGGCTGACATATTCACATGCCCTGCAGGAAGGCGTTCAATATCCCCACAAGGAACAGGCACGTATCCTTGGAACCTACCATCAATTTAATCTTAATTTCAAGAAACGTTTTGTAGTAATTGCCTTGTAAACACCCATCACCATCAACACAGAAGACTCACCAAGACCAGGTTGTTTAGCTATCACATGTATCAGCCTCCTACACTGCAACAGCAACCTGAAGAGCACTGGTGTCCCAGACCCTATTTCTTCCACTTGACAACTGACACAGCCTTCATGATCCCCCAGTCAGAGATGAAACTTTTTTTTCCCATAACTCTTAAGCCATGTCTCACTTTTGTTCTTGCAGTAAACCTAGAGCCAAGAGCAGATACCAAGGAGGAACAGCAAAAAAACCAGATGTCTTCCTACAGGTTTTGGAAAAGTTTGACTGGTGTTCAGCATCCTAAGTGATGAAACTTTGGCCATTATGTTCAGAAAGCTCAAAATGCCATCTTAGTTCACAAATTTTCAAAGTAGAAATCACATCTCCCTGCACATGCATATGGAGGTGCGACTCTAGGGACTTTGGGCACTACAGACACCACAATTTCAAATTCATACTACCTGGATCACACTTTAGTTCCCACTCCATGCTTCCCAGTTACGATATTCCTCTTTCCAAATAGCTTCGTGTGCTGTTTTTGGTAATCACATCCTTCAAACACTTGTCCCTGTTAAGTATACCAACATCTACATATTCAAAACAGTCTCCAAAGCACATGCTAAACATCTGTTTCAACCAGTTCTCTTTAGAGTTTAAGCTGTTTGCTGGAAAACTGCCATCCTAATGGCCAGCTCCTCTGTTAGTGAACTGGAGAATTCATTTTGTATTTATTGATTGTTCCCTAATGAAGAGTCATAAAGGTGCCAGAGACTCTTGACCAGACACTACTTAATTAGTACCAGAGTGCATAAAATTTCAAATCAAACCAAGCTTTTTGTCCAATGGTTCAGTCACTGGAAAAAAGTGACATCATTTTCTGCTAATACAGAAGTCCATAAAATTTTATTAAAGAACTCTAAGGAAATTAAAAAACTATATAGGTTATTCATTTCCTTCCAGTTCCTAAGACACCAAAGAACACTTTGCTAAAGGAAGCATTCTCCATAAAGGACTCAGGAATATGTATCATGCACAGAATTTATTTTAAACTAAACAAAGGCAAATACCAATGAAGTTTTTGTCTTCTGAACACTACAGAGAAACATTTCTTTTACATACAAAGACATGATGCAAAGCATCCAGAAGGTATTAAAAATTACCTCTAACAGATCTGTCTTTTCATGATTGTGCTCATACGATAGTTCCATTTTTGTTCCCTCAAACAACACTGTATTGGAGTATTTTCTGAGGGTACTTGCTCTCAAGAAGGCAAAGAGGTGAGTAAAACTTGATTAAAAGTCAAGCTTTTTTTCTCTCAAACTTAAAGCCTCAAAAACACCCTGACAAACTGGTCTTTCCTTGCAAGTGTTTCAGATTAAGTCATATTGAAAGTTAATTCCCTCTCTTCTATATAACTTAAACTCTCAATTAAATAACTGAGAAAATAGCAGGAAGGAAAAAAGGCAGCTAACAAAAGGAGACAAATGCCCATCCCTACATGGCAATAACAATGGTTTTACTAGCCTGCTTGCTGAAGGCACCTGTCTTCAGATTAGTAAAGTAGCTTGGATTCTCGGGGATAACATAAGATTTACACAAGGAAACAAATTCTTATGATAGAACAAAATCCATTTACTACAGATGCCTTCACACTAATCTACAATCAGTGATTTAAGTATTGCCACATACGCAAGAAAATACCCTTCCATTTTCGTGAACACTACCACTCCAATGCCAAGTTCTGCAAAAATTTTCAAAATCATATTCATGATCTGTCCTGTATTCAGCAGTGGACATGACACCAGCTTTAACCACCTGAGGCTTCTACTCCTCCTACCTAAACAATAAACAAGTGTATTTCACCAGAGAGAGTGCATGTTTGCACGAACGGAAAATGGAATAGGACAAGCATATAAAGGATGAAACAATCACAGTAAGGCAAATACCCTAAGAAGGAAAAAGAGCAAACATTTATATATCTGGACTTCTCAGACATAAGAATTTGGCTTCTTTAACTGCAATCCATTCTTTTTTCCTTTTTTTTTTTTTTTTAAACTGCACCTTTTTATTTATAGCTGTAAAATTAGACCAACAGCATCTCAGCTATCCCAGATAATTTTAGTAAGTCTTCTGCAGAGTTTTGTTCTAGATCTCACCAGCATAATTCCCAAGAAAATAAGCTGCAGAACAGGGGAAATAAAAAAAGCACCACAGAAACAAATGGAAGGGACAGTTAACCACAGAGAAGCTGGGGAAGGGTCACCAGAGTGAGGTCACACAAACCTCTGCTTACCCCTTGCTCGGATTCCAGCAGCTCTGTTTTGACTCTGACTGCCGGCATCCCATCAAGCATTAACATTCTGTTCTCAAAGGCGTTGATGTCCTAAGGCAAAAAAGGACAAGGTTAATTAAAAATAAAAAAAGAAAAAAGAAGAAAACCTTGTTTAAATTCACTAGTTTAAGCTCTATGATACTGTACAATAAGTTTCTTTTAGTGGAAATGAACTTAAGAAAGATCTAATAGTAATTTTAAGGAGTAGCTACCAAGTTACTTTTAACTTCTATGAAAATAGTAAATGATACTTTCAGTTACCCTTAAAAGAGAATTAAGACTTTGTAAGCAATAAGGGGAAATCATCTCCAATTACTATTTTGTAATTCGAAATGAATCAAACAGGTGCACACTGCTCTAGAACTGGAAAAGAGAGCAGTGATATCAAATAGTTTGAAGGTTTTGGGAGTATACTTATATATAGTTGATTTGAATCAAAACATTTGTACTTCTGTATTACATAGGGAAAGCATACGCTTGTATTCAGAGAAGTTACAGTGAAGGCCTATACATACACACACTATAAATTAACATACATCTGTAACTCCTCCTATTTCTTAACATTTATTTTATTATAAAGCTATTAGCATTTGTCAGTGAAAATCTCCACACACTCATCTCCAATACAAGAGAGAGAAAAATGTATGTTAAAAACATGCACTGTCTACGTGGTATTGGGCAATATATGCCAAGAGCTTCAAGCTGAAGAAAGATTAGCAGAACTGTGCTTCCCGGAATCAACATCCCCACTGTGAAAGCCTCATCCTGCTGTTGCTGAAGCAGTTTATGAAGACATACAAAACAACCTCTCGTGCCTTCAGTTCAAACACTACCTCAACCCAAGTCAATTTTCTACTCCAGCCAAGGCTCAGTGATCGTGTTTGAAAGCAAATGCCTTCAGCTGCAATTTAGGTTGGAGAGAATAAAAGCCATTTTATCCTTTAAGATAGAATCTGACCTTGCAAATCCAGACACCTTGGATCAGTAGTAAGAAACTCAGAGATGTCACTGCTATTTTTCAAATAGAGCCCATATCACTCTCAAGTGACTCATTCAGAGTCAGTTATTTACATGCACCCCTGTCTGGAAGTCAGCACTCTAGACTGGAAACTCACCTCTGCTCTGTTACCTTGTAGTCCTCAGTAACTGCACTGTAATGGAAAAAATGCTTTCCCTGTGTTTCACAGGCAGCAGATCTGTTCAGCACTGTGTGGTGCCATACTTCATAAGGAATATGTTCATAGCCCTGTTTCTTATCATCCATTCAAGAGGAATTTTCAGGAAAATGGTCTGCCCTAGTGCAGCTTCCAAAATACATTTTAAAAAACTTAAATTACTTTAACTTTTTTTTTTCTGACTGATACATCTTGTCCTGGGACCTTCATTTTCAGGATATAAGTACTGCAGAAACTGTTTATTTTTAGTATACTCCTTTACTGTAATTTAAATAACATGTTGGAAAGCAGGGAAACTGATACACCCATACTCCAACATGGTGCCACACACAGAAGCAAATGACCCATTTAAAATCCCTCTTGTCCTCACTTTGAACCCTGTATGTTATAGCACACAGAGCTGCGGTGTGATACTACAGGGCAGGCAGGAACTTGATGGCAAGATAAGCAAGCAGATAAGCAAATGCAATAACTATTTTTTCCTTTAAAAATAGATTTAGATAATTCATAAAAAGCTCTAAATGCTTAAATTATAAAATTTCAGATCAAACAAGTAATTTTCAGTAGAACAGTGCTGCATTCAAACACGTGTAAATTAAGACCAATCAAGCTATTGAGACATCCTAGTAGCTATGCTACTGCTGTGTATCTACTCTAGTTTTTAAGCTTGATGCAACAGGAAGTTGAAAAAAAAAAGATTTCTCTGTGTCTCCTGAGTAAATTATTTTGTGCACCTTAATCTTTATTCAGTGTTTGAGGCATGAGGTGGAGAAAATGCAGGAGGATCTCCAACGCCACAACGAAGCTGGATGAAATTGCTCCTGGCTTTGTATCCTTCTCTCCAGGAAGGGCAGTGCACTGTTTACGTATTATCAGCAGATCTCAGGTGCCACTGAGCTGCACCCTGGGGTGAAGAAGGCAGGACCCAGAATGGCATTCCTGGCTCCCCCAGTGCCTATTCTGCAAGTAGAGTGGTCCCTCTCCTTTCTTGATTTATAGGCAGCACAGTTGAGTTTCACAGCAAGACCAGGAATACACCATCATGTAGCATCCCTTAGGCTGTTTAGCTCACAGACAAAGAGGGATGAGCTGATACTGCGTCCTGTCCCTGAGGAAGTCTTACCCGCCTGAGCGAAGGGACGAGGCCAGCTTACACAGGAGGCACAGGCTGAAGGAGGGGGGAAGACAAAGCGCCACGGAGGAAAGGCAGGTTTAATGAACTGTTAGAATCTGATTAGAGGCTAATGTCCCTTTTAGTGCTTTGTACCAATTTACAGCTGATATACTTGAACCATTTTTCCCCACTGGCTGTGATAAACTCATTAGTTTTAAAAATGCAAGCTAACCAGAGCCTTTGAAGTTTAAAACTGATAAATCATGAAAACCTGACTAGTTCATGTACCATTTAACACATTTACATTTAACTAAATTTTCATAGTGTTCACTTCTCCTTTTGTTCTCTAAAAATCTTATTTCTTAAAAGCAGCCTTTCAAGTGCTGGTCTGAAGAGCAAGTGCCCTGGCTGTGAACAGCTCTGGCTTTTGGGTAATTCATAATTCAGAGCAGAAATAATTACAGGAGTACATTCTTTCCAAACTATTTGATCCCTTCTGCATTTATAAGTGGAAGTACATTGTGTGACACATCCTGGGAGGCCACTGCCAAGTAGATCCAGCCTGTGTGCCAAGTAGATCCAGCCTGTGTGCTATGCACAGGCATAACACGTTCAGCTCAACAGTCACCCAGAGAGCTGATCTTTCCCAACTGCACTCTGCTGCCACAGCCAGTTTTGCGCTACGGTATGTTCAAACCCATGCGGCAAAGAGGATGCAATTGTCAAGGTTTGCATACAGTGGGCTGTCACCTAAGGCAAAAGGGCTTGATTCACTCTCACAAAGGCTGGATGTGTGAATTGAGTTCTCCCAGGAGCCTCTAAGGTCAGACAAGCAGATGGAGCATCCACACCTGAGTGAGGCCAGGCTGCTCCAGTGCCCCATGTTAACTGATGACACTCAGGAGACCCACCTTCTGTCAGTGAGAAGAGACTGGTGACATGATGTATTAAGTCAATGAATTATTCAGGCCACAGTTCTCTCCTAGCTCACTTAATCCTCTTCATCAACTGTGGTAGCTAACTTACAGTCCCCAAAATTGCCCAGGTGAATGTTACCTACATTCACAGGACAGTCCTTCATTTTCTCTATTCTCCCACCTCAACTCTCCTGGTGGACTCCAGTTACCCATCTAGGTAAAACACATAGCAGATGTAGGTCCTAAACTGAGCATATAACCAAGCCAAACACTGCATGACCTTACTGGAACATCTGTTCTCTTGGATAATACGTCATCCTAAAAGAGATCACGCCTTCCTTCTCAGTGCCATCCACTGGAACCTTTCACTAATCACTTTTGGACATTTATTCCCTTGAAACATTAATTAAAAATACAACCATACCTAGGTCCGTACGGGCAACTGCTATTAGAGCAGTTGTTACAGATAAGCTTTCAAGTTTACAAGCTCTTCTAAGAAGCTGTGGCAATTGGTTTAATAACCAGAATCATCCCCCTCCCAAAAGGCCTACATTTTCAGTACAGCACCACTGCAACCATAACTGGTGTTTTCTCAGTGACAATTTTCTGTAGCAACTTTTAATGAAATTTATCTTCAGCTACTTTTGAGGAACAAAACCCCGAAAACCTCATTATCTCATCCTGATACAACACCCCCACCCCCAGCATCCTGTAGTGTTCATTTAATTATGAATTACACTATTATGGCATTTGGCTCCATCTGCAAGAAGGGCTAAGGTTTTGTAGCCAAGTTTCTAATTTGGCCAAGCCATACATTTTGAGAATTGCACTGCAAACCTTTAAGAATCACAGAGAAGCTGGTGCCACAACCACTCTTCTGTCCTGAGACACTGCCAAAGACATCCCTAAACCCCCTCCATAATTTCTTCTAAGCACAAGATGACAGAAACCACACATCCCCATCCCACATCACAATTGTGTCTCCCACTCTGAGATTTTCACATCTAGCTGCTCAGTACTAAAGCATGACAGGCCCAGCTCCATGCAATGCCAGGAAGAAAGCAGTGAGCTCAGGCCCCAGAGCACCCAGAAAACTCAGACCTCACATTTCCTCCATGGACTGACAAACATTACCTTCCTTCCTTCCTTCTCATTTCATTTCATGAACACAAGCAATATACAGAGACAGCGTGAATGATGCTAGTTCCTGCTGTCAGTAAAGACACACCAAAGAGTTGTGCCCTGACAAGACAAAGCCACTGATAGTTCTGCCTGTCCCATAATGACCTATAATGTTCAGCTGATAATTCAAGCTTCATAACTGGTGGCTTGACCTTTGTCTCTACCGGATGACCATTCAGAAACTGTTGAACCCCTTCTCCTCAACAGGAGAAAGGAAGGACAGAATACAGGAAAGCTTGCAGGCTGAGATAAAGACAAAAAGATCACTTATGAGGTATCAACACAAGCAAAATGGAGTTGAATAGGGGAAAAATAATTTACTGCCAATTAAAATAGAGTTGGATGGTGAGAAATAAAGACAAAACCTAAACACCTCCACCCACCCCTCCCCTCTGCCCAAGCCCAACTTCATTCCACCTACTCCTTTGCTTTTCTGTACAAACTTGGCTTCTAACATGATACTCTTTCATTTTGAGAAATGAAGTATCAGCTGAGGGAAGAGCAGTCTCAAATCTAACATTCAAGGTGCAGTAACAATTTCAAGTTTAAGGGAGTACACTTGAGCAGCTGAGCAAAGTGCAACTCTTAGGCAGTCTTTCTGTCCCAAAGCTATGACATGTAACTTTCCCTGCCTCATCTTCTATTATTTCTGCACATATGATATAATTCATCACTATATTCTTATTTTATGGTTCAAAAATCTGGAGTAATTTTTGTTGTAGCAATTCTCGTGACAGCTCTTAAACATGAATGCTTGTCTTCCATTTTTATACAGATATCTTAGAAACATTACTGAACTAACCACGAAATAACTTACATCAGTTATATGCCCTACCAATAAGATTACTTTGTCAATTTTTCTGAACATGTATACCTAAATTCATATTATTCTTATTACACGTTACTACAGCAAAGTTATTCATTGGTTAAAGCAAGAGACTATATACACATCAGAGGAAAAAATCTGAAGTGCTCTACTCAAGGCAAAGTTTTTGAAGACATTACCGAAACCTTTAAGGATATGTCTAGTTTTCCAAAGTGTGAAACTGTTTTTTCTCTTTGTTTCAAGGGATAATGGAAGAATGAAAGATTATCACCCCTTATAAACTATAACAATCTCCCTAGGGAGAGGAAGTCAAGAAGAATCACTCAATTGTCAACTACCCCTGTTTCCTAAAGATCTTTATATACCACACAATGAGATTTGTAAGTCACTTCAACGCAGTTCTCTCTAGAAGGAAGCATGCTGGTTAACATTGCCACAGTATGTATGACAGCTGTTCATTCCAAAAAGTGGAGGAAACAACTATCTGACAGAATGAAAGTACACTTATGTGGCTAGAAGATAATCACTCAGCTGGGAATTCTGCCAGGGAATCGAGGGTAACAGCCCATGTCTTGCCATAAGATCTCCATCATACGCAATTATGTCTATAGCTGTGTGAGATGTTCATAATGAAAACACAGATTCTGGTAGTTCTTCATTTTACTCCGAACTTGAATTTCCAGTCAAATTCACTAGAAAAGTATAGGCTGCATCAACTGACACATCAAGGAAAGCCACAACAGTTTCTTGAAGAAAAAAGTGAAGTAAAGCCTTAGATTTCATACTGTTCTCATGTGAAACTGGGTGGAGCTGATTCAAGTTCAATCCAATTCAAAATGAAATTCACTTAGTGAGAAGGGACACGGACATGCATTAGTATGTCATCCAGTGAACAGGATCTAAACTTCCAGGAAGGCTTGAGTGTGGTCTCGTATTACAATTGTGCATGCCAGGTAGAGCCCAGACCTCAGCAGCAGCTCGGACTTGATGCTGTCAATGCCTGAGAGGCATGTGCAAAGGCTGGCCTTCAGCTCACACTGTCCAGCTCAGATTGTCATCTGATGTACCAGAACATGTCCAGCTGTATCCCAGTGCTACCAATACAAAGATGTACACATGCAACACAAGCTTCTCAAATTCCTAGTCCAGTGCCTAGATCTCTTGGAAGAAAATAATACTAATTTTGAAAACAGCAGACTTTCTGAGGTAACGAAGTATTCAAATCCCTAAGGATGTAGTTATGCTGTAATTTGCTATATTTTTACAAATCTTCCTTCACGGAAAGAATTTGAGTCCAGACAACATTCAGTGAAGAGAATCAAGATCTTGAATTTGCTGCTACAGTCTTTTTTGTTAGTTTGGGTTTAAATTAGTTTTAGGGAATATAAATAGAACCAAAGAGATGTGGTCAGCTTCCAGGTGACAGAGGAGTGTCAAGTGCATTGGCAACTAGAGGCCAATCTGCTATTTCTCAGACTCAGCAGGCAACCCTGTCAGCTTCAACAGCTTAAAATCCCTTTACATCAGCTCTGCTCTCCTGCCAGTTTTAGCAGGATCCACAAAGAATTACCGATCTTTCCTAGAGCATGGGGTTCAGACACAATGTTACAAGTAACAGTACTTACACGAGAGATTCACATTTACCTTTTATCAACATTAATAGCTTCATTGTTTTCCTTCTAATAGAACACTCACAGAATATTTGAGTTTTTGTGAATACCAATGAATTCCTTTTGTAGATTTTCTTTGCCTTACATTTAAAAGTCCTGAGTTACAAAAAAAGCCTAACACCCCTTCTCCCCAAAGAAAAGCAAAGGAGAGTCGAAAATGGGCCATCATTTAGGCGAGACACATACTTCAAAAAAGGGTATGTATGCAAAAAGCATGAACAATACATTTATCTTTATACTAGATTTGTTAAAAAAGACATCTTTTCAGAACACTTGATGATACACCATAGTAAAATAAACTATAGTTTCTCCTTTGGGTTTTTTAAAGTACATAAAAGTAGTAAAGACTACCATCAAGTGAAAATTCATGACTTTTTCACAAAAAAAAACCTCCTAGTGATTGCCCTAGATTGCCACTTTCCCTTGATCACTGTTATAAGACAAGTGGTTTCAAAAAACTACTGCTCAATTTCCAAGGTAGTTCTCTGCTATCTTATGTCAACTGTCCTTGAGTTTGGACAAGAGTTTAAAGAAGAATTTGAAGAATGAAGCTTAAAATTAAAAACAAAAACACCACCTATCAAAAAAAAGTATGTAACAGGAAATATAAAAGAATTTTTCTAGTCCTACATTGATCAAATTTTTAAAGCACATACTAAAAGTTATCTTTATTATTGTTTTGTTGCCTCAACTACTAAAACTGAGGGGAAAAAAAATTATATGAAAAGCTAGCAGGAACAGTTTTGAGTCAGGTTTTCATTCAAGAGGGCCCCTGTCCTTTGCCTTTACAAAAAGCTTAAATCAAAGTTTAGATAATCAAAAAGTAAATCTCAGGTCACAACATATTTTTAAATAACTTCTGGGGCTAGAAGGCGTATATGACATTAGTAAAGCCTCAGGAGAATAACTGTATAACCTGACAAATCCTCCTATATCTGTTAATTGTCTGAACTGTGACTATTGTGTACTTGCTGTGCAAATGAATATTGAGTGGCATTGCCCAGGAGCTTACCAGAATACAGAATTGTACTACAATTCTGCCTACAATTCTGTCTGTATCTGCTCTGGTCAGAAAATTAGCCGCTGAAAGCACAGGAAGCTGGTTGGCACACTTGCCCCCCACCTGCCAGTGTGCAAAGTCTGCTTCCATGAAGACAGATACAACATGGACACCGGAGAATAAAGGGAATACTTAGCATATAGCAATAGCCACAGTTTAGTCCAAAATTTGGATGAGATGTCATGTGGCAGGCCAAACATAGCTGCTCTTTGGCAAGAAGAGAAGATGCCATCTACAGGACCTGCTTGGCACCATCACAGAGCCTCAGAAACTGTCTGTCACAGTTCATGTACAAACTCACAGATACAATAGGCAGTAAGGGATGAAACCAAACGTGTTCTTTCGATGGCCTATTCCAGCTGCTAAGAAGAGCTGTGACCACAATCTTTGCCTCAGAAGCACAGAGTGCCTATGTTAGCAAAAGCACATATAAAAATCATTTCATTCATGCACAGGCCAAAATAGCACAGGAATAATTAAATAAAGCTGACCAATTGCATGCTTAGATGAAAAAGTCAGATTATTGCCAGAAACTAAGCATTACCTTTCCCTGCACCTTTTGCACAGCACTTTACATGCACATGGAGGAACTGCAATTACATTATACGCTTCTCACCATGGAGCAAACTCACTGCTTATTCTGACATGTGAAAAGAAAGGATGTATGTTCTGATGAAACTCCTGTTTAACACCCTGCCCCAAAATATTCTCTGTTTTATTTAACAACAGTTTGAGGTTTACAGCTCCCCACAGATTTCAGTGCAAACTCCTGGGAAAATACTAGCATTAAAGCTAGTGAGCATACTTGGTGCACTTCAAGAAAAAGAGAAAACTGACTTCTGTTCACTTACTGAATGAAAAATAATGCACCTCAATTCACGAAAAAGAATTTCTAAGTATTCACCAAATATGAGAAAAAATTGTGTAGAATAACATACTGCTCTCATACTGCTCACATCAGCTTCTGGATAAAAGCTGACTGCTCGCATGAGATCCTGTCTTACCCAAAACAGAATGACCAAAATGCTCATGTACAAAACTGTCAAATAATTAGATTCCACAGCAATAAATTATGGTGGAATAGGGTCCACTTTAAAGGCAATTATAATTAAGTGTTAGGCATTTTTAATTATCAAGTTTTAAATGTTGCCAACATGCATATTCCAGTTTCTCAGAGAACGTATAATTCCTCAAACACGTTTAAAAAAGAACTGCACTGCACAGCAACAAAATTACTGCCAATAATTAAAATAACCCCAGACTTTACAATTAAAGAGTATTTTAAGTAACATGGATAGAGCCATAAAAACTACAGAAAAACATCAGAAAGAGATATATGAGTAGCACATATAGCACTAAATTAACAGATGCTTTGAACTTTTGTTGTAACTTCTTTAAAATGCAGAGATATCAAATTTACTATACACAGCCAATCAAACTGGGCAGATAGATTAAATTTAAGGTTATAAAAAGAACACACGAGTGTGTGTCTAGGCAAAAGACAAGATAATGAGTAATTAATTTATAACACATCATTTTAAAGCATGAAATATCATGGAAAAACTGGGGAAACAATGAATGCTATAGCCAATCTATTTTTTTTTATTTTTTATTTTTTTTTCCAGGATTCCAGGATATTTTAGGTGGGAAGGCTTCTCACAATGTCTCCAGCCCAACCACCTGCTCAAAGCTGATGCATCTCAAGAGGCCAGAACAGGTTACTCGGGGTTATGTCCTGTAGATCAGGTCTTAACAACCTCAAAGAATGGAGACAGCACAACCTGCTCTGGCACAACCTGCTCAATCAGCCAACAGACCCAATAGAGGGGGAAAAGGGGTTTTTCTTACACCCAGCCTGAACAATGCTTTCAAGGCATTGTCTCTTATTCTCCCACCACATGTAGCTACAAACTGACCAAGAGCTGCCCAAGCCCACTCATTCTGCCAGTTTTTGCTCACCTGAATGTGTGTCCACCCAGGCTGTAATAACTAACTCCGACACAACAATATTGTTGAAGACACTAACGAAAGCCTTGCAGAAGCTGAGGTGAATGGTGTTCACTTCTCCACCCTCAAGCACTACTCCAGCCACTTTATACTGCAGACGGCAGTCAGGTGGGTCAGGTGATGCCTAAGGATTTTATGTATTTTTTAGTGTGTATTTTATGGATTTTTAGAGCTTTAGGAGTAAGGATTTCTAAG
>JAWWEW010000001.1:67022448-67112884 GCA_035583185.1 Anabacerthia variegaticeps
CCACATTAAAGGTATTTTCTATCTTATCTCCATTAACCTTGTGCAGAGTGTCTGTTTTGCAGGATTTCAGGCATCACAGGCATGCTTTATCCTGGGTGATTTCATGCTCACTGTTCCCAGATACCTTCTCCTCCTTCATGGTGCCCCAAAGCCTGTTCCCAGATGACTCACTCTGTGATTTATTTTAATACGGACTGCTCTGTAGTGCCCCAGATAACCCTTGTGAATTTATTTGAAGAGAAGTGCACCATTTTCTTTCATCTAGTCATGAGGGACCTCCTGTGGTCTCCAGCATGTTTCAAGCTTGGCAGAGAAGGGTGCCACAGCTGCCAGCTCCTTCAGCACCCATAAATGCAGTCAGGTGGTTTTCAAGGCTTGCGTGGGTTGAGTCCTCTCAGGTAATCACTCATTTTTGACTGGTGGTTCTGCCTCTTGAGCCTTGTTAGTAAGTGCTGAAAAGGCCACTCAGGTGAAAGCTGATGCTCAGAAGGCAAGTACCTCAGCCTCATCAGTGTTTGCTGTCAATAACTCAGCCACTGATCCATATTTTCCTTGCCCAGCCTTTTACTGCTGATGTAGTGGTAGAAGCTCTTGTTGTTGTCTTTGATATTCCCTGCAAGTCTGAATCCCAGCTGAGCTTTGGCTTTACAGATGCCATCGCTGTGTGCCTGTGCGGTACTTGTGTTCATCCCTTGTAGCGTGTCTCTGCTTCCAGCTCCTGTTAACCGGGATCCATGGAGTTTGCACTGGAAGCCATGACAGCTCCATAGAGAAAGGCAGGTCTCACTACAAGTCTGCTTGTCTGATGAGCTGGAAATTCATTCAAAAACAACTAGACTTTTTTAAAGATGTGTTTATCAAGAGCTATCTATCAAGCAACAAAATGAGATACAACCTCTGGCTATGGAAGTATCTGTGCCCTAGATTTTTTGCAAGCTTGGAAGACATACAGGGGCAATACTATCACTCACACAACAGCCTTCCTACATCCTTTGCCCAAGCATCTGTTATTGACTATTGTTAGAGGAAGTAGATAAAGGAGATGGTCATTTGCTCTAACGGAAAACAGCCACATTCAGGTTTCCGTATCTTTTCTTTAAGTAAAATGCATGCCAAAACCATAAAAGAAACCAGCTCTAAACCACAGTATTCCAGTCTCAAGAGCTGCACTCTAGAATGAACTGACATTCTTCTGCCAAGTACCTGGTAGGGATCACTGCCAAAAAGGGACCTCAAGCTAGGTAGGCCACTGTCTATTCTCCTACAGGATTTGACTCCCTGACATTTATTCCAGAGGTAAACGAGATGGTCAGTACACAGCATCTACAGCTTAGCACGGACTTCAAATAATACCTTCAGAGCCCTCTTTCTTTGTTCCCCTCAGTCAGTATTCTACTGCTGAAAACGCAGCAATACAGCCTGCCCCATGTGTACTACTGTTCCTGGCTGGCTTCTTGACTGGTAAAAATCATGGCCAAACAACAGAACCTGGCAAAGCCCCAGCATATTGTTACTGCTGTTCTCACTGAAATACACAGAAGTGTTCACCAAGCTATAGAATAAAACTGTACATTCCCACCTTCTGTTAAACTCCACCTTGCATCAGAGGTGCCCTTTGCAAAAGCATTTGACAGAATCATGTGTGCCTGCTAAATGTGTCCCGCTGGGTCTTTAAATCCTCATTAGTGTTCTTTAATTCAGAGCACCTGATTATATATTGCACAGCATGAAGATCTAACAAAGTATTGTTATTTGTAGCATCCCTTTTATAACACTCCCTTTTAAAATGTATAGTGACCTTACCCATACCCAGGCTTTCGAGAAATAATGCACTGAGATAATTGGTTGTTTGGCATCATACACAGCCTTTAGAGCATGTGTCAAGCCCCGAGTCATATTAATATATTTAACATTTCTCATTAGGACATAAAAAGCAATTGTGCCTATATAAATCACATATTTATTCCAAACACATGGCGTAGTTACACTGTGCAAAATGATGAAAACGATTTCCTGTCCACATTAGCTATGTCTCACACAGACTAAAATGCTTTTATTAGATTTACTTTGCACCACAAGAACTGGATGGGTTAAGCTGCTCATATTTTTAAGCAACAATCTCTGTACAGGCAGTGTTATGTGTACTGCATCTCTCTGAAGATATCTGAACACTAACATTAATAATATGAAAAACTGCCTCCATCATTATTCTGGATGCTGAAATTCAATAAACATTACTAAAATATTCTGACCACTAAAATCACAGCCATGAGGTTTCAAGACTAGTGTTTATCAGACACTGAATGATGCTGGACATAAATCTGGTGAGTGATTCCCTCAATCAATGTAAATGATTCACAAGAATGCTTTTCACATTAGAAGCTCATGTCAAGTCACCAGTTCACATGTAAAAAAAAAGAACTCTCAGAACTTTTTCAGTAAAATATACCTTCTTGTAAAATCACTCCTCATGGGATTTAAGCTTGAAAAATCTGTGTCACACACCCAGCTTATGTTTTGATTCTTTTCATAATAAAGCTGTGTCATTGTTGGTGCTGTTTCTTAAAATGTCCATCCCCTGGCTCAACACAATCAAGACAGAGCTTCCATCCAACCCCTATATCCATGTGTATGCCTTATGTATGTGAAGGTATACTCTACATTGTCTGAAGACATCAATAAAGTCATAATTTCAAGTATTTACACAAAAAAGCACAGAAATTTTATCACCTATTTGGTGCCAGCAATAATTAATTATACATTCTAAGTGAAAATTGTGGAAGTCCACCATCATTTACTATTAAGTTTAAAATAGTCTCCAAAGCATTCAAGTGGGTTTTCTGTTTGTCTTTTGTTGTTTGTTGGGATAATTTTGGTGGGTTTGTTCTTGTTATTATTGTTTTGGGTTTTTTTAAGTAATAACAACTCTTAGTAGTTGTTTTCCTGAAAAAGAATAAATGTCTAAATTTATTTGCAACCTGAAAGAATACTTGCAAAATGAGTGGATTAGATCTATTATTTGAAAACACAAATTAGGTATTAACCTGAATACACCATAACTGGGAAGAAAAAAAAGAAGTCGTATCACCATTCAACTGTGCAGAACTACTAGACTAATTCAAGAGATCACTGTTAATACTGTTATGACTGTATGTAATTATCAAGTCCTGTAGAACCCTACTCAGCCAAAGCAAGCCTTTTAAAATGGGTTCCCAAAGAATCCTTCCCATTCTGCCATACAAATGCTTTAGGGTCAGACATACAGGTTTATGCCTGGACTGGAAAATGTTTTTTGAAACTTTGCAAGGTGGATGCTAGTGCATACTTCACATGCTCATCACGTTGAATGGCCTACAAAGAGGTTAGTAACACGTGACCATGCAGGACAGAAACTTGGCTGACTCTCTGGAACATTCCCCAGGGTTCAAAGCAGGCCAAGATAATGCAGGATGGAAATGCCCAGCTTCACCCCCTGCTAGCAAGAAATATGGGTTCAAAGTGTGATAAGCATTCTTGAGCTGCCATCTCAGAAAGAAGTGAAGGAGGCAGACACTTCCATGGCAGAACAACAAAAGCAGTAGATGCTTACTCTTCCTTTAGAATTTGTATAACTTGTAAACTTTTCAAACTGAAAGTGTCAGGATATTTAACTAAATGAACAACAGTTTAACAAAATAATGACAGTCATGCTAGCAAGCACTCACATTCCTTTGCAAATGCAACAGTATTTCAGCCTCACAGAGAAAACCCTTTTTTTTCTGACTTACTAGATATGCACAAATGTCAAAGAAGGCGTACCGCCAAATACTGGTAAACTGGTAACAATGGATGTTGAAAAGGCTGATGTACCCAACATTTTTTTTGCCTCAGTATTCAAAAGCAACCTCACTTCCCACACCTCTTGAGTGGATGGACAGCAGGATGTGGGCTGGGGGAGCAAAGTCCCTCCCACTCTAAGTACAGATTAGGTTCATGAACACCTGAGGAACCTGAAAGTATTTAAGTCTAAGGGACCCGATGAGTCCTGAGGAAACTGGCTGGTCTAGTTGCCAAGTCACTCTTCATGATACTTGAAAACTCATGGCAGTCAGGTGAAATTCCAGGTGACTGGAAAAAAATGAAATTGTACCCATCTTTAAAAAGGGCAGAAAGAAGGATCTCGGCAACTACCACCTTGTCAGCCTCACCTCAGTGCCTGGGAAAATCTTGGAACAGATCCTCCTAGAAGCTGTGCTGAGGCACATGGAGGACAGGGAGGTGATCCAGGACAGACAGCATGGCTTCACCAAGGGCCAAGTCCTCCTGCCTGACCAACCTACTGGCTTTCTGTGATGGACTGACTGCATCAGTAGACAAGGGAAGGGCTACAGATGTCACTTATCTGGACTTCTGTAAAGCCTTTGTCATGGTCCTTTACAACATCCTTCTCTTTTATTGGAGGGAGATGGATTCAGTGGGTGGACTCTTAGGTAAATAAGGAACTGGTTGGATAGTCACATACAGAGGGTAGTGGTCAGTGACTCAGGAGGTCAATGCCCGATGGACATCAGCAACAAGTTGTGTCCCTCTAGGGGTCTGTATTGGGACCAGCGTTATTTTGTATCTTCATTAATGACACAGACAGAGAGATTAAGTGCACATTCCGCAAATGACACCAAGCTAAGTGGTGCAGTTGACACACCTGAAGAATGGGATGCCATCCAGAGGGACAGGCTCATAAAGTGGACACATGGGAGTCTCATGAGGTTGAACAAGACCAAATGCAAGGTATTGCACCTGGGTCAGGCCAACCCCTGGTATCAATCTGGGCTTGGGGATGAACAGATGAAGAGCAGCCCTGTTGAGAAGGACTCGGGGCTGCTGGTGGATGAGAGGCTGGACATGACCCAGCAATGTGCACTTGCACTCCAGAAAGACAATTGTGTCCTGGGCTGCACCAAAAGCAGCATGGCCAGCAGGTTGAGGAAGGTGATTCTGCAGCTTTAGTCTGGTGAGACCCCACCTGGAGTGCTGTATCCAGCTCTGGGGCCCCCAGTGCAGGAAGGAGATCAATCTGCTAGAGTAAGTCCAGAGGAGGCTACCAAGATGATGAGAAGGATGGAGCACCTCTCCTATGAGGAAATGCTGAGAAAATTGGAATTGTTCAGCCTGAAGAAGAGAAGGCTTCAGGCTGACCTAATTGCAGCCTTCCAGTACCTGAAGGGAGCCTACCAAAAAAAAAATGGAAGAGGGACTTTTTACAAGTGCATGTAGTGACAGGACAAGGGAGAATGGTTTCAAACTGTAAGACAGATTTAGATTAGCTATGAGAAAAAAATTCTTTACTGTGAGAGTAATGAGGCACTGGTACAGGCTGTCTGGCAAAGCTATGGATGCCCCATCCCTGAAAATGTTCAAGGCCAGGTTGGATGGGGCTCTGAGCAACCTGATCTAGTGAAAGGCATCCCTGCCAATAGCACGGGGGCTTGACCTAGATGATCTTTAAGGTCCCTTTCAACCCAAACCTTTCTGTGATTCTGATTCTGTGTAGGCAAACACTGATAAGTCACTATGTTTGGATTAGAAATGAGAGACTTCTCCCCGATACGAATGTACATGCATGCCAAAGTGGGGTAAACTGTGGACCAGGAGGGCAAGAGGAAGCTATCCTAGTCAGGAGAGGCTTCTTTGGACACCATGACTCTTCAAATTCCTTTTCTGTGTCACAGGGTCTTGTGCTATACAGCCACACAGTGCATTGGAAAATCTGGAGGTTGAAGTGAACTTTTCCCCTTGATTGCCTTGCTCATATCATATTTAGGATTTTACTGCTGTTTGGGGAACAGTTACACACACTTTAAATCACATTTGCCTGGTGTGATCTTTTATTTATTTACTCTAAAGATCCCCACATGGGAGAGTTCAGAGCCACTGGAGTGGAAGAATTTCAGTGTTTTAAAACACTTTCTGATGAAAACAACTCCGTCTTTATAAAAGATCCCTTGGTCTCTGATCTCACCAGGCTGCAATGTGGACGGACCCCAACAAATATACTCAAACAGATTATCACTTTGGTGCCTTCCCTTGCATACTGCAGCAACTGTTACCAATATAGACTTATGACTGGACAGAAATAACATGCTTACTAGAAACACAAGCAAAAAAAGAAACTGGCAAAACCAAAAAAATCTAACTTTGTACATGAACTGATAAACAGTAAATGCTATCCAGTATCCAGGGTAAATCTGGCAGAACAAATCCCAGCCTGCATCCTGGAAATAAGAGTGGAGCACAGCATATCTTCTAGATTGACTAGGTATTACCCATCATGGTTGAAATCTCTGGAAATACGTTACATTTTTTCATTAACAGCAGCAGAAACTCACAGAGTACTACATGCATGAAATGATGCCTTTTTCCCAATAATTTGGTTTCATATTAGGTAAAAAAGCACCTTTTTTTCTGTGCAACACTGTATGAATTACTTGCTCAGGTTCTTCTAAAGAAGCAGCAATTGACATCAGGTTAACACAAAAGGATTCTTAAGCTGCATACAGCTCACAGAAACCAGAAACTAAGGACATCATTAACTCTTCTAGAAACCAGCTATGCTCAAAAGTAAATCTCTTCCTTCAGGCCAAAGTGGTAAGTAGCCTTGATCAGTACAAACTTTTGCTACAGATCAAAGAGCAATGGCACATTTATATTCAGAGTAATGTAATAGTCAAACTCGTGCTTGAAGCCAAACACAGGACTGAAAAGCACACAATAGGAGCAGGGTGTTATTACCTTCTACACTTAACTTTTCTACTTTTCCAGTGTTTCTTTGTCCATTTTCCATGCTGAGAAGATATCAACAGCTAAAGTAGAGAAACAAAAACTTTCACAACAACCAAAGTGGGTCAGCTTGGGGTTGGTTTGAGTAAATCAATGTGAAACCTTTTAATATTAAAGCTTCTTTCCAACATACACCCCCTTTGAAATTAGAAAGGTTCTAAAACTTTTGAAATTATTATCATTACCACTAAAGAACTAAATAGCAGGCAAGCTTGGTTGATAAATGCTTTCCATGTATTTAAATACATAGTAGCTAGAATAATTACCCAGCCTGTTATGAGCATGCTATATCAAGCATGAATTATCATCTCATAGCATAGTTTTACTGTACGAAAGACATTTTCAGAGATGCATGTTGCTTGCCCTTCCTGAGGAGCTTTAAAAGTCCTCAATATGACAGTAGGATGGCTAAATGGATTCATATTATTCTAGATAAAGTTTTGGTTCCTTGTACATGAATAGCCAGGATATTATGAACTCTGCCTCTCTGTCTGCATATAAAAAAGATTATCCTTGCTTTCTGCAGAGATTATTAAGGCAATTCAGTTGTTTTACATCCTGTGATAAAATAAACTCCACTGTCATGCTGCCTGAAGCTCCTGTATCTCATCCATTATGTAAATCTCCAAAGAGTAGTTCAGCAAACATCATCTCAGTTCCACTGCACTTAAGACAACCTACACATCTAAGTTAATTTTCATCTTCCTAAGACCAACAGGAACTCCTTACTTCTTAATTTGCAAGCAAGATTCTCTTGGTCATCCCAGAACCACCAAAGCCCAAGCTCATGTAATTTTAATGGAAACCAAGACTGAACTACATTTGTTTGGGTTTTTGAGCATTTTACCATCTTCTCTGGGGAAAAAAAAGGACTAATAAAGCCAAGGAAAAATAATGTTTTGAATCTCGCTACTTCTAGGACATCTTTTATGATGTGTTTGGGGTTTGGTGGTGTAGGGCTTTTTTGGTGTTTGGTTTGTTTTTTTGTTTGTTTTCTATTTTTCCTAACACAAATACTGAAACACTGCTATATCACTTAAAAATTAGGCTTTTGTTTTCACTTAAGCTTTGCCCACACGTCCATCACAGCTGACTGCAATCACAGTTGCAGCCGACTGCCATCAAACTGAACACCAAAAAACTTCCAGTAAATAGCAAGGTTCAAAAGAAGGTGACTGCCTCAAAGCAGAAAACTTGCCCTTTCCTGACTCATCATCAAACCTCTGCACAAGAAAGATTTAATGAATCACCAGGAGCACACATGAAGCACCATGTGGGAATGGTTAGAGTTGGTCAAGATTTAGTTTAATACCGGTATCTTATTTTCTCTTTCAGACACATGTCCTTGGGTATATATGAAATACCGTAATCAGTGGAATCATTATTCAGGTCTGTTAGCAGTGGGTATCAGTATTAAAATAACTAGCTTCTCCTCATATGCTAGCTACTGAATTCTAACATGTTCTTTCAAGCCTTCATATGAGAAGTGACAAATTGCCACTGCTTGACATTATTCTCTCCATGGCATGTCAAAAAAATACTAAAATCCAAACGCATTTATTTCTAGCACTAAATTCATATTCTCAGATATGCAGGAAAAGGAAAACAAGAACACATAGGTAGTATTTCAGTATCTGGTTCAATATATCTTACTCAGCACCACTGTACAGATCAAAACCAACAGGCTTTCCCCATTTCATTGTGAAGTAAAGATTAACTCTAAAATGCAGTTAGCTGTGATGCTTCATGACACAGAGAATACCTCCTCACAACAGAAGAGGAGGTATTCTCTCCATGCAAACACTTACATACTCAAAACTAATGACCAGAAACAGGTCATTATGAAACAAGCAGAAGTAGCAAGTCCTGGATAGCTCTGTTTAAACTTATTTATTTGACAGATCATGCTCAACAGAACTAAAGATTACTTGGTTTCTTGGAAACAAAATCTGAGAGTAGGAATTTAAAAATTTTTCTCCCCATTAGCCACTTTGGAAACTTCTGAAAATAAGCACATCAAAGTGGTCTTGTCAAACTGCTTTGAAATTAAATGCCTTGTGCTCCCCTCTCCGGAGCAGTATAAATTTAGTCATTATTAGAATTAATGTAATTGTTCTCTAAGTGCTCTAGGAATAAAAGGTGAAATGAGCTTGGTGACTGCTCTTTCAGTCTCAAGAGAACGTGCTGCAGCAGACAAGTCAGGTTGCAAGAGCAGGGATGCACAGGGGTGCTTTGGAAACCCAAGGGCTGGAGAAAGAGTGCAGCAGAGCGGAGCCTGATGTACTCACAGCATCTGCACCAAGCACAGCTTATAGGCAAAGGAGATGCCTGTTCTTACAGGAAGGACACAGAAATCCCGTGAGTAGAACTGCCCTCTGGAGATACCTACTGCTGTCTCCTGTCTAGTGGAAGACAGGAGCCTTCAGCAAAATGACTGAAATTGAAAGGGACGACTCCAGGCCTTTGAGTTCTTACTTCCCTGTAGACTATGTCTCACCACTTAGGGCTAGTCCCCAAAAGAGGCATCAAGGCTGAAAGAGCAACTGAAGAAACTAGTTTGAAACAGCCAGTGGTTTGCAAACACCAAGCCAAGTTTCTTCCAAAAGTGACCAAGCTTGTGCAGCCCTGGGCCATGCCATGAGGTGAAACAAAGTGTGCTGGGTTGGAATATTCATGGAAGCATTTCCTGATCTAAACTAAACCAGTAACATGTTCACCCTGCTTCCCAGTGTAGCCAGAACACAGGAAATGCTCACATCAGAATTTGTCACCCAGATCTTTGGGCTGCTTCCACCATGTTATTTCATATAGCCCACAACACAAAATTTGGAGACAAGAGACAATGGCATCTGTTTCTGCTTCACCCAAGATGCAGGAAATCTGCTTTTAACACATCTCTCCCTCCCAGCAGTGGAACACTGACACACATTTCATTTCCAAGACCAGACACAGGAACCAAGGGTGTCTCCACATTATAAAGCACTTTGTCATTTTATGCTCATGGACTAGTTTTTTGCTAACTCTGCTCTCAGCTCTTGCTAATATTTTCAAGATGAAGTTTTTTGGATTTTTTCCACTCCAATATGAATTAAACCCCACGTAAATAGAAAACCCTCAACCCCACAAAAAATACTCAAACCTTAAAAAACAAAGCAACCGTTACGGAAGGACTCTGATCGCAGGATGCATTTAAGCTGCAAATGACTTTCATCAAATGAAGTTATCGCACACCAAGCCTTACAAACAACAGCAAGAAGTAATACAAACTACAGATGTTAACATGTTTACTAAATAAAATCATAAGGGGGGATCTATTAAGTTTCAGAAGTAGTTTAACAGGCAGTCTACAGCACAGAGCTATGTCAGTAGGTGCTGAAGTGAGCTCTTAAACACAGGTTTCACCTACGTCCACAATTTACTACCCCCAGACCATCATCACCACCTATCTCTTTGGAAGAAGTGATCCAGGCAACACTAGAAAAATTTACCTTTGCTTTACAATGACATTTAGTAATTTTAACAACTTGAACTTTGAAAAGAACATTTTAAATATTCCACATTTTCATCACATTCTGTCAGTTCTAGACTAACTACTCTCCTGTGAACTGCACTACAATGTGGGCTGCCTTACTCCCCCTCACCTCACGTGCAGGTTGCTGCCATCCTCTTTTATGCAATTCTCCATTCTTTCTATTTCAAAAAATTGTTTAATAAATAGGATTTTAATTCAAAAATCAATGCACCTGAAACATTGCACAGCAGCTCCAAGCAGAGCAGAAGTCAGTGCAGCCACTGGGATGCAAACCCTGCACACCCATTGGTGAGCCAGAGACATTTCTCCCAAATATGAACAAAGCCTCTTGGGCAACTTTGCTCTTGACAATACAATCTTATTTATTACATATTAAGATATCTGTCATTATTGATCTTAAAGCAAAGCTTGAGGTTTTTATAGAAGACAAGGCTTTGACAGGGAAAGTCTAACCCACTCCATGCCTACTTTCCATGCCTTTATGAAGTGTGAGAATGCAGAAAGACCATAGCTACCTTCAACTAGTAAAATCAGACTCCTAAAATATATTGTATTTTTTATATATAAAACTTAAAAGTAATGGTTAGGATACTCCATAGATGATTTCCCCCTGATCCACATTGTCCAGAACAAAATACAACAACAAAACCCCCAAAATCGTAACCCAATTTGATATAACAAGGCCAGAGCACAAGCCAACCACTAAATATGATTTGCTCATAACTCTATGTGTGTGTGTGTGTGTGTGTGTGTGTGTGTGACCAAAGGGGTTTGGAAATTACTGGAACGGAGCCAAGACCCAGGACCCCTAAACAAGAAACTATTTAGTTTATGAAAATATCTGTCTAGCAGAAATGAAGAAAGAAGCCGTGTAGAACAAATTTTGTACCACTGTTCATAAGGAAAGCCTAATAAGAACACCAAGGTCTTTCCAGAAATCATTTCAAAACTTTACAAAGGCAAAAGGGAACAGGAATAAGCTCATAGGCAAACACATCAAGCTGAAGTCATTTGTTGCAGACATGCTAAATGGCTTTTTCTCCTTGGAAAATACCAGTGTTGGAAATGACCTCATCAATTTTTCATTCATGGGGATCCATTCTAAATTTACCTCACCCCACTCCCAGCAGGGCTGAGCTGACAGTGAGCAAACCAGGGGGCTACAATGCACAGCCCTGCGGCACCCAATGGCAAAAGACTTGCTCCCATTGGGACCGAGAGACAGCACAATATGTGGCAGCTGATGTAAGAAACAGAAAAGGAAAGAAAACCTCTGCTTTTCCTCACTTTCCTAGATAGAAGGTTTGGGAAAAAGCTTTCGTCCCACTCTACAGTTTCAGTGTAACTTTTACATTTTTCAGTGACAGCAAGTAAAAGCAGACCTGTCCTATGAAAATGACTGAGCTCCAGACAAACTGCCTGCTATCTATTTACATTCTGAAATATTCATTAAAAATCAACCATCGATTGACTGTTAAGGGACCCATCTTGATAAATGCCAGACAACAGACGAAACCGAAAGAACTTCACAGTCCTCCTGCCTTGCTGAATGGGGCCATCAGTCATTTTTAAGTGGCCATTTGTTATATTGTTTTATCCAACAAATTTATAATGATAATGAATTGAGACAAAACATCAAACTACAGCCTCTTTGCCTGAGAGTAATCTAAACTGAAAAGCACATGACACAAAAACAGATTGATGGCCAGTGCAAAATAATTCCCTTGTGATTAATATATTTTACCCTGTTGATATTTCTAGTCATAATTATATTCCAAGAATCCACTGAATGATGCTAGATGTGAAAGACCACTTAAGAGCAGTCTTTTTTTTTTTCCTAGAAAAACTGCACTTTTTTTTTGTAATACAGAGGGGAAAACTGACAGGATAAACCAAACATATGGCCATACTGTTAACAATATTCTGCCTATGTATATAAAGACATAAAACTTCTTTGAAACACTTCCAAATACATTAGAAAAATAATCATTTTTATCATGACCAGGACTTTAAAATCATGTAAAAGTAAAGGCTGAAAGTCCAATGAATCCAAACTCCACACAAAACCAGTGCAGCTCCTTCTCTCATCAGAGGACCCAGAGTTCCAGCCTGCAGCGGAGCATGGGATTGTTCCTTCCCCGGTGCAGGACTCTTCCCCCCTTGCTGAACTTGAGAAGGACTCTGCCAACCCATTTCTCCAGCCTGACAAGGTCAGCCTAAAGAGCAGGCCTGCCCTCACAATGTCAGCTGGGCACCATCCTGCAGCACCACACACACAACCAGCAGCCCAGGGCTCCTGCACCCTCCCGTGCCCAGCTGCACACAGGAGCACGAGGAGGTGAGGCAAGGGCACATCAGAGGTTGGGAGACTGCTGGGACTGCATGAGCTCTGCAGAGATCAAGAAACACCCCTTTTTATAGAGTCACTCCCTCTAAACAGCTGAGATAAAGTTTGCTCAGCTTGTCGGTTGGTTGTTTTTTTTTTTAAAAAGAGATGGCACACAGGTTGCAACATTTGTGACACATCAATACTTCTCAGGCTTATCATGTATAAAATTAGCAGTCATCTCCTAACACCACTGAATTCAGTGTTGTTTATAATTTTCTCAGCATTAAATAATTTAGAACATCATCAAGCTTGATCAAATGAACTGCCCAGTCTTATTTCTAGAAGCTGTTCATGAAACCACAGCATGAGTGGTGCGACTGCACCCAAGGCCACTCGTTAACTATGAACCACATCTGCTTTTCCAATTTGAATAACCTTTTTTCCCCTTTAATTTTTTCTCTCTGACCTCCTTTCAGTCCTGTTTACTTGGGTTTAGATTAAAGTCTTGATCTTTATTTTGTCCAGAACTTTTAGACTATAATTCTTCTCTGTCAGTTATCCATTTCCTTATCAGCTCCTACCCAAGTCTCATCTCCATATGCCCACATTCAATCACAATCATCTCTGGATGCAGTTGTCACTATTATGGAAAATGCAGAAGCCTCATAAGCTGTGTGCATTCAGTATACATGTATGCTTTCAGGTTTATTTTTGTATATTTCTCATTTTTCTGGGAAAGATTCATCTAACCCTATTTTATGAGACAGAAAAAACATGTAAATATTTCCTTCAATACTTGCATATATGCTTAGATGTCATATTTATACAACACCACATTTACATATGTTATGATAGGTCCGAGCCAGACCAAGGAAGACCTAAAACATATCAATATAACATACAGATAATGCAAACCAAATTGTTTACACTCCCAACGAAACACCAACATATTCACATTAGCAATGGAAAGCTTTCAAAACTTGCTTAGTAAAGGAGCAATAAAGTGAAACACTGAGGCAGGATGCTGGCTGAAATCCAATCTCTTCTCTATTAGAGCCAGAACTTTATCAACTGATCTTAACAGTGACCACAGAGAAGCCCTCTCCACCTCTACTGCTTAAGCTTTCTGGAATCATTCTTCCCAGAAAAGGAATTTTTAGCCTCAGACTTTGAATTCCTCCACATAACCACATTTTTCTTCTCATTCAGTGATATGATTTAACTATGGTACTTTCCCAATATAAAAGATTAACATCTGTATTCAGAGCCCTATATTTGCAAAGACTGCCAAACAGAAAACATGTCAAGAAATAACTCAGTACCCCCTTCCTTATCTGCACATATTTTGAGCAGCTTCCTCATGATTACTGCAGGATGTCATCAGAAGGGCACGAGAGAGTGAAACTATGGTGACGAGAAAGAGGTCACCCTGTTCTCCCATTAGTCCTTCCTTATGCCACCAGGAAAGTAAAAGCAGAGAGAGGAACAGAGATACAGAGCTAACACCAATACATGTCTCACCCAATTACAGTCTTTCTCAAGGAATTTGTGAAAAGGTCACATGACTCCAAGAATCTTTTACTTTTGCCTGATCTGGATGCCCTCCCTTCTCTGCACGGACTCTGGGTACAATTGCCCCTCTCAAGAATCTGGCAAATCTTTAACTACGTTTGCCCTGGTGTCACTTCTCAATTCAACGCAGAACATTACCATGCTACAGTAGTACTGCTCTGTGCTGTCACCTGGACAGCATGACTCGTCCACTGTAACATAATGATCTCCAGAGAGAGCTTACAGATAGTCAGTTTGTTATTTTCATCCTCTCACACTTTCAGCCAGTAAAGTGCCTCCCCAAGTTTACACATAAAGGATTTTATCACTGCAGTTCTGGAAGATGCAAATAAGATTCGTATGGTATCAGTCGTTCACTCTGCTATTCATGCCTAAGAGATCTGAGTGGGGAAGCGTTTGCTCTGCCATGATGCGAGCCCACCCCAAGCTATTAGACGTTGGTATGGACAGCAGCTGCTGACATGTCAGCAACCAAACCAAAGAGAAATTCCTCAAGATTTTGTGTGCTGATTTTAGCAGCCAACAACTGCTGGCTCACAGGTGGCCATATGGGCCCCTGACCCTATGGAAAAAAATTGTGTACATTACTGCACAGCTACTAATATCATTTTGTCTCTTACTAGGGTTTAAATTGGGTTCTGGGAGGCCAGAGGTGTTTTCTGGGATCTGCAGGATATAAAGCAGATGTTCTATGGATGCTTCTGAACTGAAGGTTGTTTTGCTGGCTGTTATTTCAGGAGACTGCATTCAAGGACACAGATGATTCCCTCAAGTCTCATGCTGCTTGTGAATCTGGAGGTAGCTGTAATCAGCATGTCCACTACCTGTTGTGAACACTAAAAGAGTTTACCAAAGAAGGAATTAAACTCTTCTGTATCCCAGTCAGTTGTTCACACATTGCAAAAGTTCTGAACCACTAAAAGACAGATAAAAGCAAATTATCACTGACATAGATAAGAATCGGTTCTCCTGAACTATTTTGCTATGTTAACAGAGCTGTAGATTTATATTTCTTGTGCTGAACTAATATTCTTTTTTTTGAAAAGAAAATCTTGGGGGTTTGCTGGGTTTTTTTGATTGTTTCTAACCATGACTGGGATTCAAGGGTTGATAGAAGCTCTCTAGGACATAGGTTTTCCACAATAACAACATAGCCCTCCTTGACCAGTAAAGTTTCCATAAGGCCTTATGTAACTGAGATGCTGTCCAGCATTCTGCTGGACCATGTCCTACATTCCTCTGTACCACACCCTGCATTTGTCATTACAACTCATGTGCTCTGGTGCAAAGCTGTGTTTAAACAGCCTCGGCAGGAATTGGTTAATGTAGCATCCCAGCCAAGCCTATCCTTCACAGTCACCAGCAATTCAGACTGGCAGATGTCAAGGCTTGGTATATTTTATCAACTTACAAGCATAAAGTCAGTAAAGCATGGAGGTCCACTAACAGCTTTCTTTTTAACTAGTGCAGAAAATGCATGCTGCAAAACAGTATCCTATCACAAGAAAAGCAGCAAGATACTTTCAAAGAGATCATATCCTGTTTGACTTCTTAAAGAACACCTGTCAATGTGGCATCTGAGTGCCACTCCACAACACCTTAAGCTTCATAGTCCGTAGGCCTAATGGAAGACAGTGCCTCTCTCATTCTCTCTTCATCCTTGCACACAGGAATAATGAACACCACTACGTGCCAGCCCATTCAAACACCTGGTTTCAAAGGAATTACCTATTTCCTTACACACTACTAGGCTTTCCTCTGAACATTCAGGTATTGCCAGAAAACACTGGGTTAAGCTACAGCTGTAATCTGTAGTATTCCCCTGCCTGAAAGACAATACAGCATATGAAGCTCAAACTATTTAATCTACTGTTTTATAACACAATATAAAATTCTGATAGTAGCATTAATACGTATAATGCACATGGCTGTAAAAATGTCAACCAACTTTTATGGCTTTCCTCTTCATATGAATATTCAGTCATCCATTTGTTCCTAGATCCACTTCAATCCTGAAAAAGAAAATATTAAGAAATTTAATTGATGTATTTTCTTAGAAGTTCATTAATTTCTCAAATATTACTGTATACGTATATGTAAATGTAAAAAGTCTACTGACAGTAAAAAAAAGGTCAGAAGAACAGTAAGTTTATAAGCACTTCAAACAAAACTGGATAAATATGACCAAAGAAAGTATATTGGAGAAAGCCTTACATTTCTTCTTAACTCATTGTTTTAGTCAAAGCTCCCAGTGTCTTTAAGTTCCGAGTGGCTATTTGAGCACACTAAATTCCAACTGCTTTAATTAGTCTTCAGAGCCCATTATGCATCAGTGCCCTGCATTTGTAAAGGTAAACTTTCCAGAAGTTACTGAGCTCAAACATTGTTTGCCAGTATTTCAAACTGTATTTCCCAGAGATACTACGCAAGATCTGAACAATAACACAAAAGAAAGTCCAAGACCATTACCAAATTTGAATATGTATTTCTTCAAAGGTTTCATATGGATACATGATTAGTTTAGTTATGAGGGCCACAAAGAGAGAGGACTGAAGTCCCTCTCCTATGAAGACAGGCTGAGAGAGTCAGGGTTGTTAAACCTGGAGAACAGAAGGCTCTGAGGAGACCTTATAGCAGCATTTCAGTACCTAAAAGGGCTACAAGAAAGCTGGAGAGGGACTTTTCACAAGTGCACATAGCATAGGTCCATGTTTCAAACTAAACAAGGAGAGATTTAGATTAGATGTTAGAAAGAAACTCTACTCAGAGGGTGGTGAGGCACTGGCGCAGGTTGTCCAGAAAAGTTGTGGATGCCTGCTCCCTGGAAGTGTTCAAAGCCAGGTTGGATGGGGATTGGAGCAACCTGATCTAGTAGGTGACATCGTAGGGAGGTTGGAACTAGCTGATCTTAAAGGTACCTTCCAAGTCAATCCATTCTATGACTTAATATAAATCTATAAAAGAAAAAGCAAATAGAGATATAAATATTATATTCTGATTTTTGGAGGTTTCTTCAGATTTCAGAAAATACAAACATCCATTAGTCCAAAATTTTTTAAAAGCCTTGGGGAGGGGGAAAAAAAACCCAAACACTTCAGATGTCAAAAATTTAAGTAGACAATATGTCTTAAACTTCTTGCCAGAATATGTGCATGTGTCTGGAAGCAAATGCTACTTACATATGTCTCTTCTAATAGTGAAAATGGTGTGAAGTCAAAAATCTAAATCTGCTGCCAGAGTTATCATAAACAATCTGCTGTTATTTTTATATCATTCAAAATAAGGTTATCCTTCAAATAGCAGTAGCGTATCACCTGCCTGATTTTAAACAACATTCTAGTATTTCATTACTGTTGTATATACGATAACATGACAGGTTTCCAAACACCACATAAACTTTTACACTGAAAACAAGACAAGAAACTTCCATAAGAATGTAAAAATAGTCCATTCGTATACTGTGTTACTATTATACTGACTAAACACCATGCACTTAAATTTTATTTCTAAGAAAAAGTTTAATAGAAAAAAGTAAGTTTCAAATATTTGTAGGAATCATAAAAAGTTGCAAAATCACCACAAGCACTGATGTAACAAAACATAACTAAGTACTGTGGAGGCTGAGAGCATGCTAACTGATGTAGGCCATTTGCCATGTATCTTGTAGACTATCTTTCCCTTTTGTTATTTCATCTCCCTCAGTATTACTGGGATTGCTTCAAACTTTCCATTTCATGAAACAGATCTTCATGATTATTATTTTTTTTTTAATTGCACACTTAAAGAACAACTTTTGCATTTCTAACTGTTCTTTTCTCTATGCTGATGTCCAAAAATGGGACACTGGATCAGACTTTCCATATCCTGGACTTGCATGATGTGGTCATCTAACCAGAACAGAAAATTACTTAGTCATCAATTTTTTTTAAATTAAACGTATCTAAAAGCTTCACGGAGTTTTTGTGAGAGGAAGACAAGAGTTTGACTTGTAATTGTTTCCAGTTCTCCAGGTTTTCTCGTCATTACTCCTCTCTACATGCACACCGAGACACATGCTCCTACAACACAACTTAGCTTCAAGTTACACACTGGTGCTGGAGTCCTGTTACTTTACAGTGGCTATGGTGACACAGCAAACACGGGTGTGTGTTTCAGAACTGCTAACAAACTATCCAACTAGACACAGCTGCAGCTGGCTTTGCATTATTAAATCACATCCAACAGCCCTCTTCAGGGTAAAGCTACTTCGTTAGCAATGACAAATAATTGGGTTTTCTAATTTATTCTCTTCAGGTCTGCATAAAATAAGCAGCACTGAATTTCCCACATCCTTGTACCATTGGGGTGTTCTCCTCCACAGAAGGGCCATTTGAGGCTAGAAGAGGCTAAGATTAAGAGCGAACGATTAATCTGAAAAACGTTTAACTAGTAACTTTGCAAATCTTTGGCCTGATTTTCAGAAGAGCTGAAAAGCTTAGACTTCAGACGAAAGGACTTTGAAATGCATATGAAACACAGGACCATCCATCCTTACAGATCTAGTGCATACATTCTGCCACTTGTCATCACCACAATGCCCGCTTTGGATTTGGGTTTTCAGTATCTTACTGTGAAAACTCAGTTTCTGCTATCAGAAATATGAAAGTAGACATTGAAACTATAAACAGAAGCACCTTCCCCTTTGCATCAAGCAGGCTTTATTTTAGAAGAAAATCTACCCAACGAGACAACTTCACAGTATTCCTGATTCGAAATGTTTAGGTCAAAAAGGCTAAGTAATCACAGAACCAAGTGTCTAACAAACACATCACCAGTTTCAACCTAAAGAATGAAATTTAAGTAGCAAACACAGAATTATGTCCACTGCCAGCCAAAGACTAGCCATTACCTTAAAACAGTGTTTTCAGGCCCCAGGAGTTTATAAAGCTTATGAATGCCACCAAACATTGGACTCCTTCTCCTACAGCAAGTGAAAACCAAATAAATTTCAACACCTAGTCCATACTGAAAATCTGTCTTAATCAGGTTAAATGTCCTGGGAGTCTCACCCTGACCACCATGCCCAACCACTGGCAGAGCCGAGCATGACTCATGGACCAGAGTAAGAAACATGAGAAGAGTTTTGGGACAATCATGCTGAGCGTATTTCTAGAAAAACGGAGGCCCCTATGTGTGTACTTAGCCATATCTCTATGAATAAAACATTTTTGAACATAAAAACTCATGTTAATTCATTTTAAAAAGTCCACACCTGTATCACTTTCACTTTTCTTTTACATACTGATAATTTTTAAGTCAATTCATGTTAACGCAGTTACAAATTACTACTTGTGCCATTTTTACACTTTTCTAATTCAGACAGATATAAGAACATATATTTGGAAAAGACCAATTCATTTGCACAGTTAAGTCATTTGCTGAATCATGATTTATTAACTTTTACCTCTACAAAACAAACCTCTTATTTGGGCATAACTGTGTTTCTTAGTCACCCTCTTACATAATTTATTTGATTTTTAAAGTATGCACTTTTCTTCTTGAAATCCCTTAAATCTGCATTTTGACTTCTGCAATCCCTTTCAAGGGCCCTGAGTCATACCAAATTTTCCTGAAGACGGAGCATAACTTCTCCCAAACTAATGAAGACTATCCTGACCATCGGCTAAGGCAGGATTACTGAAGGCACAATTTCGGCACCATTCACAAAGGAACACAGATTATCCTCAACTCAGTGTTGAGGATAACTACCTTTATAATAATAGTAGTCACATACTTGTCCTTTCCCCCTAAGTTTCTGATTCTTGTGAGAAAATTTGTAAACTGTAGAAAGTGGACATTCTGCAGAAGCTACAGATAAAGTATACATTAACTACAAGCTACAGTTCCACAACTGTCCTTGACATATAAAATTTATATGGGACAGGAAATGCTGAAATTCAGTGCAGCACTGCACTGAAATCAGCATATCCCAAAATCTATCTCAACTGTACTTCAAGTGCCTACCTCTCCCAACCTTAGTCCTGAGGATCTTTAAAAACTGACTTCCATGTATTATTGTAACTGAAACTAGCCAATACACTTTGCCACAAAGTTGTCTGTAAAAAAAAGTTTAAAAATTTTCAATTTCAACATAAGGCACTGTCCTACCAGCAGGCATCACAAGCTGCAAGACAAGCAGGTAATACAGCCTAAAATACACTGAGTTTAGTTTTAATGTAAGTGCTATATATTTTATAAACCTCAAAGGACCAAAGGATCACTTGCTATGCATTCTGTTACTCTCACTAAACAACTGTTTTCATAAGGGTTATTCTGTCCCCAGTTAAAAGTTTTTGCTAGTCTTTGATTGTGATTCCTGTTCAAGCAAGGCAGTTACTTGCATCAAGAGGCCAGCCCTCCCAATCAACGTCTTTGTTGCTCTGCTGTAACATCAAAACAAAAATACCTTAAGTTGCTCAAAATATTTCTGAAAATAACTTAATGCTTCAACTTCTGGTTTTCAGATATTTTAACAAAAGTGCAGAGAAGCAGGAGGCAGAAAGTGGGATGCTTGTTGCTAGGTGATACCTAGCTCTCTTGAACTCCTACAGACTGAAATATTTATCCAGACTCCCACAAAGAATGACATCTACGATAGAGAAAGGAGACACATACATCTACTAAAGTACACCATGATTCACAGTAAGAAGCAGCAGCTCTGTCACCAGCTCAGTCACTAGGGCACCTAGGATGAGGAGGCTGCAGTCTGGGATGGGGGTGATGCAGCTCCTTCTGAACACTTTGCCCAATTCCAAGAGAGCCTTATGGGATGATACCCCAATACATTGACATCAAACCAGAACAATCTCAATGCCATTGGGAGCACAGCAGCACAGGAAAATGTATCCTTGGCTCACCTGACCATATAGCAGTGGGGTTTTTCTGTTCCTTGGGGTTTTTTTCTTCTCGGACCACTATTCCCTGACAACAGGTTTCCGTAGAAAAAAGCATGCAGTTGGCCGAAGTCGGATGAACAATTCATTAACCAAACACACAACCTTCATGCCATGTTCCTCCCCCTCCTCACTTTAGAAGGTTTACTACACCACTAGACTTTCAAGAAGTGCTTACACAGTCCTTCAGTAAAGGCTTAGAGGAATAAACATTCTTCTTTACAGGGGCTTTTATTTGACATTAATGAATTATTCTTAACTGAACAGCTTCAAGGATAAGTCACAGGCATTCTATTCTGAGTCTTCAAGATGAAATCCAAGAACAATTTGTTCTCCCTACAACTTACGGGTCTGGTTTGACAACAATATTGGATAGTTTCAGAGAAAGTTGATGCCTTTCAGTAATACTTAAAAAACCCTGCAACTGCATCAATGTACACAAATGAAATCAGAAAGTGTATGCACATGCTGATGTATCGTAAAGGCAGAAAAGGACTTAGTTAAACTCTGGAGAAACAGTGGAGTCCTTAAATGACTGGATTTCGGTAGTAAATCTAGAAGAGTGCAATAAATTGTATGGAGCAGAGGAAAACATAACAAGTCAAGGAGGATGTAGTATTTTGGTATTTTAGAAGCAGTAAGCTTTGAAACTCAGTTGTCTGAATGGATAGCTCTGAAACCTTGATACTCCTTCACAACTCTAGCTTAAACAGAATGACATTGTTTTTCATTAGATCCAAATAAAACAAATAAGTCACACTTCACTTTGGACAGCTTCTCTGACATGCAGAAATGTTCATGTTACAGTGCACACACACAGCACAACATCTGTTAGTTCATCACCTTATACTCGTGCACAAATCGAATTCACATATTAGAGCTACAATTTTATTTACCAGCCCGTGTACAAAGTCAAAGGACTCAATGAGCCTTTTGTTGCTAGGAGAATTATAGTGTTTTATGTATATATAAATATATATACATATACATATGTCTATGATAATATAAAAACATGCACATATACAGTCACATATTTTTGGTGAATTAATTTTTTTTTGTAAATAATTTTCTAAAAGAATCTGCTGAAAGCATACTTTCTAATGTATTAGTCAAAACACAGGCTTTCAGCCAAGTTGTTAAATGTAACTATGTTTCTGAATCCATAAAGAACTCCAATTTTAAAAAAGTCATCTTTTCTTCTTCAGACTTCATTTTATCCCTGACTTTCTTCAGCAAAACACTGTTACTCCCCAGATAATGATTATCCAGGATTTGTACTCATAAGGGCTTATGAACATCTGAAAGAAACTATAAACCAATAATATTTAAAACTGGATATCCCTAATTTCAGGTCGGGATTATTTATATTGTGTTTCTGCATTTTGTTTGTACTTCAGATAAAACAAATGGGATGAAATGTACTGAAAGTGAAGTCAAACTGAAAATGAAAAGGACTGTAACCCCACAGGAGAACAGGTTGTGCTTCAAGTAAGATACGAAGGAAGAGACTTGCCAGTGAATCTTCCATATCATCACAGTGGGAGTAAGGAATAAAGACCAGCCTCTCCAGCAGGTTTTCCATCAGGAGGCTAGATTGACACTATAGACATTGCACAGAAAAAGACTTAACAGTATAAGTTTCCTACTCTTATTTTGCCCTGATAATATGGATTAGCATTATCAAATGCTATCACTCACTCCCTCCCTTCTGGTTTAATGCCCTTACTCAAGCAAGTTCTATGCTCAGTCCAGAATCAAGCCAACTGTGCCTATGGTACGTACAGGCAGCAGTACTCATTCTCTCTTCACAAAGTTGAAATATAATCTTTTACATTCTAACCCATTCAAAACTAAAACAAAAATTTCCATTTTCTGTTAAGAGGCTGCTGAGTCCCAGATACCACCAGAACAAGCAATCCTCACACTAGTATGCAGTTATAAATGAAATGACCAGCGCTTAAGAACCAGTTTCCTTAGGAATACTCATTAGGTTTCCCTGTGCGATGGCAACCCCCAGACTAACTACCTGATCTAAGGGTGGGTGGATAAACATTTAAGGCCTCATGCTCCAAGTCTAAAGGAATGAGCACAACTTCACTGCACATTTGTGCCAAAATCTGCTCTTGGTCAACCCAGCCATAGTGAGCACTGCTACCAGTGGCTTCGCCTGCAAGAAAGTCTAAAATACATGAATGTCTGAAACAGATTAATGCTGCCTCAGATAGAAAATTCTACCCTTATGTGGCTTAGAACTTTGTAAAGAGTCTCCTCATAGTCGCCTTCAGAGGGAACACCAGAACAATGGAAAAATTAGAGGGGAAGAAAAAAATGTAACACTGTTTATATGTGGCAGCTTATATAAACTCTGGCATGTTTTCTCCTTTTAGACTGTGCAAGATGTTGTAAAAAAAGTTAGAGAATGGCACTAACCACTATCCCACTATGGACAAAGTAACGTGCATCTCTGCCTTTACCACAGTGTCAAGTGCTCTGTGCCAACTTTCACAGCAAAACCACTTAAAGAATAAGCAAAACCAGAGAAGTTGTGCCCATTAAACTTCCTTTGAAAGAGGGAACAAAATCGTTCCCACTAGCAGCAGAAAAAGTTATACAAGCTGTAAGTTTATACATCACCAGAAGGTGGTTGTAAAATCAGTGTTGATGGCTCTGTAGCTGGCACAGGCAGCAAGAGCCAACACCTTGTTTCACAAAGCTGCAGTCTAGAGATGGTCACCCCCTCAAAAGTGCACATGTGCAAGTTCCACCTCACTGTGTCAATCAACACAAGTTAGCAAAAACCCAAACTGCTCAAACAAACTTATTTTGCTCCTCCAAAACAGAGGTGTTCATAAGCATGGGGTGGCTTTGACCTCTCTATCTAGCACAGCCACAGCCTCTATGAGAAGACAGGCTTCCACAATTTATCACAAAATCAGGAAAAACAAGCACAGAAAACCAAGCAAATGCTGTTCCAAATTGTGCTGTATACTGAAGAAACCTAACCATCCTAATTTCCAGGCTCAGAGTTATGATCCTAAGAAAAAAGAAAGTCACAAGCTGAATGCACTGTGCTCTCCATAGTGAGTAGTAATGTTCAGCTCCTACTCCTGCCTTTACACAACCCACAACAAATTCCAACACTGCATTCATGGTAATTTGGACCCCTTCTTTTCCTTTCTCTTTGAAACATACCAATAAAATGTTTATTCAAGGAAACAGCATAGTATCTATAGTAGGTACATATTCAGTTTCTAAACCAGGGGCACTACATGACACCAGTGATGTTATTAATCTTTTTAAGGAGCCTATTTGGCTGGCATCCTACAGATGTGGGTGATGAGTGTCTGTGTTAATAGGAAGATACACTCTCTTAAACTGATCAATTGACCACAAGTGTTTCAATTAATAATTTTTAATGTCTTTTCTCCTAGCCTATTCTATCCTTTCTTGAAAGTGCACACTGGCATTATTATTAATAATTATCCCCCTGCATATTGTAAGTAAAAGGCTCAGAAAAGGGAGAAGTTCCAAATCTGTAAATACAATATTCCCATCAGGCACTGACCACTGTGAAATAGCCTCAATACCAGATTCAGCAGTTATAAATCTTTTAGCAATAATTTGAAATCCAGAGAAAGTCACTGAACTGCACTCATGCTCGATTCCTTTCAGAGAAACGAGGAGAGTAAAATTTATCCCAATACTATTCCTGAAGAATTTCCACTGAAAACTGTCCATCCCAGCATTTCAAGCTTCCCAGCACATGGTAACGCTCAGCACAAGCCATGATTGACCTTAGGAAGTGGTACATGTTTTTGGAATTCCACCCGATACATACCTGGTCATATCCCATCAGCCTCCCTAGGCCTCATTTCTCTCCTTGTTCCAATGGCCCTCTTATTTTTGACAGGATACTCAGCTGATCTGGTTATTTCTCTGTCCTTGCTTAGACAGGAAGATATTTGCTTCTCCCCTCTCTGACAGTTCCCCCATCACTTAGATTTTATTTTTTTTTTGGGGGATGGGGATGGTTGGGGAATAATTCAATGTATTATTTCATCCAATATTCCAAGATGAGATTAATCTGCAAATCTGACTACGCACTGAAGTGCAAAAACCAAAAGTAGCCTGATTTCCAAGGTAATTTGTACTTTCCACTCTCTTACTGAGATGACCTCAGCAGCCTGCAGGACTTGCCATCTGCATACAGTGAGCCAGTGCCATTTCATTTTGCAAACCAACATGGACAAAGAAGCACCTTAACTGTGGCTCAGCAATTATTCACATTCATAGCCCAGAAACTACGACCTGAAGAGCAACTTTAGCAGATAAAGTTCTTGCCAGTTGGCAGGTTCATCTCACCTACTGACGGACACCTACATGTGCGCTAGCTGCTCTTCATGGCTCTATAGCTAAAGGAGAAAGAGGCAACGTGAGTTCCTGAGTCACTGTTACCACAGCCAGACTAGCAACTACTTTTGGTCAAAATGTATTTTAAATAAAACAGTACTTAGTCATCTGCAAAGTGAAGGGTACTAAAAGTTTTAAGACCTTCGTATTTTTAAACAAGTCTTGGGTTCCTTTGTCCTCCTGAACAAACCCTCCAAATGCTAAGACTTGAGAAGTCATAATTTTCAACAGAGCCAGGTCGACTTGGAAAAAAGTAACTCAAACCGGTTAAATACTATTTTCAAGCAGAAACAGGTGATATCACCCATGCTAAGTTTCCTCTATACCAGAGCTCATCAGTTACATGGACACCACCATTAAAAAATTACAAAAAACAGAAAACGAGGATGGTAAGGAAGTCACATTGCTTGGTTTATTAAATGAGAGACAAAAACACTACGCAGATAAAATCCTGCATTTCATGGAGGAACACAAAATTGTAAAGACCAAGGATTTTCATTCAGCTCGGCCAGGCTGCTTACCCTGTACTCGTGTCACCCCAGTTAAACAAATCAACCCCAAATTTATGTTCTCACCATTCCTATTACAACCTAGGAATTGGACTCATCGTATTTAATTATCTTTCCAGGAAGAAGGTGTAACAAATAAATTAACAGATGCCATTAATCAATAATTTAGTAAGAGACACAAATACCAAAGGTAATTATCACAGAGGAGAAACCTTTTCTTCCCCCTTGTCAATATTCCAGGTGCAGCAAAAACAATGTGACAATATGGATACTGTTTTGAATTAAGCACACCTTTGGCTAGCCTCAAAGACTTCTACTCAACACACAAAACCATCCTTACATGACCATCATGATCCATAACCCCTACAAACTGTCCTGACTCAGAACACCACAAATTACATGAACAACTAGACCCACCACTTCTGAGGATTCAGTTCAACAACTCCTCAACAATCAAAGCATTTGTTTTTCTATCAATTCCCTTTGATTACTTTTTTGATTTCCAGGTAACACCTGACATGGTACATGACTTTAAATGCTTAAAAAAGTGGTTTAACTGGCAGTAGGAGACACATCCTCAGTTAATGCCAGGAATAGACCTACCTGGTCTTTTGATAATATGAGGAAGCTCCTAAATTAGATTAACTACTAAAAAATATTTCTGTAATTCAGTTACATAAGAGATAGCAAACAACTTCTGCTATTATAATCATACCAATTATGAGCAGTTGCCCATCATCTACCATCAACACCAATGGAGCTCCCTCAGCCTTTTCTATCAACTGCTTCTTTTGGTGACACAGTTTCTTCTTTCCATGTTAACCAAGACAGAAACATTGCAGTTGTACCAATCTCAAGCCTTAAGTGTCCTTCCATCTCTCTTTCTCAAGTTCATGATCCCTACAGCCACCCTTGAGACACAGCCACTAGTCCCTGCTCCCCCTGACACCTGGTCCAGGCAGGGAAATGCTCCCCTCTTGACCACTGGACCTCCCTTTCCACTTCCCTCACTTCCAGGACAGGCTTCTAGTAGGCAAGTTGGCAGCGTCTCCAACAGTTGCCCCATGCGCACCCCTGCACTGGTGCCACACCTGGCACCTTCAGCCACAGACTTCAGGGGTGTGAGGCTGTTAACCAGACCACTCTCTTCTCACCCCATGGAGTAATCAGTCTCACATTTCATTGCGTTATATTCAGTGGTTTTAAAAGAGTTTAGAATTATAATTTGAAACAAAGCCATGCAGAGCCTGCAAACCCAACACCTTCCTGTGACTTGTCACATGTACCCTCATCACTCCTCTTACCACAACTGTCCATTCACCCCCTTTCCTGAGTTTCCATTCTGTACAGACCACTCATGTACTGACACTATTCCAACAACAATTGGAACTGCCTCTATTTCCACTGGAAAGACTAATTTTGACTCCTTCATGCTGTTTATTAATCCATCACTATGAAAGATTTCGAGGTTTTCTTTTTTTAATACAAACGCTAATTATTTTTTCTGTATCTTAAATTGTGCATCTGATTATGGATTAGATACAAATATTTTCTGTTCTCCATATTTAGAATTTTCAATATCCTATTCACTGCTAGCAGTAGAGGTGGCTGGTGCTACCTGCTCCACAATACCACGAAATAAAACTTGTCACACACAATGCTCTCCTATTTAAAAGATTTTGTTACCAAAGAAGAAGCAATTATAAGAGCACCACCACAGGAGCAAACTTCAGTTAGTAACACCACCACACACAATCGAAGTACTGACAGTAGTCCAAAGGCGAACAGCAAATATCACTGCACATTGCAATATTATGACATTCTGAAAGCAGTTTTATTAAAAGCAGAAGTAGCTGCAATATTCTTTGCAATAAGCATAAGGCATAATGCAAACAATTCACACTCTCACAAATGAAAAAAAAAAAGTGGCCAATGTCATCATCCTAATAACTCTACAGGATGCAACTCCATAGGGGTTATCACAATCAAGATTCTGTTAAAACGACCATTACAAATATCTATTTTTAATTAACTGTAATTTAATCTTATAATATGAAGGTTATAACCTGATGATTTTCATAAGACAATGAATTAAAGATTAGAAAAACAAAATAAAGGTTAGCCTCTTGGGAGAGTAGAAGGAAATCATACCAATTTTAATATACATGGGAAAAAGTAATATAAGTCAATGAAAATAAAAAGCATAAATTTTGGTTACGGAGACGAAGTTTTGTAGATAATAAAAAAGTAAAGCACTGAAAATAAAATTCCCCTAAGTGCACATGTACAGTTTAAAAAGAACAAAAATCAGTGTTACAGCCCTGAAGTTGATACATGAGAAAATATGGAAGTGAAAATAATGTCTGCTCTAGTAAATCCTGTATGGCTTAGTTAAAAAAAAAAAAAAAAAAAAAAAAAGGGGGGGAAATTAAAAAAAATGCATGCAGATATTTGTACAAACCCACACAGAAAATTTGTATCAAAGGGTTAAAACCCAAACTGCTCCCAGCAGGGCCATATTCAGCACAGGCATATATCAGGCCCAGGTACCCAACCATAGGTTTACAGCTGGGGAGGGCTAACGGGGACAGGCTTCTTGCATTTAAGGGCCATTTTCATCAGCTCCATCACTTTTACTCTTTGTCTCAAACTCTGCAGTCAGATTATTCTGCTTTTCCAGCTGCATTTTCCAACCCAACACATGGAGGCAGCCCACTTTTCTCATCTCTCCTTCCTTTATCAACTGACCGAGTGACAATAACATCAGATTGGTCCGGTGATCCATCCGCCTGTTTGCTTCCACGTCCCACTGTGCACAGCAGGCACACTAAAATACAAGTGTCAAGCAGTCAGGAAATCTCGACAGGCCTCTAATCTTAAGGGCATCATCAAATATGGTTAAGTCATCCTCTCGTATGGAAAAATCTCATGGACTGAGGCCAGCAGTTTAAAGGGCTTTGACAAGCGCAAAAGGATTACAACAAGCCAGCACCATTTCAAAATGAAAAGCACAGAGGTCTGGCTTCCTAACAGGCAAATTCACCGAAGAGCCACGAGCTTAACTGGAAACATCTTAACATGCAGTATGTCAGCAAATACAAAGTAAGCTCTTTCAAACACGTAACGAAAGAAATAATGCTGTATTTTCTTCAGTGCTGTTTTTCTTATCAGCATTTGAAAAGAGCCCACAAGGAAATGCTATACTGAACAAGTTCAGGAGGACTGTATTAATACCCAGGGATGACATTCAAAAACATCTTCTTACTATTCTGTAAATGCCTTCAAAACAAACATCTCTAGGCCGTACCAAGGATGTAGAAGTCTCATAGAAGATGCTCTTGAAAAGCCTCCTGAGGCCCAGTGTGCCAGAAAGGGTGCCAGCACTGCCTGTGTGCCTTCTGAGCTTTTTCATACTTTGTATCCAAGACACTCAGTTTTCAGATTCGGGAAAGAGAATAAATTCTCAAGATAGAAGGCTGAGCAAACAGTCACAGCATGCCCTCCCCTCCTCTTGGAGAGGCCAAAGACAAGGGCTGTGTCAAGTTCTACCTCTCTGGGACTCAGCTTTCTGCCTGAATCATCCTCTCCCCTTCCATCTCCCAAGCCAGACTAAGACAAAACATTTCTTCCACAGAAATGAGGGGCATTAACACTAAGTTAAATTGATACTAAGCTTCAAGCAGCTGGTCAACAGTAGCTTGAGCTGAAGCTGCCACCATACTGGAGGCATCACCCCCCAAGACCATGGTGTTTACTGAGACGTTCCCAAACTGAAAGAATTTGGCAGGAAGGGCTGGCATAGGTAGGAGATCATTTGTCCTTTTCCTCCACTCCTCATCACCTGGCTCTCCCCTGCTTTGCTTCATTTTCTCTGTTGCCACCTAAAGAGGAATCAATGGAAAATTCACACAAATTGTGAAAATTAGGATAGAGGAAACCTCAAGTGATCATGTAGTCTCTCCCTAGTAATTCACACCACCATGATCACCTCAAAAAATCATTTCATCTTGATTATATCTATTACAGAAAGACTTCAAGAAGAGAATCACTGGACCTGCAAAGAAAACTGCCTGTAGCACCAAGATCCATCCTGATTCACTCTGAAGACAAAACATCTGCTTTAACTTACCACCAGGACCACAAAAAGAACAAAAATAGTTTACGCAGACAGGGTGCATGCCAGATCTCTGATATTTACTTCAATTGTTCCTAAAAACATCTATAAAATAAACACTTTGCAACAGAAAATTAGGATTAAGCCCCCCACAAAATATGACTAATTACAATAAATTCTCTGCCTTTGAAGGATGGCAGAGAATCAAATCAACTATCACAGATGATGTTTGCAAAATTATTTAAAGATGAAAATCAGTATGAATTATTATCAAAGTTTTAGCTGTCAAGAACAAAAGGGAACGTAAGAAAAATACATTTTCATTCCTCAGTAAGAGATAATGCAGTAGTCTTTTTTACTGAAAAAAAAAAATCCATACAAAATAGCAATCATTCCTCCAGCTTTTTTAAAACTGACTTCATACACAAGCTTTGTGACCCGTGCCCCCCCAAAACAACAACAGGAGTGACAAAAGGCAGTTCCTTCATGCAGAACTCTGTCCTCCCCTGGCTAAATTTATTTTCTCAGAGAGGCAAGGCTATTGCTAACCCTAGTCAGATGAAGTTTCCAGATACCACTGAACTCTAATACTGGCACATCTAGGTCATTACAAAGTCTGTGGAGCTGATGATCTAATTGGTTGTGATCCCAAGTGAAATATAAAAGTCAGTACTTGGTCCATGTATATGTATTTTTTCTATTTTAACACATCTCAACTCAAGGTAGGTAAAGAAATAAATGTAAATTTCTAAGTGAAAATCTGTATACAGGCTGTATGGTAGCAATGAACATTTGAGTGAATGCACATTCAAAATAACACCATTCTCACAATTAAGATGGAAATCTTTTTAGTATAGTAAAAAGACACATAAGAATGTAGACAGTCTTGAAGCAACCACATGCAGAAGTTGTTATTACTATGTACAGATACTTATAAATACCTCTGATCTCTTGGGATTTGAGATAACATCCAATTAGTCACACCCAGAGAGTCCCCACAAATAATACCAGGGGTTTTTTCTATTGCATACACAAGATCGCACAAACAAATTTTTTTTACTATTATAATTCTGATCATATAATTTGAATATAGTTTTCTCAATAAACATCTTGGCTATTTAGATATACTCTAATGGGTAATGGTCAGAGAGAATACTTCACTTGTGTACTGTGCTGTAGGGATACACTGTCTGAAAAGGATATTAATAAATCCATTATTGTAAGTACTCACAACAATTATTTAACTTTTAATTGTCTTCTCTCATATGTTATAGTCACATAAGACAGCAATGCTGTTAAAAGCAGTGGCAAACCTCAATACGCACTCATGAAAGACAAGGCCAGACTAACAAGAATGGAAAGGAAACAGCAGGAAAAGAAAAAAATGAAAGAGACAAATGCAGTTGAGAAGTAGAGAAGGAAAATTAATACATGTTTACTGCAATGTATACGGATGCATTAGCGTTTTCTCTGCTCCTCAGAAAAGGAAACACAGAAGTATTAATGATAGGGAAGACCATACAGCTTACTGCCACCATGGAAGACATCAACAAACCCTAGAGTGTAAAACTAGGGTTCTACACAATACTTCTTTAAAAAGACCACACAGCTATGCAAAACACAGCAAATGGAAAACTACATTTGACATTTATTTTGCTTTGTTAACTTCTCTGTGTAAGTCTAATATTTTTTAATAAGACTTTTTCAGGGAAGTAGCAGATGATTCCAGAAACTGCCTGCTCTTTTGTGCACTCTTACTGACTTTAAAACAGGTGTATTTCTGAGGTTTTGCTTGCTTACTCACACTCCAGTGCACCAGGTTCATTGTTTTTAGCGATTCCTTCCTGTGTGAACAAGCTTAAGCTTAGGGTTTTCTTTCACACGCCAACAGGAAACCCTGCCACCAAAGCTGCAAACAGCATGTGGAGAGAGGTTCAAGGAAGCAGCATGACCAGAATGTCATATTACTTTATATTTAAACAGAAAACCAGAAAAATAATAGATGAGCAGTCTAGAAAATGAAGGGTTAAAATTGTTATCTAGAGTAAAGAAAAAAAACCCCCACTATGTTTTATCACATGCACCAGATAAATTGTTCTTCACCTCCAATTATTGGACTACAAAGCAGGTGAAAAAACAGCTAGACCACCGGCCTCATGATATATTCATTTGCTATTCAAAGTCTCACTAGTAGCCAATTTCTAAGTGCCAATACTGTACAACAACTTTGTTAAAACTGATAGGATGGGACAGAGTTTCAGCAGGTTTGCAGGTGATGAAATTTGGGGAGGCGGTGAGTGCACTCAAGGGCAGCACTGCCATTCAGAGAGATCTCAGCAAGCTGGAGGAATGTTTTGGCAGGAACACTATCAAATTCAGCAAAAGCAAATGGCAGGTCCTGCACGTGAGGAGGAATAACCCCAAGCACCAGTACACACTGGCTGGAAAGAACTTGGCAGAAAAAGAGTTGGGGTCCCAGTGGATAAAAAGTTGACCATGAGCCAGAAACAGAGTTTCATGGCAAAGAAGGTCAACAGCCTTCTGAGCTACATTAGGAAAAGCATCACCAGCAGGCTGAGGGAGGTAATCCTTCCTCTCCGCTCCGCACTGGTGAAACATCTGGAGTACGGGGTCCCGTGCAGTGTTTCCCAGCGCGGTGCAGACATAAACACAACAGATAGAGTCCAGAACAGGTTACCAAGCTAGTGAAGGGCTGGAGCACGTGGTACTTGTGGCCAGGCTGTGAGAGTCGGAACTGTTCAGCCTCAAGAAGGGTTGGCAGGGAACTTAATGGTGTCTAAAACTTCTTAATACAGCACAAAGACAACAGAGCCCAACTCCTCTCAAAGGTGGGCAGGAACAGGACAGAAGGTAAAGGTCATAATTGCAACAAGTGAAACCAGAAAATAAAAAAGTTTTTATTATAAAGGTCATAAAAAACTGCAACAGATTGCCTATAAAGGCTACAATCTCCATCTTTGGGGATGTTCAACACTTGACTACCCAAGGATCAGAGCACTCTCACTCAATTCGGCCCTCCTTTGAGCAGGGACTGGACCAAATTAATTGCTTTCAGAGACACACTCCAAACTATATTAGTCTACCATTCTGAGTTTTTGTTTTCCTCTATATATAAGATTTCTCCAACCATTAAGATTTTAGCAATATAGTTTGAGAGTACAAGATCCCATTCCAGTGACACAGATTTTTAAGACCCAGAGTTCAGGGAAGTTTTACATAAGTTTTATCACTCCTGCAACTGTAAAGACAAAAAAACCTCCAAATTCCATTTTCCTTCTAAGCTGCTCAGAAAGAAATGCAATTTTTTTTCAGAACACCTAATCATGAATATGCATATAATCATATATTTATGTAAAAATATATATTGTGTATCTTTATGTATTTGCTAACATGTCTTGAAACCTCAAAATACACCTCACATTCTGAAGAGGTAAAAACCACAGCAGCCTCATATTTAAGTACTATACCACAGAAATAAAAATCACAATTCTCAGTTTATTATCTCACTGATATTTCAGCTTTTCCATAATACAAACTGTATTTTAAATCAGTGCCTGTGTCATGGGTTTCCTACACTTATGATGCTGACTAGCATAACAACAGCTATAGCCACAGATTATACAGACACCAGAAAAGTGACAGTATGTTTTCAGCTGAAAATAAAGATCTGCACTACTTGAGTGCCAAATCATGTGCCACCACTAGCACATACTATTAGACTACACCTAGGGGACTTCAGTAGCTTGAATCAACTGCTCTACCAAAGACTTTGTAAACTTTCCATATGTGAAAAGCAAAGCAGTAATTTCACCAGTTTAGGTTTTTTCTTCTATGCACACATGCTATGTTTATGTAAGCACGTATAATCCATCTGAGGTATAAAACATATGCCAAAAGGAAATTTCAAGTTTCAGATTTTTATATACAAATGAAGAATAAGAATCACAGGACGAAGCAGAAGGAGGAACAGATTTCTGTAGCTTCCCATCATCTGTGACCAAAGCACCAGTACACAGACATGATACTAATCACCCAGGACTCCACAGATTGCATCAGCAGACTTACATATGGAATCCACAATTATTATTATTATACTTTGATGCAAAAGTTAGCCTGCACAGCACCAAGGATTGGGAGGATACATTCAGTTCCCTTTGCCCTGCAAAACTGATGCAGCCTCAGATGATATTTTTCTTCCTTCTAGAAAGGTCCAGGTTGTGTCTCAGTTCAAAAACTCTTAAAAACGCCACAGTAAAACCATGGTTTTCAGCAACATCTGTCTTTCTTTTTTTTTGCAATAGTATAACTGATTTCATATAAAACCAGAATGAACACAAAGCAGACTGTGGAAAATTCTGCCTGCATTTCAACCGTAAATCGTGAATGTCATGCTTGGTTTCGGGTCGTGGGACTTATCTATCCTTGGGAAATATCTCGAGGAGAGCAAAGTAGCTCTGCCTTGGTCCAGCTCACTACATACACAGCACCTTTGGGCATCTCTCCAGAGCAACCATCGCCTTCAGCAATGGATGTTCACCAGCACAGCTCTCCACGAACTATGCCATCAGATGCCCAAGGGCAAGCAGCCATACCTAGGGTATGGATAATCAGCATTCAACATTTTTGTGTAAGCAAGCAGCAGCTGAACAACTAGCAGCTGTACTGAATGCAAAGTAATTTTAAAAAATCCTATAGTTCACATCAAATATTCAGCTCCTTGCACCATAACTATCCATGCATTGCAACAGTAATTTCAAAGACAAACACCATATTATTTTTTAAATGATCAAATCACATACTAGCAAAAATATACAGTTCTGGAGAAAAGAAAACCCTATACCACCAAGGAAGAAAAAAACAAAACCCAACCACAAAAGTAAAGCATTCTCCTTCCCAAAATACAGTCACAAGACTTAGATGTTTTAACTTTTAACCCACATTCTTCAGGGGAGGGATGGAAGGAAGACAGGAGAATAAATATATGTTGCCTAAAATGGCTTAACAATCCAGATGCGCTGTTATACTACTATTCACAAAATACAAAGCCAGTTTCAGCATTGTAGATTTTGAAGTGAAAAAGACAGGCAACTTAAATTAATTACTATATTGATAAGGCCTAAAAGTATTAAGGGAGGTATGGAAGACACAGCTTTACATATTAGCTCTCACTGAAAATCAGAGTAAAAAAAACCAAAAACAACAGAACAACATTTGACACTTACTTTTATAACTGCACTGCATAAATATAGCCCAAGGCAGGGAGAAAAACCCACAGTGGTCTAGTTAAAATTTTTAGTATCAAATTTATAACTGATCCTTCAAGATAATGAATCAGCAATGCTACAGACCTAGTGTTTCCTTCTTCCATAAACAAATACACTGATTTGATTGTGTGAGGTGCCCAGGACACCCACTGAAGGTGGGAACGTGGGTCGTTTCAGAGCCCAGAAAAGGTTTACTCTCTGTTTCCAAGCATCAGGTTCCTTATTAAAATCACTGCTGTAATGCAATTTACCCAAAACCAGGCTTTGACTGCAGCAGTAAAAGTTTTGAGACTTTGACACAGACTGAGATGTATCTAATAGATAAAAGCTGCACTTTAGGAAAATAACTACAATTTAATTATTTCTTTTACTTCTAGCATGCCTTAATTCATAGTTAGTTTCTTTTTATGAAGTCAAAAATGAAAGCACACGCAAATCCTTCTAAAGAATAATCCAGACCCAGCACAAGGTAGCCCCCAGTTGCAGCTCTGTCTTTCAAGTGATATCCCCTAGGAAACTGTTTGTGCACTCCAGTCACAGCTTCCTCAGTTGTAAAACAGAGCAGCAACTCTACCAGAAGACAGTCACGGTTTCGGTAAAGGGCCCAATTCATGACAACAGAGAAAGACATCCAGAAGCATGATGCCAGCAGCTCCTGCTTCCCCCATCTCCCCTCCCAGCTGACATCACCAACTCTTGGTTCACCCCGACGAGGGGTTCACCACTTCTGATATTCATCTGAATGCTTTGGAGAACTAAGGTCACCAGATGGACAACTCTAAAATTGACTTTTTAAAATAATTAGTCTTCAGCCAGATTAATGAACTGAATCTGCATGCCCGGAGGCAATATCAGTACTGGAACCAACATTCAGAAGGGACTACAAATGAAGGGAGAAGGGGACATGTAGACCGCTGCTTCTGGCACAGCAAGGTGCAGGGTTTGGTAAGTCTGTCTCCTCAAAACCATATCTGGTGAACAAATAGGAGGACATGCAAACTGCTTTTACTGCAGGACTGAAAATCTTTCCAAAACTTTTTACATTCTTTATTAATGGCATGAAATGTTTAAATAATGTAAGACAACACTTTAGATTGGTGTATCAAGATCCAGATGTCAGGAAGTCATCAGCAGGAGCTAGTAGAATAATGTTCTCTGGCCCATAATAATTCAATTTTTCCTACAATTCTGAAATTGTCTCAGGACTCATCTACTGCTGACAGAGATATCTACACATTTTCACATTAAACTGCAGTAGGATCAATCCTTTGTGTAACTGTACTCCTGTAACAGTGAGTGAAACACAAAGATAACTCTCCATAAAAAAGGATATTAAGAGTTCACAGGAGAATTTTTATTTCTCAACACTTTTTACTTTACAGACATGCTTCAAAAGGAAATTAAATTAACCCATGAGTGCTATTTAATTGTCAGATATGATGCCAACAGACACTTTAAAAAAGACCAGACAATCAGAGACAAGAGGTATGTATGATATACTGTGATGACTTTCAGTACTTTGCTTCCATATGGCTGAACATATTCAAATCTATACATGCATGGTGTTTCAGAGCAGGCAGCACAAAAGGTATATTTAAATTACATGCTTGTTTATAGAGACAAAAGAAATTAAAATTACAATGAAACTTCCAAGATCTGCTTGCAGGTCCAGCACAAGAGAGAGGCAGCATCCTGGACACTTGCTAAGCCAATGAAGCACACACTCCTACGCTGATCTAGGAATAGTTTGGCATAGTCTCTACAGACAACACTTTTTTTAAGGAAACTGATCCAATCCCTCCAAGGTAATTCAAAGCTACCAGTATTTCTAAGCAGCACCTTAACTATACTCATATAGACCATTAACTTGCTTTTCTGGAAAATACACCATTTCTGTTATAGCTGACTTCCTCGCAGTACAGTACAAGGTATCTTCTCCCGTCCTGCTAACTTGTTTTCTACAGGTAGCAAATAACTTATACCTGAAATTACTTTATTTTTGTTGAGATATTCAATGCTAAGTTTTGCCTGTAACACATTATTACAGCTTTGACTTATCAATCTCTTATAACAGGGATTTCCAGTGGACATATTTAACAGGAGATGGTAAAAAAATTATGAATTTTCAGCTACTTAATATTACCAAAAGCCTTTACTGTAACAATATAAGAAGGAATGGACAGTACAAAGTAAATCATTATCTACAATCACTTCCATACATGCCCTATCTTTATGACTGCTGGCTGCAACCTTTTTAAGGTCCTATCACAGACCGTGCTTATCTTAATTATACTTTAAAAACTTTCTTTTTTTCTCCCTGTGCCCCTCTCGCTTCTTACAACGAAGTACCCTTCAAATTACAAATCAAACTGCTTTAGTTTGACTTTGTCCCAATGATTTTTCACCACCAGCTCGCTATTCATAATCCCAGCTACCTTCTCATATCAGAACCACAAACAAAAATGTCCCATAAACTCTGATATTTAAAAGGCAGTTACTCAGTTTCTGGAAGCTGGGCAATATTTGGCACATACAAATAGACCTGAATACCAGATCCAGCACACATCCCCCACTGCAGCTACATGCTCACAGGTACCTGATCCTCAAGCTCCACCACCCAGAAGCCCATGACAGGGATTTTATGCATGGGAAAAGAGAGGCACTTCACAGCAGGATCAAAGCTGTCACCCACACTTATAAGAGCTGAACAGAATCAGCAAACTGCTAATGCATCAAAAAGAGGCTGATCTTAAACACAAATCCTCTGCACAAGGTACCAGATCTGCGGTTCCCACATACAAAGAACAAACATTATTCACTTGAGAAGAGCTGACAACATTGCATTCTTCTAGGCTAAAACAGAGCAGCAGCAACAGGGGGTCGGCAGCACTCTACACACCTATCAGAAGCTGCAGAGGACTAAGCTGCTCCTCCCAGATCAGTGGGGTCAAAATCTATACTCAGCTTCTCCCAGTCAGGAACAAGAGATTCACTCCTCCAGAAGGCACCAAAAAGCATGGGACAACATGATCAGCCATGTACCAAAGGCAAAGATGGTCCCATCTTCCCAGAGCTGTTTCATGGATTTGAACATTTGCTGAAAAAAGCTGCTGAACTCCTTATTGAGGTCCAGCCCCATGCATACCTTGGATTACCATCATAGTCAGACACCAGGTGGCCTTGCCTTGCTTTGCAAATAGACCAGATCCCTCTCTGGAGCTCCAGGAATAGCCACTGGGGCATTAATTTCATCAGTACTTAAGGATACACTGATTTTCAATAGGATTTAGGCGCTCACAAATTTCATCCTGAAGGAAGAAGATGAACAGACCAAACACACCAGTCATGCAACAAAGAACACAGCTGTGCAAGAGCAGAGTGGTCTCCTCCAAGTCTTCCACTAAATGAGGAAAACAGAGTGAGATAGCAAGTGGCACCAGTTACCTTCAGGGACAGGAGGAACAGCAGCAGTACAACTTTCTTCCAAGAGAGAAAAACGATGGAGAAAGTAAAGGAAAAGAGCACTAGGAGGATAAACATGAGAAAGAGAACAAAGTAAAAAATGGTAGGCAAAAGAAGGAAGAACAGACTGAGCAATGGAGAGAGGAAATAAATAAAAATGGTGTACACTTTTATTGCTCTTTCAGTATGGAAAATTTTAAGTATTTTAAGAAAATTCCAAATACTTCTCTGATGAAACAATAGCCTTTTAGCTGTTGTTTCACTAAGTGTAGTAGGGAGTTTTGTCCTGCTTCTACTTTTATAGAAAACACTGGATCAGAAAATTGAGTGAGTGAACCACAATCAGTAAGTAAAATGAAGTCATCTAGACAAGCTGTATCTGTTGATTTTAAATGTTTTTAAATAGCAAGAACATCTTGCATATGTATACTCATGAGTAGGAGACCAGAATGGAGAGAGACACAAAAAAGTGGGTGAGAGCCATAAAAAGAAACCTTTAGAAAAATGTAAGACACTAGTAAGAAGATGAGTCAGATATGGAAAAGGATAAAAAATATGTTCAAAGACATGAGAGGATGAAAAAATTCAGAAAAATGCAAAATTTCAAGTTACTTAACTGTAGTGCTTGTGCTTTCCTTACTTCCACAATATACATATCTGACAATGTCCTGTATTTATAAGCATAATAAAATGGTGATAGGACTGGTAGGAGTACTTCCATTATATGAAAATTTATGGCTATTCTGGATTTTAGCAAACCAGTAGCAAGACAGAAAGAAGAAATAACATCTGCTCTACCCATGCTCCAGCTCTGCAGAAGCATGGGAGCCCTCCCTCCATGCAGGTTTCTGTTTTACATGAAGGGCAACTTTTTGAAAGTACTTTCAGTTGTTGGCAACTACAACAACCTCAGTGGAAGGAGTCAAACTCTGCAGTAAGAAAAATCCATACCATCCCAGAGATGTTCCTGCTTTCTTCAATCCCCACCTGACAGCAGGCAGCCAAAGCTCCGGATTGCTTTTAAAGCCTTGGGCTAGTTTTATGTTCTCCACTATTAACCTCAGCTAGAACTGGAGCAGCATTCTTGGTCTAACACCCAACTATATTTTCTGCTCTCCAGCTAGCAAGCATCTTGGTTTCTTCCAACTTCTTTGGCTGTTTTTCACATAGGTCCATACATACGTAATAACTATAAGAATTCCCTAAAAATGTTAAGACTGAGCATCCATGAAGAATAACAGTTGGATAAAAGGATCTTAAAGGTCTTTTCCAACATAAACTCCTGATTCTTTCCTCCCCCCCCCCCCCCCGTTTGTCTTTCATAGCTTTCTTCCAACCCAGTCAAAAAAATTTTCATAATGGTAACACAACTTTTCCTCAAACCACAACAAAGAGCCTTCCTGCAACAACCCTCCCTCTTCAGATGCATCAGCTTCACTTCATATCAGAAGTTCCAGGGACAAAAAATTTGCACAGCTACAAAAAACTGACAAAGGAGGGAGAGAAACACAGGACTGTGATTTCCCACCAATCTCTACACAGTGACATGATGCATAGATAACTGAGGGTTTAAGCACATCTCCTCCTCCAACCTTCACTGCTGACGAAGATGCTGCCCACTGCCAGTGGCTGCCCTTCCTTCAGATACAATACTCCCATTAGGGAAGAATAACGCACTCAAACAATTGAGTACTTGAGTAGTATGATGGGGTAAGGTTGGGATATCAGGTTTTTGACAGAGCTCCTGAAACATGGGAACATGCTTTCACATGGTAATTAGTTTGCAATTTGAATGCTTCTTACTGGTTTAGTTCAAAAGTCCTTCCGTACTAGCTTAAGAGGCACTGTTCAGAGAGTATTGGCTATTCAGACGCATCCCACTGTGAACGAGAGTCATGTTTAGTTGTCTTAGCCATTGAGACAATTTGAAAAATCCTACCTTTTATGTTATTTTCTGCTATTGTGGCCTATATCTGTTTCCCCCTAGTGTTAGGCATCTAATCAAAGCACCCAGATAGGGACCTGAAGTATCTTAGACTCTCCCTACAGCCAATTTTACATAGGGACAGGCTTCTCTGGATGTATTTACAGCCCACCCGAGATCTAGACAGGCTTTTTAGCTTTCCCTTGACCACAGCAGGAACACTGTGCTGACTGCACCTGAGCACAGTGCCTCCATCAGGTGTCAAATGAATCAAACCTACATCACCTCCTCTTCCTGTTGTATTTTATATCTATATATGCACACTATACATACTCATATATGAGTACATGCAAATACATATATACATATACACACAGGTATATACATACAGACACGCATAAATAAATACATGCACTTAAACGTTCCTCAGCAGAACTGCTCTTGGTACACTTGCACTCAAGCAATAAGATGCACTTGCAAAGAAATTAACTAACACAAGCCAGGACAGTCTGTTATTTCTCCCGTCGGCTTTTACAGAACCTCTAAGCCTTTACTGGGTGCACGTGAGTCTCCCAACAGACTTTTGCACTGGCATAGCTGCAGCCACACACAAAAGAGACATTAATCCAATTAAGTTAAAAAATATATACTAGAAGAAGTAGTTGCCATAGATTGAAGAGATAGAGATGTGCAGTTTGCAGGTCGCTCATGAATTTGGCAGTATCTTCCTATTGATCACTTCTTGCTTTCCTGAGTTGCCAGTGGAGTGAAGACCTAGCAAGCACCTCCTTGTAAGCAAGCAGAGAATTAGCAAAGAAAGTCTGTGTTGGTGCACACACAGGTTTGCCTCCTAACTCTCAGTCAAGGGCATTTACAAGGTAGCACGGCTCTCACAGAGTTAATGCTAGTAGACATGTGTTTGGCAATGTAGAATCTAGCTACAGGAATCAGCCAAAAATACTGTTTTGCTTCTGTTTTTAACATCAAAAACTGGCACCCTGCCCTACCATTACAGCAGGCTGCACCAAGATGAGACAAGAGGGTCCTTTGCGTCCCACCTGATTCTGTCCACTCCTGTCATATTTACCAGACCTCATGCAGACAGTACTGCAAAATTGAATTCTGTATTTCTACTTAAAATATTGGTCATGTTTTCATGGGGCACTTGCACCATCAGGTAGCCAGATGGAATCACAGTCTGTTGAAAAGAAACAAAAACACAGATCAATAACTACAGCCTGATTTGTGTGCTTTAAATATTGTCAAAACACGCATGAGAAAAAGGCTGGTGGACTTCACAGCCCAGAAAGCCTGATGCACTCCAATACAGGGAGCTAGCATCCACAAGAGTTAACTACAAAGAGAGAAGTGTCTGCAAGCAGACAAGTAAATAAATAAATAAGGATGGGGAGCATTTCACATTCTTTCAGCTATTTATATTTAATGATCTCTATACAACACAGTCTACAGCTCTCCCAATACCAGAGCCATGCAACATGTGAATGAGAACAGGAATGCATGAACTCTGAGATCAAACCTTAACTCCTCTAGCTTTAAATTGAAAATAACAGTCCTTTCCCTATTGATTTTTTTCCCTCCTCTTTCATTTGTGAAAAATTGATTTTTCTCGGCTGTGTTTGCTGAAGTGTCTATACCGGCAGCTCACTGCTTGCTTTAATCTTTGTATTTGTTCATCCATACTTCCAGTAAGCCATGTCAAATAAGCACCTGAGAGCCCCGGTCCCACACTCACTGGTGGTCTTATCAAGTCTCAGAAAGCCTATCCTTCAAACATTACGACTAAAAGATGAGGAGGCTGTTCCTGCCTTCCCAGAGGATGCCCAGGGTCCACTCCTGCAGCCAGAGACCCTCAGGACAAAAAAGCCTGTGTCAAGCATTTTTGCAGAAGGACATCTCAGAGCAGCACAGACACCTGAGAAAGACGCAACAGGAGCTCATGCTCCGCCAGCAGCTCCTGAGAAGGCAGCAGAGTAATAACTCCAGGCTTGCCATATCTGAATGTCCTCAGGAAACCTAGCACAAAAAATGGGAAACCCTGGAAGAAGAGAGAACTTTAGCAGCTCAAGATGAAATGACAGAAAGTACTCACACAACAAAGCCCTCACCACAGCTATTGCCCATTTCTCTCTGATAGATTTAACAAAGGAACCTACATCACACTTTGCCAACCTACTCAGATCCTCTGAAGACAGCTAGACTAGCTGGAAAAATGCCAGACAATGCCAGTCTTTCAAATCCTGTGGCTATGCAATTTCAAAATTGTAGTATACATGTAAAAATTTAAAAAAAAAAAACAAAAACAAAACACTAAAAAAAGTTTGACTGAAAATTTTCCAATGAGAATGATTAGGGGATTCATCCAAATAACAACTAAAAACAGTAATAATTGAGGTTAAATCTGTACTGCTTATGAAACACTAATATTTTAGCCCTGAAACCTTTCTACATTAAAAAAAAAGGCAAACAAACAAAAAAACCACTACAAACAGAAAAAAAAAAACACCCACCAAACAAACCTCTTAACTCTCAAACCAGGCCAGGCTGTGCAGCAGAATTTATGATGTGCACACATGTCCACTCTGAACATGTATGGCTTATTTCACTTTTGATCTCAACTAAGACTCGAAGATGTGAGAAGCATTAATCCACCTGGGCAATCAATCTCTTTCACACTAGAAAAACCTGCACATAGCAAACAAAAAGTAGTAATTTGCGTGTGATAGGTAAGTGAATGTCGAGGTACTTTTAAGGAAATTTAAAGTAACTAGCCATGCTGCAAGCCTACGCATTTGAAATCCTCAAATATATTCCTATTCCAGTAGCCTTTGAGCGTTAATTGTTTGGGGTTTGATTTAAGTCCAATTATTTTAAACCCTTCATGACTGCCATTTTCTTTCCCTATCCCTTTGGCCCAAGGCAGAACACATGAATTATGGTGTAAGCCACAATTATACAATTCTACACTCATTTATCAAAGTGGCAAGAGAGTCCAAGTGATCATGAGACAATAAACAACATACACAAATTATAAAACACATTTAAAGCTCTAATAATGTATTTATTATAAGGCAACACACCCTGCTTGCAAGCTATGGGCAAATTAAAGAATGCCATTAACTGAACCTCCAGGTCCCAAGAGGGACAGAGCCCCTAAGTGAGGAGGGTTGGGGCAACAGTCCTCTATAAGATTACATCCTAAATGGACAGCATTCACACAGCGTGTTGCACTGTGACTCCCACATCCTCTAGAACACAGCAAGGGGCAATTAATTTTTTTTATATAGTTATGTCCTATTTGGTTGATCTTCTATGCAGCAGCAATTCCCAAGGAAAAAAACAAAGCACAAGTTCTGCCACAATGTTATTCATTAAAAAACTGAAGTGTCTCACCCTGTGCAGAGATGAATGATTCATCCTTGTGCCCTGAGGAATATCCAGGCCAAAAAAGGATGCCAGATAAAGAGGCAATCATTTCACAAACCAAGTGCAAAATAAATAAATAAAATGAGACCTCTTACCTTTCTAAAAAGAGGAATGAGTATTTTTAAGTGAATTTTGGTCTGCTCTAAACTTCAAAAAATTTAGCGTGCAACAAATCTTTTGACAAAGCAGTAAGCAAGAGTTACATCACACGATCACAAAGTCTGCAGCAGAAGGGACAATCTTCTACTACTCTTCCAGCAGATGAGCTCTACTCCACATAAGCTCCAAATGCCAAACTGTCCTAATTAGTTTAGTGACCCTAAGTTTCAAATACAGTTAAAAGAAGAAAGACAGAAAAGCTGTGTTGCTCTCTGAAGACACCTTACAACACAGAGGCCACCTCTGTACTAGGACTATCAGCTTACGCCGGGTTCCCGGTAGAGCCATGGTGCATGTAAACCAGGTTGCTTCTGGAGGAAGCTACAACAGAAGCCTCTCTCCAGCTGCACACCAAAATGTACTCCAACTCTCAAGGGGTCATAAGGTCCTGCAGTAACAACTGCTCCCATCTTTTCCACCTTCTACTTGTATAGACATGGCCTCCAGCAAAGAGGCGCAAGAAGTCCAAATCTGGTAATTTTAAGATTCTGTAATTCTGTACTTCAAACCCCTTTTAAAATGAAGTCACACTGAATGACATAAGATGTGGCTTTTTTAATATTACCAGATCGGTACCTGTTGCATATTTTATGGTTCCCTTTACTCTCCTTGACTCCCTCTGTTTCTTTGAATCACTCTCCCTTATTTTCCAGTTCTTATTCATCATCTCCCAGCCCCTGAAGTATTTATCAAGTCCCCCAGTAGTGCCTGAGAATAAAAAGAACCACAACTAATGTATGTTGATTTCTGAAAGCCAAAACATAAAAAGAACAAATTCTAAGCTGCTCTCAAAAGCATAATTTTGAATTTTAGAAATTAAAAATCCTTTTATTCTAGATATTACCCTATATTGCTAAAATATTTTTAAAATATGAAGCATTAAATATGTATTTATATACAATATATTATATAAATATTGTATTAGACAGTTATATAACAGAGATATAAAGTCTGCATGAGACAACCTTCATGCAATAATCTCCACATTTAGTTAATTTCCAAAGCAATAATTTCCAGAGCATTAACATTTCAAATTACTAAAGCACATAGCGAGGTACAGGTTCAGCAGTTTTCTACAGGACGCCTGCCATTGAAGGAAGCATGCATTGCTAGCTTTCCAGGTTCTCGTCCTGAATCAAAAATACAGCTTCAGACTTCTTCCAGCTGAAAACTGAGCTGCTTTGAAATCAAAACAAATGCCACTGCCTTGACAAATACAACTAAATCCAGGAAATGCTTTGGCATTAAGAAGCCAAATCTTTGTCACAGAAATTTGAGATGATTATTCTGTAAGGGGTTTCACAACCGCAAAGACCAATGTACTAAGAGGAAAGCCTCTCTTACAATATTCTGGTGGTTTTTCTTGGTGTATACATGTTCCTAAATAAGAAAAAATGTATGAGTTTCAAACAGGGTTATATACATTGTTAGTACATTTAAAATGTTTGCCCCAGGCAGGAAAAGAGATCAAGCAGTTATAGAACAATCTCAAGTCTGCCAACCATAAAGAAAGCAAAATGTAAAAGGTATGAGTAGATTTAAACAAATGGAATTATTTCAGGCCCTTTATTCTACAGTATCTAAGCATCTTCCAAAGAGACACAAAGAAACATAACTAACGTGCCATCTCAAGCTCAGTCTCTAAAATCTTTCCTGGGATAAACCACATGTGCACCACAGTGTTTGGGTGATTTTGAGCTATTTCATTCTTCTTTTTGTCCCTCACATGCATCTACACGTTTGTTTATCCCTGGTCATGAGAAAATGGATGATTTGAGAATGACTTCAGGGAAGGGGGATGGAGCAGCAAGATCTAGAAGAGTCTGGGCATCATTAAGGAAATAGATGGTCTGTAGCAAGAAACTGAGAAGAGTCAAAGAAGAGGAGAAAATACTAGCTACAGCTCATCCAAAATGTCCTGCTGTATAAAAATTAACACACACCATGTGCATCTTCAATTTTCCAAATGGCTAAGGAAAAGGAATGCATTTGGAAAGACCCATTTTTTCCAGGCTTTTCTAAAGATTGTAAGGTATAGTCTCCTGAACATGCTCCTCTCAGTTCAGTCATTTCTCATGAGAAAACAGGTTATATTTTTTCATTAGTATTTTAAGGCAATCACAACCCAAGTGTCTGGAAATGTCACTCTGAGCTTCTAAATTGTTTTCCACACGCTGCACAAGGAATGCTCTGCCTCCCTCCTGTGTTCTTGCCATTCCCAAAATAACCCAAAATTCCCACTCTTCAGGATCTATAAACCAACAAAAAAGTCGAGAAGTCTCTTTCTGCAACCCCACCACATTTAAACACAAAACAGCCCTAAATAGGAAGACAACTGCAATTCGTAACAACCACCAGGCACCACATGAGAGGGTCATTCAGGCTTCATTTTGTGTTTCAGGCAACACAGATAATTTTAAAATAACACAACTGTTAACTGGCTATCATATTGAAGACCCAAACACTGAGAATGGAGATATTTATGGTCACTAAGCAAAATGAAGTTTAATGTCCTTGTCTTCAGAGCAGAAGATACTGAAAAAGGAAATTGGGAAATGTGATTCATGACAGAGTGTTAAATCAGACAGTCTTACCCCTACAATCACACAAGCATTGTCATCCTAACTCTTTTACAGTCACTTCAGAAGGAAGTGCCTAACATTCAGCATTGGAGTTCCCACACTTGGACTGTGCCTGGAAAGCAGAATTTAGTTTGGAAAAAGGTTACATCTTTGTGCCCAATCCTAAAGCAAAGGAAAAGGCAAAAAGGCAACTGTCCAGAACTGAATTAGTTCTTCGCAATCATGACTGTGACCATCACCACCAAAACACCTTTAAAGATTCTCCCCCAAGGAAGTTTTCCTTATTAGTATTTCTGGCTGTCCTCAGTTGGCAAATGGACTGCACCTTTTGCATCCATATATAGGCTCTTAAGACATAGGGTTATTTCTGCCTTCAGATTTCAGGGCAGCTAGGAGAAGTCACTTTGTACTTCCAAAAATTGAATCTTGGTCTGCCAGCTTGTTTTTAAGTTCTAGAACTCTGAACCCAAACCCAACAGCCCCTGAATGCCTTTTGAAGCTAAATACTCAAATGGAAAGCTCTGGACAGCTAGATGGGAGCAGTCAAAAGAGAAGTTTATCAGAGAACGTGAAAAATTTCACTTAGGAAGAAAAACAACCTCTTGTGGGTGTATGCTACTTCTAAAAACCACTGGCTGATGCTCTCATAGGCAGCTGTCACCTGCTTCACTCAGGCCAGCAGCACACAGGGACTGTAAATCCCTTCCTTCTGATTGGAAGATGTGCAGAGATGTGACAGAGTGCAAGATCCCCACAGAGTGCAAGATCTCTACACCATGTGGCGTATCTGTCCCTCCACACCACCATTTCCCACACCCACTTACACTCCCCCATCTCTCAGTCGGATCAGTCCTCTTGGCCTGGTGATTTCTCCTCTCCCTGATCCAAATAAACGTCCTCAGGTCTTTGCATTCAACTACACATCTCTTGACTTGTGTCACAGCAACAAGGAAGTAAACCCAGGCTTCTTTACCCAGACAAGGTGCTCCACCAAAACTCTGGTGCTAGAGGTTGGACAGATAGGGGCATGGAGGAGAAACGAGATGCATTCCCCAATGCACCCCTGCCTCCCTCACAAGGCTCTTTCAAATTGCTGTGAATCCTCTGGTCTCAACTTTGTCAACTGCTGCATTGTACAGACAAAAATCCAAAACTCAAGAAACATTTAAAAATAAACAAATCCTGCACTGTCAGCCAGGATTTTCAGAGGAGGCTGGGCTTCTCGGATGTTATGCATCCAACTGGGGATGTCTTAAAGTGGTTAGATTTTATGTGTGTTACTGCTCTCAAAGCTCGTCTTTAAGGCTGGGAAGCACACCACCGAGAAATCTAAAAGACTCTAGTGGCTTTCAGAAGGTTTGGGAGTCAATGCAAAATGGCACTCTGAACTTTCATTCTTCCATACAGACATTACGAGACTAATTTGTTGTAACAGATTTAATGGTATCACAGCCCCCTATATATTTGCATTGCTCAGCAATATCAAAATTTTCTAACCCAGCAGCTTCAGATCTGTATCAGTGGGGAGCAAAAGGAAAAAAAAAAAAAAAGGAAAGAAAGAAAAACAAAACACCCAAACAAAAATCCAAACCAAACAAGAAACAAAACAAAAAACCCAAGCAAACAAACAAAAAACAAAACATGGTTTTTAGGCACTTCCACTGTCTGATAAATTTACAAACACAAGAAGGCAGCTAGAAACTGTTCACCGAACTCTTCAAAAGACAAAACACAAGCCAGCTGCGAAATTCACTTCTTAGCACACAAATTACAATGATCCCTGCTGTTCAGAAGACATCTAGGCATGAGTGGTTTGCACTGTGCTCTACATTAAACAGAGGTCTGGGCAAATTCAGCAAGTCCAAAGTACAAAGCTCCCATGGAAAATGTGCTGCTAACAACAGTCTCTGAATGTGACAAAAACTCCAGCTTTAGTAATTTTTCTCATCACAACAGCAAAGGTATCAAAGAGGAAGAGAAAGGGTTTCTCACACATGCTGGTTCCCAGAGACTTACTACGTGGTAAGTCAAAAAGCCACATAAACAACGTATGTAAGGGAATTTCTCATTCTCTAATAAGACATCACAACACGGTGTAACACATCAAGACATTTTACGAAAGGGACAGCTGTGTTAAACCAAGTCATCAGGAACACAGAGCACCCGTAACTACAGGTTATGTGTGAACACTGGGCAAGAGCAAGGTACCATGTAAAAAGAAGTTAATCTAGTTACTCAGTTACAAAATGAGGTGTAGCCCAGCCAGATTCGATCTCTTTGTTGTTCCCTCCCCAGCTGGAGGATTCATCATCCGCCCAACCCACATGCCACGTCTGTAATTCAAACCCAGCAGTGACCAAGCCAAGCTCAAGTCTGCACCTTCCTGACCCCTGAGAAAGCAGGTAACACCAGTGAAGTTCAGAATTAACTGTTTGCTAGGTTTTATCAAATTTCCTTCCAACACGGAAGAAGCACCAAGTAAGAACAAAACCATAAATGTGCAGCAGCTTTTACCCTGTGCTCCCCCCTGACCTCGTGCTTTCCCTTCTGCACTGATTTCACACACTGTGCTTATGCAATTCATCAGCTGAGCTTGTGGCAGGTTAGCAAAGGGCAGCAGGGACAGGCTGCCCTTTTTCTGACTCCCTGGGAGGGGCAATCAGAGCCCCGAGAGATGCCACAAACACAGCAGAAGCAGCACAATGCACTGAGAGTTTTGGCAACCAGGTCCCCAGACCTACAGATCAAGGCAAGCCCAGCTCAAAGCTACAAAATGGAAGTGATCTCATAGAAGTCGGTACTTACATGGAAGAAACAAAAGGCAGGACTGAACCTGGCACCACACAGGCTCAGCACCTTTTTGAGCATTCACAGTAACACACCAGAAAAAGATACCCAAGACTAGAAAGAGTAAAGAGATTAATAGGTTGCAGAATGAAAAGCCAACAAAGAAAACAAAACTTCTTCTGAAAGTTGATAAACGCCACCACTTATAATATAGCAGATTAAAAGGAAAATCCGTGCCTCTATCATGGTAGAGAAACAGATTTACAGTGGAAAAAACTTGGCCAAAAATTCTCCATTTATCTTTGGCAATTTAAAGCATTTGCACATAAATGATGTTGAGAAGGCAAAACTGACACTTTGTTTCAAAATAAAACATCAGCCAAAATTCCTGGCTCATATGCCTCATTTGTTTTCATAGCCAAAGACTGCAAAAATCATGTCTGATGCTTTATGTATAAATATAATCTACCTACACTACAAAACACACATCACATTGGGATAGATCCGCCTTGACTGATGTGTGTAACTTCCAGGGATTTCTGTTCACTCAAGACAGAAAACACATCCTTTGATCCCTTGTACAAAATAAAAATTACAGCAAAACTTGGAGTTCAACAGTTCCAATCTAAATTCCAAGTCTGACTGCAAGTGAGATGTATTTGTGTGGCAGTCAAATGATTAAGACATCATTTCAACAGAGTTGGGCTAATGCAGCTTACCATTTTCAGAAAGCATTTTAAAACAAAAACAAACCCATCTGATTTCTGCAACAGACCAAAACCACTGACAGGAGACGTCTTTCAATCCAATAAAATGAGCAGTAGACTGTAAGAAGTCCATCCACTCCATGTCTACCGAAACACACCAAAACTTCAGTGGCTCTCCTCTTTTCCCACTTCTCCCCCACATTAACTTAATTGCTGTTTTGGAATTATTTGATCTTTGATCCTTTTCTGTCTTACAGCAACCATGACAGATGCAGAAGTATAAATTTTTATTGTTACTGGGAGACAGAATGCATGTCTCCTTTGCATGGTGTGTCCTGCTGGTATCATTTTTTTTTATTTCTAAGCCAAGCTTTCAGCAGCCATGCCTGCTATTCATAATGAAAGCCACAGTGGAATATTTCAAGGCCATTGGCAGTTGTGGTTACTCTGCTTCTTATAAACACGGCAGCTTCCTGCCGAGGCTCCCTTGCTACATCAGGTTGAATCATGGCATCCCTCACCCCTGTGACCCCCAAACACAATCATGCCACAACTCTGTCTAGTACCATTAACTACACACTGCGGTGAGATAGGCACAGAAGTGCTATCTCGAGACATCTTGTCCTCTTCCCTAAGCCAGCTGAGAGGCTGCCAGCATGCTCCTTCAGACTGCATACAGATAATCACATTTTCATGTTTCAGAAATAACAGTTTTCACTAATTGCCTGCAATGTGAAGTTCATGGCACACCTTTAAATATGTTGTGGTGGCAATATGCAATCCTCAAGGCGGGCTGCTATACGTCATTCACTCTTCTAACCCTGCAGATACAAACTCACCAGATAAAGCTCTTAGATTAAGTGGACAGTAAAGAACAAAAGGAACTTCTTTTTCACTAGGTGAAAAGAGGTGAATTAAAAGAACAAGCAGAGCATCTTATCACCCTTTGGTGATCCTGTAGCAGATACATTTATTGCACAGCAGGACATTAAATGTGTTTTCCTATATACTGATAAATTATAAATGATGTGTGTGTCCTACTTCTGGGTAGTACCACTTTTCTGATCATCTCCTGCAGGATTGAGTCAGCTAATAGCAGCCTTGGTGCTTCTGACCTTTACTTCATCAAAAAAAAAATTTCTATTTTGCTGTTTCAATCAAGGAGGCTGCCTGCAGCCCCCAATGGTCACTGCTTCACCTACCCCCAGTGACCCGGTCAGTTACAGCAGCGTGACACTGAGCCACATGCACGTCCAGCGGAGACCAGCTTCTTTAGATGACAAATGTTGAGGTGCCCCTTCAACACTTCCAGCTGCAAAGTTCCCAGCCCCTTCAGATCACTCCATCTATCAAAACTTCAGCAGGGTTGAAATGAGGATGCTGAGCAAGGAAAAATTTCTGCTGCCTGGGGAGCAAAGGAAGGAAAAATAAACCCACCCTCTCCTATCTCCCTCACTTGCTTGTGTGCCTGCACTTCCAGCTGCCTTGGTGTACTGTGTCAGTGGATGAAAAGGGAGGAGTTTGACAACTTTGCTGTCTCTCTCAAAGAGGTCAGTTAGCAGAATCAGCAGTCCTGTTCCAGGTAGAAGGGGATAGTTTATTATTTCCTCTACCCCAACTCTGAATGCTCACTTTCATTTTGACTGCATGGGTCAAGGAAGGAAAAACTTCTCTTTTGAACACAGAATCTGAAAAATTCACACATCTGCCCACTCCTGGCAAGTAGGAAAACTCCATCTATGTGTAATTTGGTTCTGCAGAACCTAATCTTCCCTATGAGAACTAAGGTAACATAAAAGATATCACTACGGAGTCCCAAACACAAGCAAGTGTATAGCAAAGCAATGAGCTACAGAAATGCTCCCACTGCTGCTGTTCTAACTTGCTATACTACTTCAGGACAAAAGCATTCCTGTCCAGAAAACCTGGGGACAACTCCAAAACTGACAAGCATGCCTGAATTTCACACTACTGCTATTCTGCCCTAACTTTAGGAGACTCTGGAGAGGCTGATTAGCAAGAGACATAAAGAGCTATGGAGGCACACCAAAATCCAACAGGACAGTTAAGAAAAGTCTGCAAAAGAGAAAGCATCCAAAACACCTCTGATCCAACCACGAGCTGGAGGAGGTGGGGGTTCAGCCTGCTAAACTGTACACAATACAAAATAATCAACAAGATGTCCTAAGTTAAATAAACTTTCCTAAATAAACTCAATTGCCTATCAGCAAGTTCTTCATAAGGACATCAGTAATGGTAAGCTTGCTCGAACAAGGTTGTAAATCACCGGAGGATATTTTACAATCAGTGCTTTATGTATCTCAATGCACAAATCAGCACAGAGCCCAAGTGCCTGTGATGCATCACAACTTCACAGTCCTGCTTCCAGACAGGGCCTGAAGAGCAATGCTGTCACAGCTGCATCTACCCCAACCACACAAGCTTGTAAAGCAGTGTTTCAGAGGACTTCAGCACCTCACTTGTGCACCTCGAGATGCAGAGGAGCAACCTGGAATTGCATTTACAGATCAGGTGTCACGGTCAACACAGTTTTTTTGGCCCATGACCACTCCACATCTTTTCAGGATTAGATTACAAAGAACAAGAGTCATCCATGCAAGATATTAACCTGGGCACAGGAGTGGTCGTGATGCAGACATAAAGCATCACTGCTCTACCAACAATCACATATATCAATACTAAAGGAGGTTTCATAAGGCAAAAAGGTTTGAACTGAATATATGTAAGAAATCTAAGTTAGCCCTCTCAATACCACACAGGTAATTTTCCAAATCATCTCTCCACTTCAGATGCTTCAGAGACATGGCTAAAGCTGCTATGTCCTGGAGCCTTTCTCATTCAAAGTCAAAATGACCAAGAAGCTTTCTGAAACTTTAACTCATGATTTATATCCAAAATTAAATTAAAACATGAGTGGTTTGAACAGACAAAAGAGCTATGAGACACCATGAAATAGGAAGGAACTGGACAAGGAACTGGTCTTAAGAGCAGCTGTGACATTCATGCAGAAAGTCATAATGACAACAGTATGGCAGAGTAACCTGGTAACCTATCTCATGGCTGCACAGGCTAAAAAGGACCCTTCATACACAGAGGTTCCTACGGAGATATTTCTACTTTTAACAAAACAACCATTACTTACTCCAATGTTTCAGGGCTAGCCAGTGAGAGCAGTCTTCTGCACAACTGCTAACTGACTTCTGTGATTTCACAGATTGTACCTTTTCTGTAAATACTTCTGAGACTTGTATACTGCAAAAGAAACTAAGCCCCAGCTGACAGCCCAGCATTTTCTAGAATTTTCAACAGCAATTCACTTGGCAGGTTATTGCAGGTGGGAGCTACTCTACCCTAACCCCAGAACACAACAGAACTGTTCATGTGCCTCCACCCATGCATGCTGTCAGAGCCACAGAGGACCACCGCAAGCCTAAAGTGAAGGAAACTTTTTACGTCACCTACAAACTATTACTAAAAGAACACTGCAAAGGTACTGGGAATTGCCACTAAGGAATCGTTTTACACTGGTCACACCCACAGGCCACTGAAATGGTTCAGTGGCATAAATGTTAAAAACCCAGCATGACACTGCAACAAGGCCACTGAATGCTGAGCTACTGACCAGGGAAAGCAAGTTACACTTTTCCAAAAGCACAGAGGCTGTGCTGGAGATGCATCGACCTCCTAGCAAAGGAGAGAGGTCAGCAGCAAGGTTCACAAGCCTTTCACAGAGAGCAGCAGAAGCAGCAGCAGGGAAGCAACCCAGGTGCACTGAGTGAGTGCACAGGAGACAAGAGGGAGTTCCTCGAGGGAGGCAGCTAGTCAGGTTGCCCAGACTTGTCAAGCCCACAGACCAAATTCTCCACATGTTCTGATAAACACAAAACATGCACCTCATGCCTTGGAGGAGCTGGAGGGAGATGACAGTGGATCTCGGGAGGTCTCATTTCTACAGCTCTGGATACAGGGTACTGTGTGAGGAGGCCCAGCAACATCAGCCTCAGCAGAAGCTGTTCGCTTATCTCCTCCTACAGCTGTGGACTTGAGTCATCCAAAACCTCCGTGCCAGCACAGCCCTGTTGCTGGACACTTCTGTTTCACGTAAGTTACATATGAGCCATGTATACTCATCCAATCACTTCTCCATGGTGATCAATCTTCTCCTTGCCACCTCTAGCAGCCCAGCTGAAACTGGTGACCTTGAACAAAAGAACGGATGGACTAAGGGATTCCTGCAATCTCCGAGGAAAACTCGGTTACATTTTTCATCTGACCTTCAGTGCACAAGTTTAGAGGTCCTCTGTCCAGAATACCAAACCCAGCAGCGAACTGGCACTGAATTACTTTACTGGGTACTTAAGGGAACCCTAAATACAAACTATCACTCAATCAGTGCTCTAAAAATAGTGGGGGGGGGGGAGAGGGCTGTCCATCCACTATTTAGAAGAAAAATGCTCTGACGATCACCTCCCATTCACTGCTCAAGGGAGAAGAAATCTCACCCCATTATGAGCTGCTCTTGGGAATAAAGGAAATTCATTAATTTGCCAGATAAACTTTTCAGGGGAACAAGAAGAGGATGACAATTTCATGCTTCTTTCCCAGTCATATACTTATCAGTGAGTGAAGGCAGTGACGGAGTAAACTCGATTTAGAAAGAGATGGATCAGAAGTTGAAAAGAAAGTCATAGGAACTCCACTAAATCATGGGACAGGACAGGAATTCAGAGCAAGAGGAAAGAAAAGAGTGACTAAAGAGAATATTTACACATACACATTCACCTCAGTACCTGACTGATCCGATCACCATCCCTTCCACATCATGCAAATCGAGTTTTCAAGAAACCTTTATACTTTACTCAGGCCTTTTTGTGGGAATACATTGAACACCACAACTATAGCACTCTCTCTAAGTGTTTTCATTCACTATTTTCTGCATTAGCCTCCTCAACTTTCACCCTAGCATGTCTGCAAGGTGACAGAACTACTGGGCACTTGGAAGAGAACCTAGAGAAAACATCATTTGCACAAAATACTTAGGATTTTAATTCCTTGGCAGACAAAGAGAAGGATGAAAACACAGGTCAGGGACCACTAGTGGAACAATCTTTAGTATTGAGACCTAAGGCCCATTCTTCAAGTCAAAATTAAATAAAAACCAAAGAAGCTCAGTAGTCTCCTGGCACCTGGCACTGAAGATCTCTTTTGATGTTTAGGAGCACAGAGCATGGTGAGGGACATCTTCCACCACCAGCACACCTTCCTGCAGTCTGCAGAGGAGCAACCAGAGGGCTTGGCTCTGACTGACCAAAGCAGAATGCTGCCAAAAATGCCAGGATGATGACAGCTGATGATGATTGAGGCCATACAGAGGAAGCTAAAGCAGAAATATGTACTGCTGGGCTCTCAAAGTATCTCCACTTCTCTGCAGCATGGCAGTAGTACTTTCGAGTAGAAGAGGTAAGAAGAGGCAACACTCAAACTACCGCAAACTGCTGCAGTACCTCTAACAGTGTTTGATTCATCTCTGGCTTCTTTCCATCACATTTTATCAACTTGTTCCAAGTGAGCATTTAAAGCACTTTAATACCTTGCTACATTTGTTACTACTTAGCCAAAGTAATTGCCAAGTAAGATATCTACCTGGCAGAGCCTGCCCATGCCCGAGATGGTGGAGGTCATGTTCTGGAAAAGTCTCACCTTGAACTTTTCCAAGTTTCTAACTCCAAAGTTACACACATTTATAAGGCAACTGAGCAGCAAAGAAAAAGGGAGGTGAAAATCAGAGATGTAGCAGAGCCACCACCTACCCCAGAACCAGTTCTACTACTGAAACTATACCAGAAATATTAGGAATTTCTTTGCCCCGTTTTCAAGTTATGTATCTGAAAAACAAAGCTATCAGTTACCATCAGTGAAAATATAAGTGATCCCTGAAATACATGCTGGCCCTAGCATGCCTAGTGCTAGGGCCCATTCCCCACTCATTCCCCCAAAGATGCACGGAAGTACCAAATCCTGCTCTGGGCTTCTTGAGGAAACTCTTTGTCCGCAATGTTTTCTCTAAAAACAGTCCACAACCGATTTTCTTTTTTACTTCCAGCATAGCAGGATTCAATTTCAGTGCCCCAGCTGCTGTATGAATCAGAGGTGAAGGAGCGAGCTTTGAAGCACAGCCGTGCAAAGGCTGTCTCACAGGATGCCGGAAGCTCTGGCACACAAAGCACCAACACCACAGAACCACAGGGACCAAACCATTACAGCACACTACAGAAAACACCTTGGAGGAGGAACCAGTCCTGAGCAAGTCACTCTTGCCTGAAAACCTCCTTGCATTGCAGTAATCCAGAAGAGGGGGAAAAGGAAAATTAAAAAAAAAAAAAACAAGCATTCAACGTCTTTTATGGCATTTTCAGCCAAAAATGTGACTTGAAGCAGCCTCCTCTTTTACATTTCTTGTTCAACTATACATGTCATGGCGTAAGAGTTAAGCATCATGTCAGTAGCTAATATAACTTGAAAGCTGAGTAAAGCTTCTTTAACCATAAGGATTTGCATGCTATTATCAACAACTGTCAAAAACTTCCCAGACTTCTGCAAAAACCTCCCAGCTGCCATTAAACTGTTAACACTGTCTTCTGCCCCCCCCTTTTTTTTTCATCTTAGTTGCTGATCATACAGCATCACATTTCACCTTTCCTGCTCCAGCAGCAGTGCTGCACTGGGAGCCCTCTTTTCCATGTGACACAGCCACCCAAAAACCTCTCCTCCTGCCCACAGGGCTGCAAACCCAGCAGGACCAGTCCTGCCCACAAGCATCCTGCCCATGCATAGAGCAGGCTACAGTACCAACACGTGAAGCATGCCAAAAGTACAGATGCCGTCAGCAGATGTGCTCTGCACTTTCAGTAGGAGCAAAGTCCTTCTTACCTTTCCTTCTCAGCCCAGGGCCTGCTGTCTCCCCTCCACCCGATTCTGACAACCTTAAATCTTTTTTCAGCTTTTACTGACGGGTTGGTTAGCAGGTTGCAGGGGGTGGGGGGAGCAGTTTTGAGAACTCATCATTAAGACCAACTTCTGATTAAGTCTGTACCAAGGACGACTCAAAGTCTCCAAAGACAGGCACAGTAAAGACACAGAGATCGTAAGATACTCAACACACAGTAAGGGACAAAGTTGTCCCCTTGATAAATAAATAGTTTGAGCAAAGATGACAGACTGGTATGCATGTATCTATCCTTTGGTCTAAATACCAATTAGTTAGGTAAAATATAAGGAAAATGAATGGCTACAACAACGAAGACAAGAAACGGGGCGGAGAGGGGAAACACAAAACAAAACAAACCACACACAGCCATAAAGGGTTGGAAACAGTTTTCAAAGCTAAGGAAAAAGTCATCTTGATGCACCTAGGGTAGATCTAATGTAAAGAGCTGCTTTCTGAGGAGACAGGAGAAACAAGAGTAGGTCAAGAAGTGCAAAGAGCGAGTGAGAGCAGCAAGCCATCATTGCTACGGGCTCCTTTGCTGTGCAAGCACCAGTTGTACATGACAAACATCCAAAAAAGAGCAAGGCAGTTCTTGCACAACACAGCAAACGTCAAATGAAGGATGGGTAAAACACACAGAAAAGACTGTATTTATCTATATATAAAAGTATATCTATAGAATACATATTTACATATATCCACATACTATATGATGCATTTTGTTGTCACTTACAAAGAGAATTTGTCCACATGCAAACTTTTTTTCCCACGATACTGATGTGATAAGACCTGTGTTGTTTTTCCACTCGTTTTTGACTTGTTTGGGGGTTTGTTTGATGAGGTTTTTTGTGCTAAGTATCCCCCTCATTGCTCTCCTGTGTGTTCCCCCATTAGTCTGCTTGTGTCCATCTATGCCCAGATGTGGGCATAGATGTGACTCTCAAAAATCTGTTTGTGGAACACCTGTCACAAGGGGATCCTTACCTATGACCAGAGTTTCCACAAATAAAACAAATAAATTATTTGAAGATTAAATATTTATGATGCACTTACAGACAAAACTCTCCCACAGAACAAGAAAAGCACAGCTCAACTCTGCAATGATGCAGAACCGTTGATTAACATAATTGAATAGCTTTTGTGTTCTCCAAGCAAATTACACAATTTACAGTCACTGAGTCTTTGGACAGACCCAAATGAGCAGATCAGCTTCTCTTCGAAGGGACCACCCATGTACTCTGTGTTATTCTTCAGAGCCTTCTGATCAGACACTTCTGTTAGCAAAATTGAAGTGTGCTTTGGGTACTGATTTAATTATAAAAAACCTGTATGAAAGATCTTGGCAAACGGGTTAATTATAGTATTCATACACTTCCTGAAAGACCTACTGAACAGGAATAATCCATTTGGATGCACTTTAACTCTGATGCAATTCAGTATAAAGACAGAAAAAACCGTCTTAAAACTTTACTTTCCTAATTTCAGTTTAGCAGAGTAGTGATGCACTAAACCTAAACAGCGTAAGTGTTCATATACTTGCTATCTGGAGAGAAAGATCAAATCTTTTTCCTCCCCTCATTCTAATAGAAACACTGACAGAAATCGCATAGTATTCAAAGTCAGCCTCTCCAAGATTTCAGCTCCTTGTCACTGCTATGCTACAATTCACAATAGTTACAACTTGAATCACATTTTCATCTGTCTGAAACTATTATCCAGGTAAAATCTGTAAACCTTTAAAGTGACATGATGTGAGCCACATTTCATATCACTCACATTTTGTACCGATGAAAATGAAGGTAGTGCTTTTTGAAAAAGGGTAACTACTATCTCCTTTGCATAGACATTGAACAAAGTTTTATGTCTGCAAGCAAAAAGGCAAGTGACATAAAAGTAGCAATTTCTTTGGAAAGGAAGGAATTGTCTCCAGTTATTTACACAAGGACTTTTAAGGAGAGCCATCTATAAAGAGTGCTTCTCATCACCATCCAATGCTTATTTATAACTACATACACACCATTTTTCAATGTCTCAATGTGAAGACTAATGCCAGGAGCTGATGCTCTGAAAGCAGACCCACTTTTTCAGTTTCCAACTACACATACTCTGTGGGTAAATTTTCAGGCTAACTTTATTATTTCAGTAAATGAGCTGAAACAACTGCACCTGTAGTCTGCACCCAGACTGTCTCAAGCCAATCTAACACAACCTTCAGTTTTAGCACCTTTACAGCAGCACTCACCTCCCCCCAGTATTATCATCAATATTTGAAGAAGAGAAAAATGAACACTAATACCATTTCCAGATTCACACAACCCATAGCAGGGAAGGAAATGGAAAGCCCTTGCCTACACTCCTACTCTTCCCAGTCTTCATCTTCCTCTGTATGCTACTACATCATTAATTTATACCAGAGATGACAAAGCGGAGCAAGAGAAGTTGGTCACTGCAAAGTGAATTTGGAGAAGGCTGTTGCCCAATTACCTGGTTAGATTTCAAATCGCAAACAAAAAAAGGAGAGTGTAACAAAACCACAAAAAAAAAAGGGAAAATTATACACACAGAGAGAAGCGCTTGCAACAAGACAGAAGGAATGTCTAAGTGCTATGAAGAATACAAGTACAAAGCCTGAATCAATAGTTTCTTCTACATATTAAATTTGGACAAGATGAACAATGCTGAGTTCCTCCATTTTCCCGGCTTAGCTTGATTTTTTTTTTTCTTCCCATTGAAGTTACCTATTTTCTTACAGAGGGAGATGAAAGCAGATAGTGCATCAGTCTGTATTTAATTCCTTTGGTATCACCTGCATGTGAATGGAGGCTTTTATCTGTTCTGCTTTTATTATTGATGAGGAAGCAAACGCAGAACAAATTGTCAAGTATTTAAAAGAAAAAAAAAACCAAACTTTTTTTTTAAACTTGAAGCACAGACAAAATGATAAACCATGAGAATCTGCATGATGGAAAGTTAGCTTGAGTATTAAAGAAAAGAAGTTAGCAAAGAAGGCCCCCAGAGTATCCACAAACCACAGGATCTTTCATTATTATAAATCCAAGCAGTATGAAACTATGAAGGAATAACCAGTTTAGCTAGAGTGACATTCAGTACACTCCAAAATAACACACTCCCCATACAAAAAGCTGCTAGCAACAGAACTGAAACTCCACTATGCAATGTCCCTGCTGCTTGCAAATTAAAAACCTTGACTTTCTGAAAGTACAGTTGTTTAAAAAAATCCCTTGGTGGCTGTTTTAGATTTTGACATGCAGTGTCTTATTTCCTTTAATAGATACTATTCTAGCTACTGTGTAAACAGTGAAAACTTCGCTCTTTAAACTTCCAGTAAATTCAAGGTTAACACACTTTTTTTCCCTATGCCTCAATCTTTTCTCTATTTGTACAGCATCTCAGCTCCAGCTGAGACGAACCTCTGGTTCACAGCAGTGTGCTCTCCAGACCCTGCGAGAATGGAGCTTCTTTTATAGAGAGGAAAGGGAGACAGAGTCAGAAAAGAGCTAGATGCTGTGTGGGTGCACAGCTCTGGGCAAAGAGCTGCTCTTACACTCAAGCAACACAGGTGTACCCCTGCAGAAGCACAGGCTCTTCAGCTGAGAATTAGAAAGCTCACCAATGCATGGTTTCAATATTCCTTGTGCACTGACACAGGCGGCACCCTGGCACTTTCACTGCACCACCTGCAGTACTTTAACACTTCTGAGAAGCACAACCTCATTCCCCCATTTCCTGGTATTGGGCAAGTGAACCTGAATCTTGCTGTCCTTTTGTTTTCTCTGATTTTCTTTGTTATTCTCTTGAATAGCCTATTGACAAGTGAGACCCTAAACAGTTCTCATTCACTAAGAAGCTTCCAGATGCCATGGTCCACTCTAACTCCCATTACTCCCTTACCAAAAGCCACTTCCTTGGCCCTTCAGCAGCTCCCCTTTCTCACTTGCTCATCTCATTCCCCAGCTCTTCCCCTCTTCAGTTCAATGACTGATAAATTTCAGAAAAGAAACCAAAACACCTTTAGCTCAGTAAGATGTTTCCCCCTCCCTTCTCTCCATTCCCATCTCATGCCACCACATACAGAGAACTATTTATAATGATACAATTAAGACTAGATTCCTAAGTCTTGTCCCCAGAAGCTCAACATTCCTAAGTTTGTGACTGTCCCTATGACTAAGAGAAGTGCACCATAGCGTATAAACTGCCTCATGTGTTGCAATGTGATTTTCTTGTCAACATGATCATTTGTACATTCTGCAGTATGTCACAACACCTATAATGTTTCAGTTCAGAAAAGCTAGCCAAGCAAACACATTTCTCATTTTGCACAGACATGCTTCTTCAGTTTGCCAACTAAAGAGAATGTCTGGCAGTATCTCAGATTTGTAATGTTTGGGGGTTTTTTTAAGGGTGCATTAAAACTGGGCTTTTTTTCACTTGCCATTTGCCAAATGAATCTCTCTCTTAAACCCAGTATTTGCTATTCTCTCAGTAGCTTCAACATTTACATATGCCTAGTCCAGTAAATTGCTGTTCAGTAAGTGCATTTTGAAGTCATACAGGGTGCAGATCTAAACCCAGACCAAGTAAATCTAAAACACAAGTCCAGAATAATTAGCTCCTTTCAGGGAGTGAGAAAAACTTGGCAAAGCCTATGGAGTCAATCATAACTTCTCTTCCTCACCCTTTCCTTTTCTCAGAGGAAGACATTTGCCCACTGGCTCTAACCTCACAGTCAGCAATGGCAGCTTGGTGACAAACACACACTGGAAGACGTGAAACAGCTCATTCTGATTTGAAGGAGTTGGCATCTCCAACTTATCTCCACACTAACTTCTCTCATTTAGAATCACAGAGTGGCTCGGGTTGGAAGGGCCTTTGAAGATCCATTAGTTCCAATCCCTCTGCCATGGGCAGGGACACCCCCTTCCACTAAACCAAGTTGCTCAAAGCCCCATCCAACCTGGCCTTGAACACTTCAAATGGTGATTTCAGCTTCAACATGAAAAACATCTTGTTATGGAGCTGAAAACAGAAGTCTCCGCCTTTCCACTAGCAGAAATAGCTCATTCTTTCTTTCATCATATGAAGCTGCAGACAATACAAGTGTTCTGTCCAGAAGGCTTTAACACCTTGTAGCTCTCATGCCTGGTAAGAGAACCAGCTGATAGTCAAGAGATTCACACACACTACAGGCCGAAGGTAAGAAACACTTTCTATTTGAATTGATGTTTCTCTTTATCTATGGCTAATGTCATCTCTCAGTTCTTTCATCATTTTACTCCCAGAAGCCAATACAACCTAGAATAAAAGCCAACATATCTGAGGACTGACAGTGATGCTGTGCGGGAGCTGTTTTGCAGCTACCACAAAGCTGAGAGGCGGTCTGAGCCTCCAGTATTATACAAGCAACAGCTAAATACATTTCACATAACTATTTCTCAAAATCTATCTATACTTGCTAGAAAAAACAGGGAGTCTAAAACTGAAAACAGTTTCAATATTCTGCCAGAAAAACAGCAAACACAGAAAGTTCCCTTGATGTTTCTACATGACTGAGTTTTTGCAACTACCAATTTACTGGTGACACCCTAGAAAATCAGAATAAACTAGAAAAGAGCAATAGGTCTAAGGGTGTATTCTTTCCCAGCTTCTCTCTTAGAGGCTGCATACCTTACTTATACAGCTATTATTCTAATCACTTAAAGTGAGTGATACCCGGAAGACACTCATATTATGAAATGAAAAACCCCGTAACAATAATTTTTTCAAATAACAGCAATATCACACTGCCATCGCATATATTTTCATCTTCTATTTTTGTATTCTGAGAATTCTCTACACCTTCACTGCAGTTATCTCTTCATCCTTCTACGTTTAAGTAACTTGGTGACTTCTCTCGAGATTCTATGGAGGCATTTATCTTACAAGCAATCCCACAGTATGAAATTCAGTTTGTATTGGCACACAATGGCTTCACACGAAAACAATCCTAATTTTAGCAGCAACTTATTGTGTAAATCCTTGTTCCTATCTTGACTGACTTTGTAGTAATCCATGGAGTTTATTTGGTTACACAAAGAGCTACAGTTCATCTGATATAATTATCTTTTCATTAGTATCTGTTTGGCATCCTAAACTGTCATACTCAATTTCTGAAGCATGCTCACAATCCTCAATGAATGGCTCTGTACACCTGTTCAGCCATACGCAACTCTACCTTCTGATGTGATGACCTGTGGACTTTAGAACAACCAAACCAAAAAATCACCCCACCCTAAGACTCAAGCACTTCCCTTTCTCAGTCTTTCTTCTGCTAACACCAAGAAGACTTTTTTCCATTTAATTGAGCTCCCCTTCAGCTTAACGCTTCTGTACACAACTAGCCAACAATAGGAGTCTCCATGGGATTGTGAGATTCTCCAACACTGCCATTTTTCACTATGTCATTTCTGCATATGAACTTTCTCTCTTTCTACAGTTTCCCAATTCCTACCTCCTGTTCATTAATCTTTCTGCCTTCTCACAGCCTCTGCTGCTGTAATCTACAGCCATTGCATGTGGCAAGTCAAAAGCAAGCTGTCCTCACCTGCTAGAACCAGCCACTGAAACACAATACAGTTGAATCCTTCCTTAATAGCCACTGAGACAAATATCTTTGTAACATTCAGGATGTTAGATATTATTTACAGAAGCATTAGCAAAATGCTTAGGCAAAGCATTTCCCCTTGGTTAAACTAGCTTCATCAGAACAACAGCACTGCTTGGATCATGCACAGAAGGCTTCTGTGGTCCACTACTTGCTCTCAATGTTAGGTCTCCCAAGATGTACAGCCCACAGATGTAGCTGTGTTATCTGTGACACACCGACCTACAGCTTTCAGTAGTCACTGCTTGCCTATACTACCAATGCCTCTGGATATTGAGGACCTGATCCCTACAAGCATCTGTGCAGCAGCTGCCTATCTGCATCCCACCTCCTACTTTCAGTGTAAAATCCCCCTGTAGCCCCAGAGGAAGGCAGACAGGTTCATCCTGCCTTAATCAACATATAAAGCCATCTTAGGCCACTCACAATAAACACCTTTATAATCACCAAGCAAAGCACAGTTCTTAAGCAATAGTATTTCATTAAAAACATGAAAGATATCTTGGGGGAAAAGAATCCAACAGCTTGAGACACAGTCTCATCCAGGTCTAAAACAGCAGCATAGACTCGCATGTTCATATTCTTCCAAAGTATGTAATTTTTTCAACCTACTACACCATATCTTCTCAAAAACAGTGCCTTGCTACCTCCTCATGGCCATGAATCAACTAGGACTATAGCCAGCAGACAAACACACATGGCTTTTCTGCAGAAAAATCTAAAATTGCATCTCTATTCTGGATTAAGAACACTGGGGATATAAGGCTGTCACACTCCTAACTTTGGGAATGGCTAGAGGTGCTTTTCTGCCTCTGACCACCAGGTCTGCTCCTGTGCAGCCACAGTTTTTGGGGATGAACTGGGAAAATAACACAAGTTAAGAATAAATCAGTGAAACCAAAGACGTTAGGGAAGTTTCTTGATCCAATCCAGTCTGCTGACTGCAGAAGCTGTCTGAGCGACAGAGGAACGGGCACCACAGGAGATGGTTGGCAACTGGGACTGCATAAGCCAGCACTGGCACTAAGAGAAGCACAAATACAACTACAGCCAGCATCACCTCAGTGAGAGTGAATGAACCAAGAGCTGTTCCTCATTAATAAGTGCACAAAGCAATCTTTATCCAACTCAGCACTCAGAACATGTATGCAACACTCTACTGTATGTTTTTTCTCCCATACTGATGCCCCTTTCCACCTCCCCCCAGCATGAATCTAACACCAGCTTCAAGATAATCTAGCACCATGCTCCAGGGATAAAGGAGCTTTTGTTTTGAAAAATTTAACAAGACCAGCAAGATCAAATTATGATCAGCAGTCTTTAAAAGTAAGGATATATGAAAATTCCTATACAATAAAAATAAGTTATCCAGTAAATGTAAATTACTTGGGTTTATCACACAATTTCTTACATGAACACAACAAAGAGCATTCAAACGACCCTCCACAGAATTTAAAAAAAATTAACAAGGCATGAACGATGATTTACAGTGTCTAAACTTCACCAAGAAGAAAGCATTTTAGACCACAGTCCATCAGCTGTGAGTAAGGCGCTAATGATGTGACTTCCAGGAGCAACAATTTGTTAACTCTGGTGGGAGTTGAGCTGTTTAACACAGGTGAAACTGGAGCCAGGGATCCCAGTTCAGCACCTCTCTTCCAGCAAAATTCACAGATTCTCTCCAGTCCTCCAGCACCCAGAGTTGGCTATTACACCAAGAAACACAGAAACTCAAAATTATTATAAATATAATGTCATGGATATGAAGTGACTTTCAACATGGACTGAACTCTTTAGAGATATTAATTTAAAAGCCTGAATCAACAGTTTAGGATTTCCTCTAAGCTGCAGCTTTCTCAAGTCAATATTTGTAAATCATGTTTCATGTTTCCAAGGAAACCAAGTGGGTAATGCCTCTTGCAAACAGCCTTCTTCAATACATTTTTCATGACTCCAAGGCTAACAAAAGTTATTCGCAGTCTAACAAAGGAAAGAAGTTACACTTTTGCTTACGTACTCCAAAAAAAACATCAGCATTGTGAGGGCAAGTGAAGTAATGTACATAGAAAGAATCTACAAAAATCCCTGTGGACCTCGCCATCTGAAGCACACATCTAATAACTCTTGTATTATTTAACATTTCTATGCAATTTTCCCAATGGTAGATCTAAAAATGTCCGGGGTGAATGGCATTACATTCATTTTGCAAATGCAAAAATGAGGCACTTCCTAAATGCTTCCAAATTATCAGTCAGTACACCACCTGTGGTGTATATCACACCACCCTCTCTGAAAACATATTATGCATCTCACAGTACAGTTCAAATATTAAGATAGAGATCAAATCTAGGAACAGAGTAACATGTTATAACAGAATGCTGCTTACTTGATTTTCCCCTACTATTCTTATTTGACAGATATTTAAATCAACTTAAGGCATGACTGCTTACTGCATCCTGCACACAAAGTTAATGGTGAGGAGCAAAAATACCCTCAAAGTAATTTCATTGATGGGATCTTTGGAAGAAGCAAGATTATCAGCAAAGAAGCAATGATATAATATCTCTATGTGAAGAAGAAAGGAGGAAAAAGTAACGTCTTAAGTAGAAACAACAAATTTATGAATTCCACTTTGAAAAATGTGAAGACTTAAAACTTTAAAATAAAATGCCTATAACAGAATTTTTGTTCTTGCACACTCAAGACAGATCAAAGCAACACTGAAATCCATTTTCCTGTCTGTTAAAAATTCTGTAAGACTTGTTTCCAAAAAAGCCAGGTAATGTGTTTTTAAATCATATACTTAAAGGGCATTATGTGTCAAAACATTCTTGCTGAAACACAAAGATTCTGAAGTTTCACCAGAAGAATCCTGACTAGAAAAATACACATCACACCCTCACATTTGTTCACATCTACCTACAAGACACCCTCATCAACTGCTTTATACACAAAATATACCCAAAGTTTCTCAAGATGCTGCATTTTGCTTACTCAGATAAACTCAACACTGGGTAAGACATGGATACTCTTTGGTGGCTCAGGGCAACACAAGAAACATCAGCCCTTTGGAAAGCACCTCAATCTTCTCTTAATGTAATACACACAGAGCAGAACTCATGGACTTTAGCTATAAAGATTTACTGAATCCAGCATGAATATGTAACTTAAAAAGATCCATATTTAAGAACAGCACATGAATTAAACCTGAAGCCTTGAAGGAGGAGCCAGGAGACTTTTGACATTACAATAGAGAATTGTTCTAACAACAAAAATGAATCCATTACAACAGAATCACCTTCCACAACATACCAGGCATCACACTAGCTACATAAACTTCCTCGGCAAGCAACAAAAACCAATTTCTGCCTTGCAGTATGTCTCAAAGTTGTCTGCAGAGTAAGAAATATCATTCCAGAGATGATGACTGAGATATTAGTAATGGACAAGATCTTCAGTGGGTAATAACCAGTGCTGCAATAAGAAAAATACATGTTGCATGGAAAGTATATTCAGAAGCAAATAGTTTTCAAAAGACGTCAAGTCAACTCTGAGCACTATTCACTCTTGAAATACACATCTTTACTTTTCTTGGTCCATTTATGTCATGCATCACACCCCTTAATTTAGTTGTTTCTCTCCCCTGCATCCTGCCTTCATCCCAGAGAAAGACAACTCACACAGAACCGAACAGCACAACTGGGAAACAGATAGGAAAGAACAGAAACACTCTCCCAATATCCTGGAGGCAGAACAAACACAAGCACACAAAAAGGCAGCCTGCACCAAGAGTGAAAGGAAAGGAAAAGACTCCAGGGACCCTTGTGCTAGACTGCAAGTGAAGTCATGGTCACCTCAAATCTCAGATGTCTCAGTTACAGAAGAGCAGGGCATAAAAGGCATCTGACAGCTTGACCTAAATGGAAGAAATGGAGTTCCTTTCCATATGGCAACTTGTGAAATACCACAAGTTTTTCCAAAGGTAATACAAGACACCAGCACCGAGACACCATGCACAGCTCCATCTGCCTATGGCACCGACCCAGAAACCAAGGGGTCACTGCTTCACCACATTGTTTTAAGGAACTGCTGCAGTAAATCCTCAGCAGAAATTAAAGGCTTCAGGGACCTATAACATGCTATGTCATCTGTAATATGAAAACATAAATTAAGTGATGACTACTCTTTACATTTAGAATTGCGTGCAATGGAAACTAATTTTACATTTAAAAAAAAAATTAAAACTTCAAACTAAAATAAGATAAAAAGGCTAACAGTCATTGCATGGAGAAAGCAGGAACAATATTGCGGCTGAAGAACAAAAAACAGCACCTAAAAATTCCACTTGAGAAAAAAGTGAAATCAGTATTAACCTTTGCAGAGGAAAGATTTTACGCTAATGACCACAAATGCTTTAGGCTCATGTTTCTCCTTCGCTATGCAAAGCCCTGTACTCAGATGACAAAGTTCGAAAGCTCCATATGAAGATGTTCACAAGCCTTGCACAGCACCATCAGATAGTATGGGACTATTTCTTCATAAACTGGTGGTTCCTAAAGAACATAAAAATCCTCAACAGCAGCAAGCTCAATGAAGGAAAGCACAAGCATCCCACTGGAAGACTCTGCAATGTACACTGGAGAACAGTCTGTCAGGAGGAGGAACCAGAGCAAATGCTGGGATTAACAGGTAACCAAAAGTCAACTGAATCTTATAAAAGTGCTGTTTTTCTCCTCAAGCCAATCAGTTTTGCAGTAGCAGTGCACAAGGTGTGTGCAAAATTAGCTTTTTCTTTTTTCTTTTTTAAAACACAGGTAAGTAAGCACCCATTTGGACTTTTCTAAAGCATAAAGAGATACTCTTTGAGAAAGTCTCCATCACGCCTGGATGTATTTCTAGCACTCTTTACCTGGTTCACTTTGCTCTCAGGCAGTTTGAAACATTAACAAAACCTTTCCTCTGACCACTGCTTTTTGTTTTCTGACTTGCTGCACAGGGCTGGACTGCACAATGGTCCTTGTTTCCAGCCCTGATCCTTCTCACAGGATCTGCACTAGTTACGTCAATTTGAAAAAAGAAAGCAGTACAGCCAACAAAGTTCCCTCTCTCTCTCTTAGGAGGAAGCAAATTACATTTCCAATTGTTCTACATCGTTTAGCCTGGTTCCCTGACAAACACCAGTAGAAATGGAGTTAGCACACTGAACAAAACCACACAATGAAAAATTTGGCAACAAACAAAAATGTCTTGCTTTGGTCTTTTGTAGCTATTTCAGGAAGTCAGTGAGAAAGCAGAGAAAAAAAAAAGAGAAAGGCCCATGTTCAGTTTGGTTTTCTTATAAATTAAGGTTATTTATGATCACAGCTTTAAAGTCACAATATGCAGAAATTAAGCCTTATGTACATAATTTTATCTCCTTCAAAAGACTGAGGAAACAGAGCAGTACATACCTAAGCACTGAAAAAAGTCTCCAAAAAGGATGAAATAATTACAGTGAAGAGCTCCAGTTTGAGTACGAGAAGGACTTCAGTGGCAAGATTACTGTGAAAGAACAAACTTTTAAGAAGTCGAGCAGAGCTCAGCAAAATCACCTGGTATTCTTACTCACTCTTTTAAAACTGGTATGATTAACGAGCAGCAGTTGGGGGCAAGGGGGAATGGAGTATACAAATAACAACATTATTAAATTTGAAATGATCCTGATTTAAAAAAAAAAAAAAAAAAAAAAAAGCAAATAGACTGGAAAGTCTGAGAAGTGCAGCACAAGGTAAGCACACCAAACACTGAGCTTGCGTGCTCCTGCTCAGCTGGTACCTTTAGCCAATGAGTATCATATTTCATACTTTAGGTAATACACTGAATAGGCATGTCCAAAAAGGCACCTGAGAACTGGGGTGTCACTATCATCAGCTGAGAGGAAGCGAAATATTTGAAAGAGTTATCTTTGTAGGCAGTTTCACAAAACAAGACTATTTGGGTACTCCTATATTTTGTCAATGTTTAATACTCCTAGAAGGAGCAGGCTAACCAATGCTGCTCCAAAACCTGTCTGGTGAAGAACTGGCTTTTTTATATAACATTATTATATGTTGCAATGAAAAATTCTGACTCTTACTTAAATTATTCAACAAAATTACATTTGAAATTATGAAACCAATTTATTCCTTCTTTCATCAATGTTCAAGCAGTACTCATTTGCTACTGAAGTTTCAAAGCAACTACTAAACCAATAAAAGCCACAGACTAAACAAAACTGAAACACAAACTAATCAATAAGCAGGTATAGAATAGAGCATCTTCTTTCTCACAGATTATTCAACCCCCACAGTCCAACTACTGTCTTGTTCAGAAGTTGAAAAATCTGCCATGAGCAAAAGAAACTAGGTAAATTTGTTTTTCTATTCCAGTCTTTTACTACAAACAATATGCTGAAAGGTGATACCCACTAGTTCTAAAACTCTCAAGGATATTTTTAACAGAAACTATGAGTTTCTCTTAATAACTATTATTTTTCCTTTATTCAATATAAAAGTTAGTTTTAAATACTAATATATTTTAGTAAGATTTTTAAAGTAACTTGGCACATCAAAAAGCAAAACATCATTTTAATGATATTTTCCATATGAGTTCCAATTTCTAACCCAGTGTAGTTGACAAAGTCAATTGTAAAATTGAACCTCCTAGTAAATAAGACACACACCCCATCATACTGTAATACTAAACATCCAAAAATTCAAACACCATAAATGAACATGAAATCTGCAACTTTTTAAAATATACAGGTATGCATACAATGCATTCTCTCAGATACAAATTTGAGTACACTCTGCATAAAGACTATTTTGCCTACTGTGTATCAGCACACTAAACACTACTTACCCAACAGATGGCACTGGGAATAGAAAGTCAGCAAGAACTGCAGAAGCCAAGCAAGATTTAAACCGATTGTTTAAATCAAGTTGTCCTGCCCACTACTTTAAAGGCAAAACTATTTTAATCAATTCACCATCTTTAACAGCCTCAAATTAAAACACTGTTCAATTATGCATATTCTGAAAATAAAGACAGAGAAGGAATTGACAGGAGACTGGCTGACCACTCATTTAAGAGACAGAAGTATAACAAGGTTAAGTGGCTGGAAGCCAAATATATGGATAAATTCAGGGAAGAAATAATGCAGAGAGATTAGAGTAATTACAATCACTGGAACAGCTTACCAAAGATGACAGTTGATTCCTCACTGCATGAAGTTCTTTCTGTTACAAACATCTACTTACAAAATGTTCCAGCTCCGAGAGACCATGCACAGTTCATGCAGGACAAGATGATACTCTACTGATGGCATTATTTAAATTGAATTAGATGATCATAATGGTCTTCCCTGATCTACAAATAAATGAAACTACAATTTGATTCCATCTTGAGATGTTACAATATATATAATATTTCTTCTCACTTCACTATGTCCTGCCTCCAGGAAGTGTAACTTCATTCGACTTGTACATGCCTTCTGCTATCTGCTTAAGTGTCAACCTGTGCATCACCAACTAAGACTTTGAACATCTGCGGTTAAATTCAAACTTGTTCATCCAGGCAGAAATCCTTAAAGTCTTTGCAACTTACATGTTGGTTAAATGTGGCTTTGTTTCTTCTATAGCACTTGCAGCGCTGTCAAGATGCTTTCAGGACACAATTCCTGTACTTGACACAGTTGCCAAACCTCAAGCTTCAAAAGAGCTGCGGTCTAGTCATTCAACTTCTAAACTGAAAACACTATAATGTCGGACAAACACTGACTGGAATTACTGTTTTAGATCATATCAAATGATTGCCATAGCACATGCCTCATTTCTGTTCCCTCCTACAAATACTGCTACAGATTCTTTGAGACAAGATTAGAATTTTTGATTTTGCTGACTTAGTTTTAACATTGTTTAACATAAGTAGAATATTTCCACTGACTATTTTCATATTTCTAATACATAACCAATACGAAAAGACTTCTCATGCTAGCCTCATGTTTCTATTTTTGATATCACGGTAATATTCAAGGAGTCGGTTGGGATATGGGAGTGACCCTGGCATGCTCTGGGTCTGCTGAAAGACACTACAGCACCCACGAGCAAATGCAGGGGAGCATCTTCACCCCTTGCAGAAACCACCCTGGAAAGCCATGATCTCAGAAAGGCAGCACTGCTCAGAGGGCTTGCCAGTTAGGTACTGAACAACCAAGAAGATACCTCTTATGCAAAGCAAGTAGCAATTTTAGCATATATATGTATATATAAATATGTATTCTATACAGATTTCTTTACTCAGATGAGCTGAAAATCCAACTGTACAAGTAGAAATGTTGTTAAGAAAAACCACGAGTAGGGAGTAGTTGAAAGTTCCTACACTTTTCAAAAAAAGAAGTCAGCTTTAAAACAATTCGGGATCCAGAAAATGTGGCTGAAAATAAAAATTAAAGAAGCTTTTTAATGATGAATTTATCAACAGAAGGGTTACAGCAAGAGGAAGAGAACAGCACTTCTTGCCCAAAGAGGGGCAACGCTGCTGGCAAGAGGCAGAAGGCAATGCAGTAGCTAAACACACAGGGATGACAACCATTGGATGGCAACATGTAACATCAACTGCAGTCAGAATTCATCACAAGAAGAAACTTCCTTCTTTTCCTCTAATTCCTCTCATTTTTTTCCTTTTTTTTTAAGGCCATAAAAAAGATATGTCCCTGAAAGCCACACATAGGTGGAACTTCGCTACTATTTGGTGAGGAACCTGAAGGTACAAGTATCTTCCATTTATGTTGATGGACTTGCCCACAAGAAGATTTGCGTACCAAACCACTAAGCTCCTGGTGCTGTCCCTGCTGTAGGAAATCACACCTTGTCTACCGTAGCCTCGTTAGGGCTACCTGCTTACCTGCTCCCACAATGCATGGGCTTAGTTAAACACCAAATAACGAAAGCCACAAGAACAATCCACAGAAAGTGTTATTCCTTCCTCACCACACCAAATCCTGCAGGGCCACCAGCGTTTCTCCTAGGATTTCAGTACTGCAGGTGTCCCCTCACCTATTTTTAACACGTGCAGTGCATGTCTCTATGTGTCAGCCAAACATCTGAGACTTCCCCTACTGTGAGCCAACAGAGAGGTTTTCTGATGGTCTTTTGACCATGAGAATTATTCTGGTGTCATGATTTTAATATATATTTCTGAGGCAAGGATGAGCTAAGCTCTGCTTTTTGAAAAAGGAATGTATTTTATTCAAGTTATCCACCAGACCTGACTTAGGCAAATGTCTTGTGATTGCTATGCAGAGTCAAGCCTCCCATCCCTGCTTATCCCACATACTTCTTCTGCATGGCAATAAGAAATATTGTCTTCCTAAATCCAGCACCAAGTGAAACCTAAAGGAGAGCACATCTCCAGAAAGTACAAAATAAATCCATCTTGGATACTGGCTGGAATGCAAAGTAGAGAAAGTGTACTAAATCTCATGGTATTTTTCAGTTTTGCTATGTTTATACTTAGTTGTTGATGTGACTATTGTGAACTTTATCCCAATAAAGTCACAATAGAAAATTACCAGTCTATCACCTTCTCAAAATAAAAGGTCCATAATTATTAATATATACTGTTTAGATAAATGCCAAAGACATTTTAGCCAAATGTTGATTTAGCGAATATAGACCTCAAAAGTAAAAGTGAAAATAGCAATGCTTTCTGAAATAGCAGCCTCCAAATCTGCCTCCTAACTAGACTGACTTTGCATGCTCTCACTTCCAAAAGGGGAAAAATAACCCAGTTAGCTCATTTTTTCCTTTTCAAATTTTGTAGGGTACCGTCTACACAGAAGACTTCCTTGGTTAGATGGAACAAGTGAAAAATTAAGTTGCCTTGTAACTGTTACCAATTTATAGAAAGTGGAAAGCAATGTTTTCCTCTTTTTTTTTTTCCTAAGAGAAATCTTTTCATTTCTCACTCGCAATTTTCTTGCAACTGAAAGATTCACTGAAAAAGGAACTGGAAGAGCTCCAATTACTGTCCAACACTTTAAAAGATCTTAAAGTGTCATCAATCACAGCTCTTTATATGCTCTTCTAGAGCACTGCCAACCCATACTTGAAGACTAACTCAAAACTCTTTCATGCCAGCATTACACACTCAAAAACAGATTTAAAAAAAAACAACGTATTATTCTGATTTTAAGTTAAGTCCTGCTCAGATTCCTGTGAAACGTTACTACATAATAGTCACAGCCCACTATCTTCCTTTGGCAACTGATACCATTAATCCTAAATATCTCAGTGACTAGCTCAGATGACGTGTTACTACATCTGCTATAAAGGTCTCCTCAAATTTTAGCAGACCATCCGAAAATACTGGTACCATGGAGGGGGGGAATTAACATGGTAAATAACAGTCACAGTTACTCTTTAAAGTTCTTGTTACAAATTTCTAATAAATGCATCAGTCCAGTTAAAAAACTTTAATAATTTCAACTGAAATGCTCAGTGACTGCTTCTGCGAAGTCTGATTTGAAAGTTTCTGAGAACACACCAGTCACTTTTGACAATTTTGGTCAAAAATTTTTTGAAATATTTTTTTTGGGAAAAAAAAGAAAAAAATTCAGAATACTTTTTAAAATATTCTCCCTCAGGGATGCACAGGTAGAAACTGCTGGGGATAGTTAGCTGCCTTTACCCATGTCAATGGCAGCCTGTCAAGACTTGAACAAAGTATATGAGACTTACAGTTCACTCATGCTCAGGAAGGCTTCCAGAGCTCGCTAGTAGCATCTCCAACTCCACTAACCAACCTGAACTTATTTCCAGCTGGCCTGAGCATTCTGCACACACCCCCGCTGCATGGCCCGCCAGCATCACTGTGCTTCCCATGTTACTGTCAGGCTCCTGGAAGGCTCCAGAAGAGATATGCAATACCACCACCAGAAAAGCCCTTCTCAGCCAACATAGAGAAAAAGAAATTCTTTAGGCAGTCAGTGAGAGGATCAGCATTAGCATGCATAAGCTTGTGCTCTCTGCTGCTCTGACCACTGGACAACACCCCACATTAACAAGGAATTAGGATCACTGCTTACCACATTTTAGAGCAGGCATCAAAGTGCTCGTCCCAGGTGACATATGACAAAACCGAGACTAGAACTCGGGTCTCCCGACACTATACATCATCTGATTAATTATCCCCTTTGCAGCACTGATGTCCAAGGTCATGCATTTGATTGTTCTATGTTTAAACAACGAGAACACACTCGCCCCACAGCCAGCCAGGAACAAAGCTCCGGATTTTTGAGTCCCATCATTACTCTGCTATGTAGCAAATACTGTGCCAGCCATTAGCAAAGAGCACGCCTCATTCCAGTCCTGAAGGCTGGTTCACAGAGAGGACAAAAGCTTGCTACTGCTAACCAGACATTCCTTAACTCAAGTGGTGCTGGTCTGCACTGCAACTCCAAAGCCTGTAAACGCCAGCACTGTCGGTCACCCACAAAAGGATAAACACCACTGCACACAACAGCAAGATATGCAAAAGACCAGAAAAAAATAAATATATGAACAAATAAACCAGAATATTTAAAAAAGGCACAGACATTACTAGGGTTGCATTCAGAGGGTAAGGAATGTCAGTGTGCAACAGTCTTGGCAGACACAACTACTCAGTATCACAGAATATACTGAGCTGGAAGGGACCCATCAGGATCACCGAGTCCAGCTCCTGGCCCTGCACAGGACCATCCCCAAGAGTCACACCATGTCCCCAAGAATATTGTCCAAACACTTCTTGAACTCTGTCAGGATTGGTGGTGTGATCACTTCCCTGGGAAGCCTGTTCCAGTGCCTAACCACCCCCTCTTTCTAATAACCAATCTAAACCTCCCCTGACCCTGAACAGATTGGTACTTGCCCCTCTGCTTCCCCTCACAAGGAAGTTGTAGATTGCAGTGAGGTTCCCCCTCAGTCTCCTTTCTCCAGGCTGAACAGACCTAGTGCCCTCAGCCACTCCTCATATGGTTTCCCCTCAAGGCCCTTCGCCATCTTCACTGCCCTCCTCTGGACACTCTCTAAGAGCTTAATGTCATTATACTGAGGTGCCCAAAACTCCAAGCAATACTCAAAGTGAGCCTGCCCCAGTGCAGAGCAGAGCAGGACAATCCCTGTGCCTGATGTCCCCAGGACAGGGTTGGCTCTCCTGGCTGCCAGGGCACTGCTGACTCATATTCAACTTGCCATCGACCAGGACCCCCAGGTCCCTTTCTGTGGCACTGCTTTCCAGCATATCATATAAATGAACATCCAGGGTTGCCCCATTGCAGGTTCAGAATCCGGCACTTTCCCTTGGTGAACTTCGTATCATTGATGATTGCCCAACTGATTTGTCAAGGTATCTCTGCAGCACCACTGAGTATGTACTTTTAATAGCCTTTAATCATGGTATCTCCCTTGATCCTCACATACACAACGTAAGTTCTAATATACCATAGCTTTTGCATCCTTATGATTTTACTGAATTTAAAAAACCATCTACATTATAAAAAAATCAGCAAGCCCACACCCAGGTAAGTGCTATACCTGTACCTATGGCTCAAGGGAGTCTTCTGACACAGGAGCTGATGTGTACAGATGCTGAGTGGATGAAGAAACATAGTATGAAGCATACAGTCCCTGAATATATCTCACATGGCTTGATATATTCACTCACAAGTTTCACCATATATTTCAGTTGAGAAGCACTGAGAGGGCTCATGACACCATTCCATCCCAAAAATGCAGGAAATGACAGAAATAGCTATAGGACCAATGCACACCATAATTTAAAGTTGTCTTCTCCAAATCAACACATCATTCTGCAGCAGACATAAATGCAAAAAAAAATATTTGCATATTATAATTTGATTTTGGTTTAGTCCAAAGCCTAGATGATGCTTTCTAATTAATACTTAGACTTGACACTGAACTCAAGAAAGTCAAAAAAGGCTGTACTATAAACAGCGTAGATATGTACTTGGCAAAGCCATGTCCACTTTCCCTCTTCTTTCTCTTTCTCAGTATTATTTTAAGAGTTTTCTGCCGCCAAAAGGTAAATAGAACTAATTAAAGAATAGTTTACCTTTTCTGTATTAGTTATTCCTTGAGAGCAAATGAGAGCACAGTCTTGGAATAAACTTCAAACCTAACAGTCACACTAAACTTTGCAGAAGTATGAGAAAGTTCATGTATTTCAGGACACTAAATCTAAGCAAACCTTCTGCATAGAAAAAAAAGATTTCAAGTGCAAACATATCACCATTAGCACAGGGTTTTATTTGTGTGTGGATATATATATAAAAAAACAGAGCAGAACGCACAGCTATGCTCAGATTGGTCCAACTTCACCCACTTTTGCAACAGTGCCACAAGGTCTAGTCAACACTCTAGTCAAGTTTGTCAACAGACCTCTATGTCTAGCTACAAACTAACACAATATTTTTGACACTGAATCATCAAATAGAACTCTTGTTGCCTTTTTTTTTCCCATGTAGTAAACCAACTTAAAAAAAATAAATCATTCAGTGGAAGCAAGAGTCTAAACTTCAGCTGCTGAACAGGATAAGGTTACATGGTGCTTTTTCCACTGATGAACAATGTTGAAAGCGTCCTCAGTACTACACTGCAAAAGTATTTCTCTTTTCTAGCATAAGCATGCATTTAAAAAAAAAATTAATTCTTTTTTACCATGTCATTTTGTGCATTCACGTTTTGCACTTCCAAGACCCAAAATGTCTCTTACAGATACAGCACAGAACACACAAAGGAAAGGAAAAGCTGCAACCTGACTGCCCAATACTTTTCTTTACATCTCACTTTGAAACAGCATGCTCATTACATGTTTTCCTCCTAGCTGGGGAAAGTGAGCATGCTTGTGTTTGCAGCTCCTCCTCTTTCAAAGACGCACAGCTGCAGCTGTAGTAAACAACCACTAGTCAGGAGCTGAGAAGGTCAAAGTCTGGGTGCTGCATCCATTTCAGCTTTTCTAAAAACAAAACTTCTATTTCAAGAAATTAATTTTTTGTCTCATTTTGTAGTTTAGTTATGTCAAGGAAAGGCAAACCACAGTCATCCTCCAACAGAATAAATCAAGGTAAAACATTTGAAAAGCCACAAGCAAGATACTTCAGTAAAAACACGTATTTTCATTTCCCCAGCTTTACTAATACACAATCACTTCATTCACAGTCTCCCATTTTACTTGATTCAATGGAAGATTTGGTCAAAACCAACCTCATACTGATGAGACCTGTTACACAAAACAAACAACACTTACTGAAGGAAGAAGTAAGGAGGTTGGCCATCCTGAGAAGTGGTGCCATGCAAGGCTCACAGAGGTAGGCCAGAAGCAAGGAGGCTAAAGCACTACAACTTCATGAATGCTACTGGTAAGTGGACATCCTGCACCCAACCATAAGAAAAGGCACACACCTCTCCATTATTTTATAAACTGCCCAAAATCTTAACGAGATACCCTTCTAGCACTGAAACCTGCGCCAAATTACACAGACCTTCTGCAACCCCACTGTGCAGCAGAGAGCTCCCCAAGCACCTGGGAAAGGCATCAGCCAATTTTCCTCCAATTTCTATTTAATTATGGTGGGTACCATCATGCACCACTTTGGTCTACGAAAAGAGGAAAACAGTTGCTACCACAGGGTTCTGCTGCCCAAGCCCTTCACTGACCCCATTCTAGCATCTCCTGGGCGAAGAAGCGTTGGTTCAGCCCCATCACGTTTCTGCCTCCTCTCATCTGAAGTAAAACTCTGCTCATGCACATTCAGGTCTGGCTCATCCCAGCAGAAACAGCTGGCAGAGGACTCCACAATTAGCCTGTCCTGGAATCTTAAAGTTTATTTTTAAAAGTTGTTACACAGTCTTCTTCGGCTCTCAGGGGCCTTTCCAGCAAAGGTCGTTCTACAAGAGAGCAAAGGAAGGCCTGGAAATATTATCACCAAGTATTGCTGGTGAAAAGAACAGAATTAAAAGTATCTCATTTCCCATCCCCCCTATTTACACGTCTGATATTGCCTCACTATCAGAAGCAGAAAGCAAACAGTATCTCCCATATCCTAGACTCCTTCCCAGCCCATCCAGCACACATGCACTCACTCATCAAATGCCCTATGGTATATCTCCTCCTCAAACTGCCTCTTTTTTCCCACAGCCGGGGGACAGAAGAGAAAATACGATTTTTTCACAGCCCACTTCAAATTAAACTGACTACTCCATGAACTTGAGAATGGGGAGGTGAGGGGGAGGACAGAACAAAAAAAAAAATCCTAAACCCCCTTATAAAGCTGCCAGTATTCTAATAAGAAGGTTTGACTAAAAAAAAAGGTGCTCCTCAGACTGCCCCCTCCCTCCCTCTCCCAGTTCCAAGTACCAGATACAGTAAAACAAACGATGGGAAAAAAAATACTAAACGGGGAGGGGAGGAAGCGGGAGGGAGGAGAGCAGGAAAATGCCAGCACTGCTGTCCTGGAGGCAGCGGGGGTGCTGGCCTGGGGAGGGGTGCGCATGGGTGCCACTGAGGAGGTGATGTCATCCCACCAGCCTCCAGCCCGGGCACCTGCCAGCAGCAGCACAGCAGCGCCTGCCAAAGCCTCAGGCAGCACAGGAGGGGGGGGGAAAACCAAAAAAAGACATTTAAAAAAATTAAAAAAAAAAAAAAAAAAATCCGCAATGTTTCCTTTACTACGCGAGGTCGGTCTGTGACGATAGGTGACACGCCAGCAGGCAGACAGCCGTTTCAAGTTGATTACATCCCATTAGAAAGATATTCAAAATATTCCCCCTCCCCCAGCCCGAATAATATATTTTTGAAAAAAGTAGACTCGGTTTATGCAACCTTACGTCATTAATAAAATGCTCCTATCGCCCCATCTGTGACCTATTCAGCACAGTTACTAATCCCACGCTGAGACCACTTTGCTGTTCCTGTGCATTTCGGAGTTGTAGACCAACCAGAGAGCAGAAAATGGAGCCCATATGCCAGCGCTATATAAAGCAGCCTCACAAAGTTGCCGCGAATAATCTACCTGCCGTGGCGAGACAAAAAGCGGAAAGCAAGGGAAAAAGAAAAAGGGGAAGGGGGGCGTTGGAGGGGGGAATACCATTTTTTTCGTAATGGATAATTAAAAAAATACACTGGTTTACTGACTTACTCGGGGGGTGGGGGACTGCCAAGACATAGCAGGATTTTACAAGCTCCATACAGACCCGATCAAGTGAACTTCTCTTCAGTGCTTCCCACTGAAACTGCTCGTACCTGCTCCCCAAGCGCGTAAAACACCTTATTTCCCATGCAAACCCATGTGCGGGAGCGAACGCAACGCCAAGATCCGAAAAAAAAAAAAAGAAAAACAAAAACCCCCCGCTGTCTGGACCGGAGCATCGCATCGCTGCAAACTACGGGGAGGGGAATATAAAATAACCCATCTGGTCGCTCCTACCCGCCTCCCCCAAATTTCCACCATCAGCGGTGGTGCAGGATTTGGGGGGAGGCGGACAGGAGCCCAGCTCTCGTCCGAGAGGAAATTTCATCCCAGCGGCGGAAAGCTTTGGGAGGGCTTCACAGGGTGACGCCAATGCCATGGGATAACACATCTCCCGCAGCCGCTCTGGGCACACGCTTTCAGTGTAAATACCAGCGGTTCGCTCTCCAAGCTCCCGATTTCTGGAAGAGCGACTATTTGTTCCACAGATGATAATTATTTTTGTAGAAGGTAATAGAGCATTACACTCTTGGTTTTTATTTTTTCCTCCCATAACGCGTTGCACTCCGGTTTTCCCCTCCATAGAGCGTTACACTTTAGACTTTTTTTTGTATTTATTTATATATTAATTGCCCATCCCCAAATGCGCGGGGGGGGCCGCCCGCCCTCCCCCCCACCCGGGGGACGGCAGCACAAAGGGCTGGGCGCTCCCAGCTCGTTGCCCATCACTCCTCGCTTATCGCTTTTTATTTTTCCCCCCCGCTTTTTGTCACCACCGCCCCCCCCTCCCTTCTTCCCTCCCTCCCCCTTTTCCTCTCCCCTCCTAAAGCCTCAGCGGGAAAGTTGAAGAAAAGTTCGGGCCGGCCCTTAGCACCCTACGCCGGTACCGCTGCCGCCGGGGCACCGGGAGGGATGCAGGGAGGAGGGGATGGATGGAGCGGGGAGGGAGGGAAGGAAGGAGGGGGATGGATGGAGGGAGGGAAGGAAGGAGGGAGGGATGGAGGGAGGGAGGGATGGAGGGAGGGCACCTCCGTTAACCCCCGGCTCGCCCCGGCGGCGCCGGGGGAAGCGGGGGGGGGGCGCCCTGCCCCCGCTTCTCTTTAGAATTATTTAACTTCGGCACAGGAGCGATTTTTTTTGTCTGTTTGCTTGTTTGTTTTTTTAAATAGAAGGCTGACTGGGACAGCAGCAGCGGCGGCGGCGGCAAACCCCGCACACGCCCGCCGTTTATCCCGGGTAAGAAAGGGAATCGGCACAGACCTGAGCAGAAGCGGCGGCGAAGGAGGAGAAGAAAGTGTTTCCCTCTCCCTGACACAGGGTCCCCGCTCTGTGTGACAGTGCCCCCGCAGCACTCTCAACGCCGTCCCCGGGAAATGAATGGGGCCAGCTCCGCCGCCGCCGCCACCGCCGACTTACCCGCATCACATGATGAGCCCGGGCAGGGCATCGGGGCGCTGCGGGAATGATTTTCCTCACCCGTACTCCGTTGTAAATCTTCTAATAGCAATCCGCAAATAAACAGGTTCCATAGCCTTAAAGTTCGTGTAAAGTGTTCGTTACGCGGATGCTTTGGAAGAACTTTAAAAACCCCTTAGGAAACAGAAATGTGAATCGTGAGAGAGCCAGCGTTGAACCGTAAGAAGGAAATACGTCTCTCTTTGCAAGAGAATTCTTACATGTCGGTGTTTGCACAGTGAAATATTTTGGTGGGAGGGTCCTGGTCCACGCCTGGAGCTATTGAACTGGCCTGACAGGTTACCTAGGGATTCCCTCGCCTTGAAGAGCCTTTTGTTAATGTAAAGCTGATGTGGCTGTTTTCTGCCCCCTCCCCTGTGGTTCGTGTTGCATGAAGTCGAAACGGGGTGGTCAGACTTCAGCTGAGCTTTGACCAGCCCTGCTTGCTCAGAGGGTTTCTGAGAAATATTCGGGGGGCGCTTCACTTTTAAGGAAGCTTAATAGCCTTGTAAATTACCAGGGTGCTGTGTTGGACCCTGGCAAAAGCCATGGTCAGAGTAGGTAGAAAACGACAAGTTCTTTATGAGTCCCACCCTTCGTTGTCCTCCAATTGAAACTCGGCTCAACAGTTCCTAAGGGTCCCAGTCATAACAATAATTTGGTAAATAAAGTGCAAAAAGAGGAATGGATCCCTTGTCTAGGAGGCTGGCCTGTTTATGAGGGTGTGTATAAATGCCCATATGGCTTGTGTATTTACACAGAAAGCCAGGCTTGGCACAGGTAAATAATTACTGCTAAAACGCCATTACTTTCAGTAAACACAAACTAATATTTGCTGCTCAACACAATATTTGCTGAGGAAGCCAGAAGAACCAGAACCAATGTTTGTTCCCATAGAAGATTTCAAGCCAGCTGCTGGAAATAGGTGTATATATCACTTGGTGTGTTTTCCCTGCAATGGTCCTCTGCTGCCTGCCTCTTGGTATAAATAGTTTGGGTAACATAACCCTTCACTATTTGTGCCTGCATCTTACCTCTATTTCCACAAGGTTAAAAAAAAAAAAAAAAGTAGGATAATAAATAAGAAATGTTAAAAAGGCTATAAACAGAAATGTATGTCTCCACAAGCTATAGAGGGGATTAGGCATGATTTGCTATTGTAATGTTGCCTCCAGTGGAATTATTTCCTTTAGAGAAAAGTGAGCATATAGTTAAAATACACTCTAATGACCCAAGCAATGTATTTCCTTACACAAGTACTTCAGATAAAGAGCCAGTTCCAGCTACTCGCCCTAAGTTACATATGTGATGGATTAGATTTTACCCAAGTCAAAGTTAACATTGTAACACTTGTTTTAAAAGATAAAATATGCAGTGCCATAGGAAGTGGGCTGCTATAGAAGACAGCTGGAAACATTCCCTGGACAGGTGCATAGCTTATATTCAGATTTATCAATAAAAAACACAAATATTAACAACATTCATCCTTCTTAACCACCTGGAACAGGGAGTGCTAAGAGTTCTGCAGAGAAAAATTGGTTTCTACCTACTGAGATTAAAGGGTTAATGAATACTTGGCACATGAAAAATGAATAGTGATAGCAGGAAGAAGATTGCATGTAGACAGTGTGATAAGGTGTGTAACAGAGAAACATCACATTACACACGTTGCTGTGCCCTGAGGAAAAGACAAAGCTCATTTCCATTGAGTTTCAGATATTTTTAAACATCAATATTTATTTTGTCATACTTAGAAATATTTTGTTCATTTATCGACTATATCTAAGGAAATCATCTAGAAGAGGGGATGGCTGAGTGACAGTGATGATAAAATTTGTTCTCCGTGAGCTTCATTATGTGCTATGTTGGCTGTTTACATGGTCTATTGCCTGCTACTAAGAACTATTACCCATATGCATGAATTCGTGGGGCAGTATCTAAGCAAAAAAATGTGTAGCTACATTTGCAGGAGATTTATATTACCTGATTATATATCAATAGATTGATACAGAAGTAGGGATATTATACATTAGTATTTGATATATATCACAGATTTATAGAGAAATGCAGTTCTCAATCACATGCCTTTATGGAAAACCTGTCCTACTAAATCACCATCTTGGCTCACTTCATACACCTGACTCCTCTGTTTCCAGTCTCATCTAGCTTAACAAAGCTGAGCATACATTGTCTATTAATGTTCTGGCTTACATTTTAACACAGAAATACTTTGAAAACATTTAGTATTTCTCAAGATTTAGAAAGTTCTCTTTTTTCCTTCATTTCTTCCCCTTGAAAGAAGGAACTTTAATCATATTTCCAATTAATCAATGGGACTCTTCAACATGTCATTTTTTCAGAAACAACAGTCTTAAATTTTGGAAGAGGAACCTTAACAGTGTATTGCCATATACTATTCTAAAATCAGAAAATCATACTTTTGGAAACCAGAAGAAAAATCAGCCCACTGACCATTTTTGGTTACTTTTTTCACAAGTTTGACACATGTGCTTATATGTGATTTTAGAGTTTTTCCATAATCCTTCTCCATTTCTGCCATATTGCCTACAGAGCAGTACTATTAATTCCCTTCTATTGAGTCCATGACTTAAAATATCAGATGGCTCTTTCAAGTCTTCCTGTAGCTGTTCTTCCTCTGACGGAGTTTCTTAAAACTTACCAAAACTAAGGTATTATGAAATCTCCTCTTAATGTTCCTCAGCCTCTCACTTCCGCCGTATTTGTCCTCCATTGATAAATAATTTTCTTCACCGTTCTTCCCCAATATCCATTGTCTTATTTGTCTTATATTTGTGTCTTAGATCCTAATCTATGTGCAAATAAGTAATATTCTTCCAAGCAATTTAGCAACTTCTACCTTTAACCTAGCATGATTTAAGGGTTGGGACGTTTTGGGGTTTTTGTGGTTTTGGAGGGTTTTTTTAATGTATTAATAATCAGTCATCTTTCAAAATGGGGAATGACACCACCAGCAGAGAGCACACTGGAACCTCAGAACAAAAGAAAACATAAAATCAATAGCATATTTTAACACTGTGTGCCTGAAACACATAAAAATACATCTGAAATAAATCAGTAATGTGCTGAATATTGAGAGATTTTGTCATTTAAATTAACACCTGTTTTGTTGTTTGTTTTTTTTAAATCACTGAAGTTACTTATTGTTTATTCCACTTTAGAATGTATTCAATTTTTTAACTCAAATAAACAAACAAAAAAAATCAACCTTACCTAAATGAATTTTTTATTTGGAATGCATGGTTAAACAAAAGCTGTAACAAATTACGTGATGCATTTTAGAAGACAGATTGTGTTCATTTGCTGAACTTAGAGAAACCTTTGGGTTGACAGATAATCAATTCAAATACCTGCAGTTGAGGGATTGTGTTACTAATTCCTTTCACAAGCCTTCCCTTTTGGATACAGGCAAATAAACGGGTTTTCTTTGCCAAGGAATTGACCACATCAGCAGATACAGCCTTTCAGGTATGGTTGATGTCTTGCAATCCAGCCTGTGATCACCTGCCAAGTCCTTCCTCCACTCTTACTCCATTCAAACTGGTGTTAAGCTCAACATGAAAATGTGGGCCTTGCCCCATTATCTGACATCTGCCATCAAGCACATGGGTACAGAGTTTTTTGGGTAAGGACATCAGCTTCTGTTTCTTTGAATCTACTTATAAAGTGTTTCACCATGCACGGCATTCTGCCATCAAATGCTGAGCTTATAGTCAACTTCTAGGTGGCCATTAACCAAACCAGTCAATCTAAAATGCAGAAATACATCTAACAAGTATCACTGTTATATTTCATGGGACTCACTCAAACATCAGCAGTACAATTCCTTGAGTATGAACTTCGGAGCTTTTGGACACAGTATTTTTAATCTTTTTCTGTATTCCATGTAAACCAATTGTTTGTTCTTAAACAGACTATCAGGAAATCTCTTCCTTCAGCCCACTCTCCTTAACCCACCCCTCCCCCCCAAAAAAAAACAAAAACAAAACAAAAACCCCACAACCCAGCTCAGTGCATAAATGGCAGTATTAGTGTACACAATGTAGCCTCTGTGATACAATAAAGTATATAACAGAGAATAGTTCAGTTACACTGCACAAGAGAGGAAAATTATAATCTGATATAATTAATAGGTGCGTGTTTTTATCCAGGGACAGAGATCAAAATATTCAATTTTCCAGATTTAGAATAGCAATGTTGCTAAGACACTTATTCTAGGAAAGTGGGGCCACACAGTATTAATGCTTCACTCTCTTGATCTGAAAGTTCTCTACCCTTTCTATAACCTTGGATTGAAAACATGCATTGTGTTTTTTTTAATTTTAAACTTGCCTTCTTTTAGCAAGAGCCCTTGAAGGGTTATGATCTTACTTAGGCAAAAGAACAGGAGGAACAGTTCCTGGCAGAAGTTAATAGGGAGCAGGAAATCTTCAAGGAACATGTTCTGGGGAAGGTCTTGGTTTTTGCATCTTTTCAATGTTTGGTTAATGTTTTTGGAAAAAAAAAAAAAAAAAGGAGACAAGCCCTTCCTGGCTCTGGACACCATGTCAATGCAATTCTCATGAATGGAACAGGTTGCTCTGGATTTTCATTTCAAAACTCTCTAAGCTGAACATATGAACCTAAATATCACCCTGATGAAAGTTCTTTCATGAATTTAAAGTCTGTGTTCAATTCATTATCTCAGCTCCTTATATTAAATGTGTTTGGTTGTTTTGGAGACAAAAAAAAAAAAAAAAAAAAAAAGAGAAGGATCTTTTAAACTGCCTTATGGAGAGGCAGACAGTATTTTCCTATGAACGTTAAAGCTGCTACCTCTCTTTTGGTAGGATAGAGGCATAGTAAGCAACAATCTTTCCCAATTTTCCCTGTAACACCCACTATGTTGTGTTCTCTTTGGCTCCTGATAATTTGCATTCCACTGTGTCTTTGTAAAATTGATATCTGATTTGTTCCCTGTGCATGGGTTTCATAGCCTCCAAAAGAGGTTCTCCAAGTTCAAGACCTAGACAAGTTTCAAACCCAGAAATATTTCAGAAATAGCTGGGGGTTGTACATCGGACTGAGCTGTGTTCTGCAGTCAGGTTAGCAAAGGAATACTTTCAGCTGGGCATGAACCTGATTTTGCACCAAGCAGGCAGCCAAAAACATCTGTGATGTCTTCTTCGCAGGTATTATCATAGCAATCTTTCATGCTTTTCTTGGCAGGTTTTAGGTATAGCAAATACTTGTAAGAAATTATGGGGTTTATCCCAGTTGTTTTTAATTTAGCAAAGTTCTTTGTTCTCCATGTAGTGTTAAATAAATTACAACAGAGTAAATCTCCAAATAAATAAACTCTTAGATATTTTTTCTTTACTTATACAGCATTCCTTCTTTCCCGTCTTCCATCCTGTCCTACAGATACTTTCCTTTTTACTAAGGCATTCATGTTGATAACTTTTGTTTTGATTTCAAGGACATGAAAACTCGCTTTTCCAGTACCAGCGTCTCTTGTGTTCAGGAAACATTTACCCAGCTTCAAGAATGGAAAAGGTTAAGAATCAGATTGGAAATGGGACACAACACTGTGGAAAGGGACCTGGGAGTCCTGGTCGATGGCAAGTTGAACATGAGTCAGCAGTGCCCTGGCAGCCAGGAGGGCCAACCATGTCCTGGGGGGCATCAGGCAAAGCATCACCAGCTGGTCAAGGGAGGGGATTGTCCTGCTCTGCTCTGCACTGGGCAGCCTCAGTATTGCTTTCAGTTTTGGACACCTCAGTATAATGACATTAAGCTCTTAGAGAGTGTCCAGAGGAGGGCAATGAAGATGGTGAAGGGACTCAAGGGGAGGCTGTATGAGGAGTGGCTGAGGGCACTTGGTCTGTTCAGCCTGGAGAAGAGGAGACTGAGGGGAGACCTTATTGCAATCTACAACTTCCTTGTGAGTGGAAAAAGAGGGGCAAGTACCAATCTCTTCACTCTCGTGACCAGTGACAGGACTAGAGGAAACGGCATGAAGCTGAGTCAGGGGTGGTTTAGGTTGGATATCAGGAAAAAGTTTTTCATTCAGAGGTTGGTTGAGCACTGGAACAGACTCACCAGGGAAGTGGTCATAGCACCAAGCCTGAGTTCAAGAAGCATTTGGACAATATTCTCAGGCACATGGTGTGATTCTTTGGGATGATCCTGTGCAGGAGCAGGAGCTGGTCTCAATGATCCTGATGGGTCCCTTCCAACTCAGCATATTCTATGATTCTATGATTCTATAATAGAAAATGAAAAAAAGCTCGTCTGTTATTTCATTAAGTTGGCTTGAAGCAACTGGGTTCGCACCTGAGCATCATGGACATATTCATGGTCATAGTGATTTCTGGATCATACGCTTTCTGGATATGAAATGTTGATGACTCACAAGCATTAAGAAGCTTCATCAGGACTCACTTGTACATACCACATTACAGATGAGTAAATTTATTTTTTTTAGTGAGTTATTCGTTTGATTTATTTTAAATGGTGAATTTCACAGATTGCTATTTCATAGTTGTGCCACTGGATATCAATCTAACAGCTGCAAAGCCTAACCATTGTATTGTAGCAATTGTTTACCTAATGTCTAGGCTTGTTTGTGTGATTTTTGGGTTTTTTTGAACGGAGGAAATGAATTCATTTGAGTGACTGCAAAGCTCAGTAAATACCAGTTATCAATTCTCTTTCTAATGACAACTGATGACATGATTTTTACAAATGGTTGAGCATTTGGCAAAGGCTAACCAAAGAAATCGAATGAGCTGAAAGAAACTCCAGTCTGCCCTATTGTCACTACTGAGCTGACAGATGGGAAAAAGAGGAGGAGGTTGTGATGCTCTCCCAGAAGCCCAGGGGCACACCACAAAATGACTGCTGAAGTGTCTTGACAGACCGTGAGAGAAGTACAGATTTCTGAAGAGCAGACATCACCTATATTTTGCTTTAAAAGTTGCCCTTTCTATCATAGCCTCCCCAGACGGACTGACCAAATTCTCTTTGGAGCACCAGAGCTAATTTGAGCCTCAGCAGTGAAGGTAAAATTGAATTTCCCTGACAAAAGGAGGACCTGGAGCCAGGCTACCTCCTCCAGCAGCTGCTGGAAGAGCTGGAGGGCAGGGCTGCCATTACAGCCGCCCCAAGCAGGTGTCCTGAATGCCAGCATCTGCTGCTGCGCTGGACACTGTCACCTGCCTGGGCCCTATCAGCATGGCCAGAGCACTTTGCTTTCCTGGCTGTCTGCTGTTGTGAACAGCTGCCCAGTCTGCTGGTGCCTAAGCAGCAGGGAAAATCCCCCAGTATGCAGAAGAGCCTGTAAACCCCAGAATAAGAATTGAGAAATGGGCAGTGGCAGTCTGTGGGGATCAGATCACTTGGCCTTCCCTTTCCTTATCTTTTTTCTTTTTTGTCCTCCTCAATTAGTCTAATGTGTCTCCTTTGGTTTTGTAAAGAGTGAGTTGACAAGTTAAAAGTACCAAACTTCAGTAGCTTCACCCATATGTGCTGCATGCCTCAGGCTAGACAGTACATATTGGTAGCCAGACTGAGAGGAACATTTACCACATTACCTCTTAAAAACTCACTTTATTTTTCTTGTTGAGCTGGCCCCCATCCAATGTGACACTCCAGCATGAGCCATGTAGTGACAGCAACAGCCTCCATGGAAACACACCAGAGCATGAGGCCAGCCGTGGGGTAGAGAGAAAAGGCAGCTCTGTCCTTTTTCTGAGTCTGCCGCTTTTTTGCTCTGAACAAGCTGTCTTTAAATTTCTAAAGCATTATTATGAGTGCGTCTCCTATGCCACTGTGTCTTTGGTATGTCTCTTGTAGCAATGCAAAGTTATGCTGAACCTGGAAAATCTGGGGCTGATTGCAAGGCATCGCTGTCTCACAGCCTCAGCCTCGGGAACCTCCACTCCTTTTACATGCTGGAGCCAGGAGGGGAACCTGCCTTTCCAGCCGAGACACATGTAAACACCAGCTGCAGTTGATGGACGTTTGAATGCGCAGTATGGAGTGACTGGCTCTTGTGGAGAGTGCCCTGCCAGCAGCCTTGGCGCTGGTGTGCCAAAGGTCCTGCTAACTGAATGTCACTTTTTGGCAAAATGGAGGGAGCAAAAGGAAACAGCATCTCAGAAATTTCCTCTATGTCTTTCAGAATTTGAATACCCACTTCATCCAGGAAAAGAGTGGGTGGAGGGGAGATGTTAAGTAGGTTGCTCTTCCTGTAGACTAACTGGGGAGACTTTGATGGTCAGGATGCCCTGAGGATAAAACCTGTAATCTTCAGGGCTGTTACCATGCCTGCCTCTCCAGCATCCTGAGAACTCACTCCCCTATCTAATAGCAGCATGCAAAGTTGTCTAATGCCATTATGATGTCATTTTCTCTTAATATTTCTCTGACTTTTTCCTTTGGGGGGGGGGGGGGGGGGG
>JAWWEW010000001.1:67112893-67161304 GCA_035583185.1 Anabacerthia variegaticeps
CCCCCCCCCCCCCCCCCCCCGACTGCCTTGAAGTAAATCTCTCATCCCGGCTATCCAGTGAACCAGGTAACTGTTTGGCATTGTTCCAAGTGTTTGAGCATTTCACAGATGACAGGGTAAATCCAGGAAAATTTGTGCACCCATAGGCTAACTGCTACTGTGCTTAACTTCCAGACACCTGGCTTTACAGTCACAGACAATGTGACGATACCAAGTTTCTCACCACACATTGCTTGTAGGTTTGCAGTTCTGGATTCACACTGTGTAGTAGGAAATACCCATTCTGTGTATGTCACAGGGAGAATCAGGTGCCTGGGATTCACCACAGCCAGAGTACTGAGTAGGGAGTCTCCTAAACTAACCAAAAATGACTGAGAACAGTTATATAGCAAAATTTCCCATCTCAGCATGGAGGAAGTCTAAGTATGGGCTGCAAGGTAGTTTTTGGGTCTGGGAGTCCTAGTCTGGTTCTCTTTCAAGCTGAGCACCTCAGCCATCTTTTTTCTCCTACATCTTACCTCCCAGCTCCACTACTTACATTAGATGTGCTTTTCTGAGGCACTAGGATATGTCTTATGAAATGTGGACTGTAGGAATTTACATCAGTGCCAATTAGCTTTGCACCTTCTGTAACAGAGAAAGATACTCACCTTTGGGGTCTCTCTCATCTCATCCTAAAATAGGTTTCTAAATTTTACTGGCATTGCCAGACATCTTTATCATACCAAGCACTTCAATGGACATCAGGAATCACACTTGACTTTAGCATGGACTCCAGCTGTTTTGACACTGATATGGTTGCTCCTCATGTTGTTGCTGAACCAAGTGCTTTGGGTATTCGTAGGTAACACCAAGTCACCTAGGCTAATTCTGGTCTGAAATCTTTCAGGTATAACAACAGATCTTCATAAAACTGGGCACTGTTTCCTCAGTTACATTTGCTCTCAAGACTGTTCCCTGACATCTCAGATGCTCAAGAAAATTAATTCCACATCATAAAGGAAGTCAGTCACCTGGCTTTCTAAATTATGTTTCTGATCTACTGAAATTACTTCTCAAAATCACCAGGGCCTCTAGGACTCCGGTAACATTCTTAATATCTATTTTCAGTGTATGAGCCTAGGTCCTGAGATGATGCTAATTTGAACATCTACATTGAGTTAGTGGTCCTGGACATTTTTATCAACTGGTGATGTGGCCCATGAACTCTGTGTAATTTCCCAGTATCTTTCACATCACTTTTCACCTCTTCTCCTCCTCATCTATCCCTCCTCATCTCTCTCTCATTCCAAGAGAACCTGATCATTCCAACATCTTTAAAGTGTAATAAATTAAAAAGAAACTTTGTTGGCTACCTTTAAAGTATTTTATATTGCTTTAAATCACTTACACTACCACAGTAATGCTGCAAAGAATGCCATCTAATTTACATAAAGTCACCCAGAGGTTAATTGGTATATGAAGGTTAATTTCCAAAAGAATGCACTAGGAAAAAAGCAGCAAAAAGCAATTCTTTCCTTAATTGGTTTTGTACACATCTCATTCAATGTTTTACAAATGTACTCAGCAATTTCTGTCTTCGTTTTCTAGGAAGATTGCATGTCAGGTAGAAAGGAAGTCTGTCATTGTGTCTGTCTGAGTGGTTACTTGCTGACCTTTTGTTGTGGAATAGACTGTTTGGAAACACTGCCATCACCTGCCATCACAATTGCATGGTGGGCACTGTAATGCTACACTTGCATGCATCATCTGCAGTGGAACAAAAAATTACTTCTCAATTTTCTTTCTAATTGAGTAACTGATGGGATATGTTGATATAAACATCACATTAGAAACAGTACATTAGAAACAGCTCTGTCTGCGTTGTGGAATGGAGGGAAGTTGTTCACCTGGTGAACCCACATGCCAGAGAAAAAGCAGGGCATTTAATGTTAGTAGGGAGGGACAAAAGTGATTTTTTTTCTGTTTGAAAATAAATATTCTGAGGGATTATCAGAAACTGTCCTCAGGTGACAAAGGAGCCTTGCTGGATTCACCTCTAAATTTGGACACCTAGAGTTGTGTATTGGTTTCATATCCATTTCTGGACCCTGTGACTTCAGTGGAAGTAGTTATGCTTTTCTACAAGAAATCCCTATAGGAGGGTTGAACAGCACTATCTGACTGTGAGGACTTTAGTTTTATTTCTGTCTTTTCCATCAAGCTGGTTAGACACCTGGCAAATAAATTGCAGGGTGGAGCCAAGGATCTACTCAAACTCATGCTAGAAATGGAACATCTGGTGCTCTTGGATGCAGTGTCAAAACCATGGGCATATCACACAGTACAGCCTTCACTACCTTCCTGCTGCTCCTCCCCTCTCTCTGCAGTAGCAAGGTGGTGGCTTCACCACTGCTCCTTGGAAGGATGAAGTGGATTTACAGTTCTGTAAATGTTATTTCTGGTACACATTTCTACAGAGGCTGCATAGAAACCAGACCTGATGCAAACATTTCCATGATGAGTGGATACACAGTGGCACAGCCTCTCCTGGGTCACATGAAACTAGATGTTATGTTTGGCAGTGGTAACAAGGTAATCAGACCCTTCCATTTTCCTTGGTCTTGAATAAATCCATCCTTGACAAGTAACATCCCTGTGTTTATTCAGAAGTTTTAATATCATAAGAATACCAACAATTATCAATGATCTTATTTATTCTTTCTATGCATGCACTATTCCTTATTATTCTCTGTGCCTAACGTTCTCTCTCTTCCTTTAAACAGCTCTTGTCCATTGTTGCTGTTTACAATCTCCTTATTGTTGCTGAGGGTTCTCCTATTCCCTGCTATTGTTTAGCAAAGCTGAATGCATTTTGTTATTTTAATCTTTCTTAAAAAGTCAATCTCTTAATTAGAATCTATGGTTGTGGAGTTCCACTGGTGTCTAAAGGCTAAACACCACTAAGGCTGTTTGCTTACTAATTGTGCTCACTAACAGGACATTTGTTACTGTTGTTGATGGCATTAATTTGTTGGTTTGTTGGTTTTTTTAAAGACTGTTTATCTAGGTGAGAGGGAGAAGGTAAAATTCATTAAATCAGATTTTCAGAAGATTAAAGCCTATAAGGCATTGAAAGTGATGATTTTCGTGGTTAAGATTTTAAACTGAAACATGCAAAGATAAACAAAGAAGCCTGGGATTTGGAGATTGAGCACATCAAAATCTCTCAATAAAACACAGAGATTTTAAGAACATGCTTGTAAAAGAAGACTGTCAAAAGCTGATCTGCTTTTTCGCCTACCAATTCCTAATGAGCATCAAAAATGTGGAAACAATCCTTCATTCCTAATCTATCAAACGCATTTTGCTAAAGAGACATTTGGAGATTCGGTGAGAAGAATAGTAATTAAAAATATATATATATATGTTTACCTTGTCCTTTCTCACTTTTGTCTCCAGTTTTGGTCACTAATCACCCTGTATGGAAGCTTTTAGGAGAAGGATTTCACTCTTTTAGCATGCAATCAAAGAAGAATCAAAGAACTTTTACCCAGATGTCACAACAACTTTTTGAAGTAAGTTTTGATGGGCTTCTCAGAGTGTCATTTCTTTTCTGTGTACCTCTTAGGAATGTAAATTTTTTACATGTGCAATTGCTCTCCACACCACCACACATAAGCTAGAGAAGAAATGTAGTAACAGCCTACCTGAAGGATGTATCTTTTACCCTGTACATAAATTTACTGTAGTCTGAATGTTTCTTGAACTGGAATTTGTCCCATTTGATTCAGTTCTATTTAAATGAATTATTTCATTTAAATGAATTATTTCATTATTTCAATCATTAATATTTCATTTATTTAATTCCAAAAAAGTTGCATTGTTTGGACATACAAAGTAATGGTATTCCACTAAGGTATGTTCACAGTGTTTCCATCTATCTCCTCAGTCCACAGAGATTGTTAGGTTCAGCTGTGTAATGTGGCTTCCTCTACAGTGCTTGGGATGAATCATCTTCTGTTACTCCGCTACATTATCCAGGCACTTTTTCTGGGTCCCACATTGTAATCTGCTGCCTACTTCCAGTATAAAAGTAGCCTTTTTAAAAGGCATTCCTCCTTCACTTGGAAGGTGAATCCTAGCAGCTGGGACTTCCTAGTCCTTGCCATGGCTATGACTTTATTTTTCACATCAGTCCTAGACCTGATGTCGCCTTACCCCTGATGACAATTGCCTGTATAGCACCAGACCACACTAACAATTTAGCTATGTGACTAATCCCATGCTAATGTTGGACCTGTGCCCCAGTTACTCACATGGATGTGACCTGAGAACAACTACCTGTTGGGCCATACCATCACTGTGCCTTTGGGCATGCCCACATCTTTCTATAGGACCTTCACAGTGTTCATTACCAGCTGTAGCATCTACACCTCCCTTGAGAGTGATCACTGCTCCATGTCCGCATTGTCCATCTCATTCCCCTCTTCCACCCCACTGTTACAGCTGCTGAGGTAGACAGGCTTTCTTTTCCCTGTTCTCCTTCTGCCCATGTAGCTTTCCCTGTGTCACCACACAGTCGCTTAATTTCAGCAGCAGCAGAGCTTACTCCCTCTACAAGTTTCCCCAGCATTGTGATTTAAGCATTTTTGAGGTATTTAAGAGTTGCAGCCTAAACCCTGACTGTTCAAAAATTTTCCTATTTCCAAAGTAAGACGGCTAACACCAAAGATCCTGAAAGCTGAATTCAGAGTCCAATAGGTTAAGCCCCCTCTGGGAATTTCAGAAGAGGTTGGGCATCTTGTCTGGTCAGTCTGGAGTATGAGAGATGCTAGGTGAAAGACATAGGGCGTTTCCTGACACTGGGCTGCATCTGAGCTGCCTCAGAACTCTTCTTTGAAAGATGTGACAGCAGACCAGGATGTTTCTGGAGAGCAAACATCTAGTGGGTTAAACAGTATTAGAAAGTAGGCAGTCTGGATCCCTGGGATTTAGGCACATGGATTTGGTCCAAGTCCCAGTATAATTCTGAAAGGTGTATGTGTTGCTACTAATGCCTGCCCCTCAAAAAAACTCGCAAAAAAAATTCATGTGCTAACACCTATATTCATATATCTACTGACTTTGATTTTCAATGAAATTCCTGTGTTTACATGACTAAATGATGTATCTGCATCAAAAGGCCTTTGGCATCCAGCTCACCACTGTGCATTGTACACCACAGCTCCATCCCAGGCTGAGGGGCCAAATAGCTTGAAGTTCAGCCATCCTGGTACTTAAATGAAGAGATTCGTTCCTCCTGTGTAAGTAGAAGACAAACTAGCTTTTAGGTAGCACAGAAAAATAAAAATGAATGCTTTACCCCTTTAAAGAGTAAAAGCATCTGTAGAAGGAAGGCCTATCCTTTAAAAGCATGAACAATACTTAAATTTGGCAGAGAAGAAGATATTTTGAAATTATGCAACACGAAACAGCCACTGACACCTCTACTGAAACGTGACACTGGTTCCAGGATGTTCAGGCACTCCTGCTGGGACAGATAATCTGCATTTAAATTACAAGATTCAGCCATATGTCTGGCTGGGAAATGAAAAGGGTGGAATGATAGATACTACCTTGTGCTTCTGCTGTTCGAATCTTTCATCCTGCTCAGTCACTCTCATGCACTGTGGTCTGTTCCAGAATAAACTCTCTTCCTATTAGATAATATCCAAATGTCTCCAGGGCCTGTTTCAGAACTGAACATTCCCTTTTTTATTTTTTTCCTCAGAAACTATATATCAAGTCTTTGGTGGGAGAAAGCTTTTGACTAATATTCCCCTCTGGTTATTTAACTTGTAATAATGTATCAATTTAACCCATGCAACTTTTATTTGAGATTTAGGCTATGACATATGGTTGGGGATTTGTGCTGTCCAATTTAGGAAAAGGCAAATCTTCCTCATTTACAAAAAGGGTACACCCTATCTCCACAATCTTGTGTGCGTGTGCATGAGTTTTAGAATAAGAGAGCAATATGTCCCAATCATTCAAGTGATTTTTTTTTTTCCAGCTGGTATAGACTAGTCTTTGCCATTATCTTTCAGTGGGAAAAACATATTTTTGTTGGACCTTCAAGTCAAAGCAGCATCTTCTTTGCAGCTGCTGCATGTATGCTGTAAAAGCTTGGATTTTACTTTGTTTAGACTGTGAGAAGTTACTATAATAATATTTCCAGTAGTTTAGTTGCACATCCTGAACCAAAACAAAATTGGGGAGAAAAAAATGTGTCTGAAATATAGAGCCTTCTCCCACATTTTCAGTGTGTTACTATTTTTGGCCTTTCTTATGTGATTTGCCATTGCACACAGTTTGGGTTTAAGAAACACAGGATAATGTGGGCTTACTGATTTGGTGATGGTACCAGTGAGTTGTAAAGGCACAATGTGGGTTTAGAAATTTGGTCATTGCACTCTTTAAATCATAAATACTCACAGAATTTATAGTATTCATTGTATACCTTGGAGAAAGACAGGGAAGACACTGCACAGCATCAGCACATTGCCATCCTTGTAAATGGCACTTGGAATTTGATGGAGACATTTTTTATGCTACATGTGCAAGGAGCTGAGCTAAAAGATGGGGCTCATCCAAGGAAGAATCTGCTTCTGAGGCCTTCAAAGAATGATGCCAATGTGGCTGGGGAATTTTCTGGAAAAAATGGTTTTGCGAGTGAGCAAAACAGAGGTCAAAATAAATCTTTCCTGTCCTTCCCAGCTTTCTGTGGTTTTCCCTCCCTGTTTTTGAGACCCTGCAGTTGGACTGAGTTCCTAGCTGACCCCTGGTCAAACTGGTGTGGCATGAAGTATGTCACCACCACTGGGGGTGATGGGAGAATGCCACATGGTCCTGAACTGCTACTTGTCTTCTGCTGTCTCCAGTTACCAAGGCAGATGTTTGAACTTAGCCCTCACCTGCAGACCTCTGTGCTTTTATCACCACTTTGGAAAAAAAAATAGTTGGAAGGACCATTAGTTAAGACCAAGTGTGAACAGACAAAAATGGATGTTTGTGAATTGCTCCTAGAATTGTGACTGGTCTGTAGTAAGAACAAAGAAATAGAAGAATTAGCATAATTACTCTGAAGGTACTTATTTTCATGTATTCTTTATTGTTGTTTTATTTCAGGACAGGTTTAATTAAAAGTAAGCACTGGCAGTAATCATATGGTATGTGCTTCCTTTTCTGAGCTTTGAAAAATCTTTTCTTATAAGGGTGATAAATCATCTAAATGAGCATGCATGAAAACTTGTAAAATGTCATTTGGTACAGAATTTTTCCACACATGGCACATATCCTAAGCAAGTGTTTTATGAAAGAGACCAGACAGTTTTATGGAGCGTAGTTTGGTATATAATATAATATAAATACATTGATTTGTTTTATGTATAGGCCATACGCAAAATACTATAGGTATCTGCTGAAAGGAAGACAGCATGATGGAGCTCTAGGAGCCACAAAGCCTATGGTATCTACTACACATCTTAACAACAGCTGCCTAATGGACATACTGTTCCAAAAGAACCCTTTGAGTCATTCTGAGAAGAATATATACATAAGGTTCCATGAAATATGTCACCCCTTTCACTCATTTATATCAAGGAAATACCAACAAAACACTATGTTTAAATAGCTTTAAGGACCTGATATAAATCAACAATGGCCAGGAAATTCAAGAAAGCCAAAGCCTGACACTCCCTCTTTGGCACATTACGCCCTGTTTTTGCAAAGAAAGCTAGAAACCTTGGGTATCACCTCATTTTCAGTTCTTGATTTATGTCAGAGCCTATGGGAAAAGTACCAGCATTAACAGAAGCTTCCACCTCAGACCTTGCACAGCAAGGATTCGAATGAAGTCACGAGAAGTCACATGTGCTTTACATAAAATATCAGTAACTTGTGAGGGGTGAGACACCACTGCCCAGCAGCAGAGGCTGAGTCCCTGCTCTACCTAGCTGCTCTCTCACCCAGAGCTGCCCAGCCAGTGCTGGTACAGACACAGTGCCCTGCGGAAGGGAGAGACGCTGTACACATGCCAGAGGAGTGGCTTCCCAAAGCCTGTGTGTAGGACATTTTCCATTCTGGCTTTGGTTCAGAGGCTGTGGTGATCCTGGGGTGACAGTACCACCATTGCCGAGCGTGTTGGCTCCCAGAAGCCCCCAGAGCTGCAGCACAGCCCTCTCTGCACAGTCACACTGCTGGGAGAGGACCCTCGTGCCCGGTTTCCAAGCTTCAATATATATTCCATTATATATTTCAGTATATACATATTGGCATTTGTAACACCAAAACACACTTAGTCCCAATGTTTCTTCTGATGCAATCCAGAAAGTTAGATTGTTTTCCTTGGTTTAGATTAAGACAAGTTGACAGTTTTAGCCTGGAGTAAAGGAGGCTCTTGGGAGACCTTATCACTCTCTACAACTACCTGAAAGGAGGTTGTAGCAAGGTATGGGTCAGCCTCTTCTCACAAGTAATAAATGATAGTACAAGAGGAAATGGCCTTAATCTTCCCCAGGGGACATTTAGATTGGCTCTTAGGAAAAATTTCTTCACCAAAAGGTCACCTAAGGAAGTGGCTGCCTCCATCCCTGGAGGCATTTAAAAGATGAGCAGAAGTGCTCAGGGACATGGTTTCATGGTGAACTTGGCAGTGCTTTGATTCAATGACTTCACAGTATTTTCAAACCAAAATGATTCAATGATTCTATGAAAATATTTTATTCCAGTGCAGGGTTAGATGATGCAGGAAGATTAGTGAAAGTTTTTTTAGACACTCTTTTTCCTCTTGCCTCTCCTATTGCGGTGATACCTGCAAGTTATCAAGGATCAGTGTTGGCTTTGGAATGGAAAAGGAAGAAGGCATCTTCTCCAAAGCCTTCCAGGCACCTCTAACCCCAGGAGCCTTATCTTACAGAAGCAGTTTCTTTGGTCCTATCCTTTTTGTCCCAAGGTCCTCCCCTTGTCATCCCTGGGCCCAGGAGATTCTTCCTAGACAGAGGCAGAGCTGTCACCACCCCTGCCACAGCAGGAATGTCCCAGGGTACAGGGTAGTGAGCCAGGCCCTGAGGATTCAGGGCAAAATAGGGCCTGAATTAAAGCCCCGTCTCCTTTTCTTGCTTTGCAATTCTAGTTACAATCTTGACTCATAGTGAAACAATTTGGTGAAGAGAAAAAAAAAAAAAAGACTTCTCCGTAAGAATTCTTTTTATTGTCAACTTTCACACAGTCAGAGAAAGAAATTCCCTAGGCAATTAGAGCTTCTAATATTACAGGCACAAGGTTTGTTTTGAGAAAACAAATACATGTCAGCATTTTTAAAGTTATTTTTTCAACCTTCAGACACATTGGCAAGGCATCAATTCAGTGGGGTTTTTTTACATGAAGGCATATAGACTGGAAAGCACAGTACTAGGTGGGAGTGCAATATGCCACTTGTCTGTTAATGATAAGGAGCAAAAATACAAAGGAGCCATAAACCAGACAAATTAAAGGAGCAGAGAGGAACGCAACATTTTCATAGATGATTTGGATACAGAACTGGAAGGGATACTTAGCAGTTTGCAGATGACACAAAACTGTGAGGAAATGCTAACTCCCTCAAAGGCAGAGAGGCCCCACACAGAGACCTCAGCAAATCAGAGCACTGGGCAATCACCAAGCATATGGAGTTCAACAAGGGAAAGTTCCAGATTCTGCACCTGGGATGGGGCAACCTTGGATGTTTGTACAAACTGGGGAATGAGATGCTGGAAAGCAGTGCCATGGAAAGGGACCTGGGGGTCCTGGTGGATGGCAAGTTGAATGTGAGTCAGCAGTGCCCTGGGAGCCAGGAGGGGCAACCATGTCCTGGGGGGCATCAGACAAAGCATCGCCAGCCGGTTGAGGGAGGGGATTGTCCCACTCTGCTCTGCACTGGGGCAGCCTCACCTTGAATATTGTGGGCAGTTTTGAGCACTGCAATCAATATAAGAAAGATATTGAGCTATTAGAGAGTGTCCAAAGGAGGGCAACAAAAATGGTGAAGGGCCTTGAGGGGAGGCCGTATGAGGAGCAGCTGAGGGCACTTGGTCTGTTCAGCCTGGAGAAGAGGAGACTGAGGGGAGACCCCATTGCAGTTACATCTTCCTCATGAGCAGAAGAGGAGGGGCAGACACTGATCTTTTCTCTATAGTGACCAGTGAGAGGACCTGCAAGAATGGCCTGAAGTTGTGTCAGGGAAGGTTTAGATTGGATATTAGAAAAAGGCTCTTCACCCAGAGGGTGGTTGGGCACTGGAACAGGCTCTCCAGGGAGGTGGTCACAGCACCAACCCTGACAGAGTTTAAGAAGTGTTTGGACAATATTCTTGGGCACATGGTATGACTCTTGAGGCTGGTCCTGTGCAGGGCCAGGAGTTGGGTTCGATAATCCTTGCACTTGATTATCCCTTTCAACCCAACATATTCTGTGATTCTGTGATTCACAGAAATGAGTGTGTGTTACCCAATTATTGGAGATTTCCCTGATACTAATATCTAAAATCATTAGTGTAAAGGCAGCATGGGTTAGGGACATCTGCATGGCTCTGAGTACCTGAGGGCTTTTGGTTTGTTTTTTCTTTGGTTGGTTGTTTGGCTTTTTTGTTCCAAGTCATACTTTCCACAATGGCAGTGGTGTTAAAATAAACTTAAATCAGTTTACATGAAATTGGATAAACACAGTGTAAAAATGACTCCACTCAGGCAGCTTGCGTTCTCTGTCTATATAAAATATTAGCTTTGAGTGTTTGTAATACAACTTAATAGATAAAGGCATTTAAAAAGAAATGTGATCACTTTAAACTAAGTAGCCTCTCTGACTTAAGCCTTTTTATCACTGTAAGGTGGGCTGTTCCTGAACATATATTTGAACAGTGTGAAAGATCCAGCACATATAATATCATTTTCAGTGAGCTTGGTGAACTTATGTTGAACAGGTAAAACATGAAACCAAAAAATAGAGTTTGTAGAAGAAGAGAAGAATTTAACGAGTATGTGGCTATAGACAGAAATTATCTGTTTCATATATTTTTCCCGTGAAGTCAATCTGTGATATGCAAAGTCAATAGCAGAGGTATTTCCCAAATCTGGCCCCTGACCTTGCAGCTGTACCCTGTCCCTGCACAGCCTCCCACTATTCCCAGCAGACTTGCAGCCAAGGCAAGATGGTTGCGCATACAGATGTGATAACTTGACCAGTGACCTAGATAAGATACATTTCCTAACCTGGAGGGCAGACAATTTTAAGGGCACACTACTGCCTCCCCTCCACAGGAGAAACTTGTCCCAAAAGGCATTCTCTGTGTGGGATAACTGTGGTTTCAGAGGGTGGCAGGGGCTGTCATCCAGAGGCAGAGATTGTGCATGGCAGCTCTGTGAATGTGGTGAAGAACTGGAGGGAAAATATGAAAAGAAGATGAATCTGTTCAGCACTAAACATGTTTATTTTAACTTCTCTGTGGCTTCTGAAAAATCACTGAGCAAAACTCCAGGGTATAAATCAAAGTGAGAGAGAGTAAGAAAAATGGCAAGCGAAAGAAAGTCATTACTTTGATTGGCAATGAAAGATTACTCAGGATTCATAACTGTGTTTACCTAGCTCAGCTTTAAGTTCACCATTCCAAACCCCACAAAAGAATCCCAGGTGAAAAACAAAAACTAAATCAAAAAAAGCCAAAATTTTTCATTGGAAAATGACTTGTGTAATGGCAAGGGGAAGTGGAAGTTTGTGGGTTGCCACCTATGCTCATATGGCTATGTTTTCTTTACTATTAAATGCATACTTTATGGAATTTCAAGCTTTCTCTACTGATAGTTTAAAATACAGAATAAAAGCTAAAAAAACAAACATAATTACCTGATATTTTTTTCTCCTTTCAGTTTCATATTCTTCAGCTATAACTTAGCACAGTCCAATTTACAGTATAAGGCCAGAAAGTCAGTACTAGGCACACAGTTACACTAAATACTGTTCTCACTTGTTCACTATAAGCTCCCTATTTCCTTCTTAATAGCTGTTTTCAAAAGGATCTGCTTGCGTAATTGTACAGCAGCAAGCCCTGGTAGCCTCAATCCCCAAGAATGTTTTCAATGACCTCTTCCTGCCCAGTTTTTCCATGAGAGAGAGAACTCTTGGGAAACGGGGAGCCAACAGTGTTACCAGAGAGTAAATGAGTAGACAGATGCAGAATAGAGATTAGTGGTTTAGGGAAGAAAAAAGATTTATCCTCACCCCGGTGTTACAATTGCTTTTACAAAACACCCCCTCCTTTTAACATTTCATAACCTTTTTGTAGGTCCTCCCAGCAACAAAGTAGATCTTAATTTTAGAAATGAGAATATTAAAGTAGAGGAATGGGCATGTTTTACCCACAGAGCAGTTGCCAGCATCAAACCGAGACTGGGGATCAGTTCTGTCTATGAAGAGGTTGGGTAACTTGCAGCAGCAGTGTGAGTCAACATGGCCATTTGCAGACAGGTAAGTGAGTGCAAACAAAGCCAGAGCGTCAAAAATGAAATGTCTGCTTGTGAGGAGAACTAAACCCACTAATACACACACATACCAATACCACATGTGTAGCAAATCAAGATTTGTTTATTTACAGTATCAGTTTTGGTTATGGAGAAGTCTTCAAAAATCTAAGAGCAAAACGACCTTGAAAAGTTCACATTATTAAGAATTAATTATTACCCTCTGAAGGACCCCAATTATCACCATGAAAACCAGATACATTTATTAGAGCACTTCTGGCATCACAGCAAACCTGTTTCCTTCATGTGAGAATTTGGTTTAGATTTTCTTCCCAGAGGGACCACAAGAATTCTTAAATGTACCAAGAGCAGTTTAAAGATTTTCCACTATGGTGAGCTTAAATTTGGGGGGGGTTGTCCCTGAATCACGCTCCATAGCTTTCGTAATCAAAGAATTATCTTTGCTAGTGACAGGCAAAATTAATACTCAGAGTTTCATTTTTTACCCTGACTGTCACCTACAGAACTGACACTGAGGACCATAGGGTAGATTATTCAGCAATTAACATTATGTGATGTTGCTGAATACAGCATATTTCCTGTAGCTTAAAAACATGGCAATGCAGAGTAGGCAGCTTTTAAAATTTGGGTGAAATCTTAGTGAAAGTCTCCCATGACTCATTCAACTCCTGCTATTACCTTATATATGTGATAATGGTGTAATAGAAGGTGGGGATTTAAAAGGACAAGAACATAAATCTTTCTTTGCGATTGATGATATTTTGCCATTAGGACTGAGGGAGCTTGCTTTGTTACAGTTTCCCACCCTAGTCATAATAGGAATGCAAAATGAAAACTTCACATGCAGATCAAATCCTGCTTATTTCCAAGACAAAATCTCCTACGGGATAAAGACCTGCAAAATGTGGTCTCAAAGGGAGGAACTCAGAATTTCTCAGTAACGCCCCAAGGAGGCCTTATCACTTTGCCAGCCACAATCAGCTGCAAAGTCCCCATCTGCAGTTTTTCCTGGATGGGAGAAAAAAATTTCAGGCAACTATGACACCCCAGTGCTCCTTACACCAACTATTCCCCCCAAAATGGTCTGCCTCTTTAAATAAAGCACAGGCTGGGACACGCTATTTGCTTCTCAGAAAGCCGAAGGTGGACGCATGCCAGGGATTTGTGCAGCTTCCTGGCTTTGCTGATAAAGAAAGGCCACTGCGAGGTAAACCTCTGCTCTCTCCCCTACAGGTTTTCCCTGCGGCTGCCCAGAAACAAGGGACTCGAGAAGACAGGGAAAACATGGAGCCTGTGGCACCAGAGCCAGCTGCCCACACAGGAGGAGGCTTCTGAAGAGTTCGCGCTCACACACTTCTACATTTAGAAATGTGAGCTTTGAGCCTGAGCATTTGCATCAGCGGCTGGAAAGTATGAGAGAGCACATCTAATACTGAAAGTTAATGATAGCATTTGACCATGTTAACCAGTAAGGGACAAGACAGGGTCACAGGAGTTAATTATTCAAGTAAGTGAATGCTAAAAGAAAGGTTTAAGAAATGCTGGTAGTTTGCACACACTGCAATGGAAAAGTGACTAATCGTTTCAAAGTTTAACCTTGATAACTCTAAGCAGACCATTCTTGCTCTTTTTTCTGGTTTTGTTTTTTAAGTCAATATTGTCTACCTTGTAGTCAGAAAAAATAGTAGTCAGTAGAAAACACTGTCTGGCTAAAAGGGCACCTGTGACGTGAAGACCAGAGGTCCAGGAGAGAAGCAATCTGCTTTAGAGGTGTTTAGCTTTGAAAGAAGGGGCTTCTTCAGCCTCAACTCCCAACATCCCGCATGATGCGACACTACTCTTCCTCACCTCTCAGTACTGGTGTATTTAGGTTATAACCTCTTTTGGGCAAACTCTGCCTTGTTTGTTCATTGCTGAGCACAATCAGTCCCTGCCCGCTGCTGATGTCCCTCAGCAATGCCACAATACAAACACTAATGAAGACAGACTGCTCATACCTGCGTAGCCCCAACTGAACCCACCACTTAAAAAATTTCTTTTTTTTTTCTTTGGTGCCTGGATAATTAAAAAAATTCCCAAGCAAAATACAATTACTGCCCTGCCATAACTGCTAAGCTGCTGCAGGAAATAGCTGCATAAATTTAAGAGCCAAACATTCCACTAGACCTCTTTTTTTCTACAATCAAATACCAGAGAAGAAGGTAATACTGACAATGTATTTGTCTTCTTCTATATGCTGAACTGTTTTACAACTTTACAACTTCCAATCAAGATATATGAGAGTCTACAATTAAAAAAAAAAAAAAAGCAAGTATAAACTAACATTTTATAACACTATGACATATATACAGCACTTCTCATCCCAAGTGTACTTAAATTACTTGATGTCTCAAGAAGGTACAGATATCTCCAGACTGGGACATATGTTTTGTGTTTAATAAACAATATTCGAGGTTTGGACATGGACATGAATAATTTTTCCAATTTACAGCTTTGGTAAGGATAAAACAAAAACTAAAAGTGTATTTAATGCATATAGCCCTATTAGGATGCTGAAACTAAAAGGAAGACAGACTTGTACAACTTAAATATGAACAATATATTAAGTAAGGATAAAAATGAAATTGTTAGATGAGATGACAACTAAGTAAATAATACTTTTTTTTTTTAAAAAAAAGCACCTTTGAAGTTATAATTTGGTTACCCTTATCAGGAAAACCAGAACCCTTGGTGTTAGTATGACCCATTGGTGGGGTGGGCACTGCATGGGGATACACGCTTTGGGAATATTTCAAAAGGAAGACTGAAAAATCCTCAGGGAAATCCAACAAAATGGCTATGGGGAAAAAAAGTGTCTTCCAGAGAAATCTTCCTGATGCATAGCATGAAATCACAGGGGTTGTTGGAACTTCCTATTCTTCCTTCTCATGTTGTAGGGTGGCTTAGAGGTTTTATCTTACTGGGCTCTCGAGGACAAGGAAGTCCACTTGTAAGATGGGTGAACATGTAGGCATGGTCAAACCTTCATTAAATGTTGCTTTGTATCTGCTTCCCAAAATGGCTCTTCAGCAATGGAAAAATTATAGTTAGGGAGCAGGGTAAGGGTGGTGGGAGGTGAGTGGATAGGTATAAAGACAACCTTTGATGCAAGTCATACCCGAGAATAAATATAAAAGAACATAAAACATTTCAAAGTTACTGTTGCAAACAATCCAGTGCCAAGTCAGCCTACATAAAGGGTAAACTTGTAAGATAAGCATGTAAATTAAATATTGCAGAAAGCAGAGGTTTGATTTTCAAGCCCCACTGCTCAAGTCAAGAACAATTTTCTATCCTGTGGTACTTGGACCGAGGAAGAGGGACGTGGTAAAGGCAGTGTGGGTGGTTCATAGTGTTCACTTTGCTTTGGCCTGGGAAGCTACGAAGCCACAAAAGTTCTTTGCTTGTAGGCTTTCTAGTGCTTTAAGCATGAATGTCCCTTTTGTCCTCTAACAATACAATTTTGCTTTCAGGAAGACAGTCTTTGACCCTTTCCAGGACTAGGAATGGAAGCCAACTGAAGCAGCAGGATGCTGTTCTTCCAAATCTACTCTGTGGTGTTCTCCTTTGATGCCATTGCTGGCATCACATAAGCCAGGGTGATTTCAAGCAACTTTGCTAATCTGCCTTCATTAGCCTATACCAACAGTGATAACCACTGCTCTATAATACGTTTTCAGTCTTCCCTGCACCAGCCTTGCACTCGTTCCCTAGGAATAATTTCAGCTGGATGTTACAGATCTTCAGTTCAACCTTATGTGTCCCAGAGCAGGAAAAAGGGATGAAGAGAGGGCCTGCACCATCCTTTCTTGATGCAGGCCTGCTTATTTTTCTGAGTATCTCTATGGGAAAACTTTCAGTCAGTTTTGACTTTTCCTTCCTTCTGTAAACCTAACAGGTTTAGGTAGTGTGGCAGTGATACATTCAGGTAAGTGCTGGGACTTAAATATACCTGAGCTCCCTTTACAGTCACTGGACATGATTTGGAGTCACATATTCAATGCATTTTTAGGAACTCCAAAGTATCCACAGTTCTGTCCACCTGTCTAGCCTCCAGCGGCCACTGTGGAAGGGTTTTCTCTGGGTCAGTCCTGGGTCACATCTGCTACCTTCACATGGATATCTTGAATACCATAAGTGATCTCAAATGGCATGAGATCCTGTCTGAGAACAAATAAATGAAGCATCTGTCTCACATCATCCACCATCCTCTGTCTATACCTGCTGGTAAGAAACAGGTGTTTATCTCATCTATCTGAGAATGGGCTGGTGTACCCCCTGGGGATTCCTGTCCCTGTCCATTGATTTAATAGGAATTTAGGCGAGTAGATGAGATGTGATGACTAATTTTTAGATAGCTCTAGTGAGGTGAAATCAATCCCATCCATACTGGCACATGATTAATGTTGGAACAGTAAGCACCTTGCACTTTGCTCTTAAATGTCATAATAATTTTGGTTAGATTTAATGTTTTTTAAAAGGTGTTCCTGCTTTTATTGAATTGATCCTTGTTAATTATAATCCAATAAATTTTAAAAGAGGCATTGAAGGGTAATGATTTATGCATCTATGTTCAAAAATCAGAAATATCAGACAGCAAGCCACCAAAGTCCTGCAGAATTCAGAACACACATTTGAGAAGTGATTTCAAATCCCTGTGCAAGTCAAATAGAGGGAGAAGTATGTACAAGACATACTGCTATATTGTGACAAATCATAAAGAAGCTTTCAGCTATACAGCATCTTGACAGGCTGTTCAAAATCAAGTGTTTAACTTAACTCTTTACCTTGATAATCAGGTTTCCCTCTTTGTTTCACATATATATTATGCCATATTTAACACATAAAAGGAAAAAAAAAGGGTAGTATTTTTTTAATGAGAGCCAACTTTGTCATGATGCACACTATCACTCTTTTTGGGTTTTTATCATGAGAAAAGCATCCTCTACTTGCTTGTATAGCAAACAGATCTCTCCTACCTGTAGTCCTGATATGTGGACTAGGGATTTATGACACTGTAGTCCTACCCCTCAGGAATAACTGGTAGTGTGTTAATATGCCAAAAACCCCCCAACCAAACAACAAAACAAAAATCCAACCCCAAAGTTAACATTTTTTATTCAGTCCTGTCTTTCTAAATATATGGGCTTTATTTACTTCCTCTGAGCAGTCACTGTCCCCGTTAGTGACATAACCTCACTAATCCATTAATGCTCATGTAACTTTGTAACAGTATTCAAAAAGTATTTATAGACTAAATTCAGGGCATTTCCTATCATAGACAACACTTTTTTTGCATTGTTCTTTCGACAAATTTAGTTATTCATTGCTCAGCCACACCTAGTGAGGTAGTCTTTCTGGTCAATAAATACCCACAAGATCTGTTGATTTTCTTGCATTATCTATATCCTCTGCTTTTCTTAGACTGTACTCAAATCACTGTATTTCAGAGTAGATACCAGCCTCTAAGCCCAAATTAAGTGGAGGTATAATAAGTGTAACCCAGGAAAATGATTCTTTTACTTCTGTTGATCACCAGTTTACACGTGTACCCCATCCTCTATGTATCATTTTGGAAAAAAAAAAATAAATTATAAAAATAGCCATTAATAGCAACAGGAATTCTGGATGAAGGGACTTGCTTAATGAAAATCTGAAAATTACTGGGATTTTGAAAGCACCTATACTATTCAGAGGTCAGGCATATGCTGCTCTTTCCTTTCATCCTAATAACAAAGCAGGAGGCATCTTTCATGGTAACAATAACAACCACTGTACTAAATTCAATCAAGCACTCTACATACAGTGACAGTGACATGTGATGATACTTGTGACAGATTATTATGGTCTTCCATCATAAAAGTGCAGCAAAAATTCAAGGCTGCAATAAAAATTAATCTCGCTGTGAAACTGGCCTATAGTTATTTGCCCCCCCCCCACTCATACACTACAACATTGAGGTATAGAAGCCATCACATGTGACTTTGTGAGGATATTAGATGTACATAAAGCCTGCCAAGAGAAACTCATGGTTGCTACAAAATACTCAGAAACCAAATACTGAAAGTGCATCTTTTTACATCTCCTGTGTCATTACACACAATACCACGAGTGACTTGTAGGATGCTTTCAAAACCCGCTACCAGTGAGCTGGTAATAACACTTCACCTTTCATACTGAGGCTACTGATTCAAAGTCCTGCCTAAGTCAATCTGACCAAGGAAATTATTCAAATTTAATTACTGATTTGAAGTAAGTCAGTAGTTTTAGTGAAAATCCTAAGGATGAAAGTTTTCATTACAAAATCACAGCCATCCCTAGGATTTCTCTGGATCCTCAGAAAAGGTGAAGGAACTGAATATCCAGAAGAAACTGGCATCAAGCTGGGTAAAAGTCAGGGACACTGATGCTGCTGGTGGCTGGGCACTGTAAGAAGGTACATCTCCTGTTGGTGGAAGACTTTTCTTTAAGACTTGTAAAAGCTACACTCATTCAGTCAAATAGTGATTTGGAAGTAAGAAAAAGTAGTGTCTCCTGCTAAGGAGAGGAATATAGCTATAAACATAAAGGGATGTAAACTACATCCTTGAGTTTTGTCTCATTTGCTTAATCACTTTAGTATTCTCTGTTTGCAGAACATCTGTATAATCCATATGTGGTAATAATTTCATGCACAAACTTTAGGACGCACAGTGCTGTAGAAGTTGAACAAACCTTGTCAATCATTGAACACAGGAAAACCTGTTGGTGGAACAAATTTGCTGCATGCTTTAATTGTAGCCAAAGAGGCCTGGCTTCCCTTAGATTTTCATGGTTTGTTGTTCATCTAGAATTTTTTCCATGCATCTGAAATTTGCTCCAGGTTATATGATGTTTTGTGGCCCATCACAACATGGCATATTACCAATTGATACTATATAATTCACGATGAAAATATGCCCTTAATGCTCCATGACAAATTGAAAGAATTTGGATATCTTATTTAAAACAGTAGAGGGGAACTAGGAATACAGCCCATTTCTGTAGTTTAAATTTATCCTTTTTGTTAAAGCAAAAGAAGGATATAAATAAAAGGTATCTGAAACTTTGATTATTCATAAGAGGGACTTAGTGACTTCAGCTTTTCTGAGTTGGCTTGTGCATTTTTTTTTTAACTGCTTCCTATCCATACTTATTTCTATAATAAATGAGCCAGGGTATTTTAGAATATGCTTTTATGATATTAAATTAGGCCTTTTGGAAGCTCATTTTGCAACTGAGTATAATGCTTCTATAGAATTAAACAAACAAACAAACAAACAAAAACAGAACATAAAATGTTACCCTTTTAAATTCAGTGAAAATAGCCCTTGTGACTGCTTAAGACTGCAGTTGCACCATTTTTTTTTAATTTTCTTTTAACATTCCACAACATGATAGATGGAATGCCAACACAGAGAAAGGTATACGGATTCTACTTCAAAGAGCAAACATTGCCAAATTGAAAATATTCTATTCTGTTCTATAAACTAGTTTCAAACTCTATGGACATGTGTTTTTAAATAGATTTTATAGGTTTTTAAAATGGTATCCATACGTTCTGTCACTGTAATTATTTTTAAAAATGTTAGCCTCTGCCAAGGGATCTGCTTACTAATATTAGCATTACAGTGTTAATAATTTCTGGTTCAGGCTTCTTTGTAAGTAGTACTGTGACAGAACTGTAGTGGAATGATTAATTATAATTTTAAATGCATCCAAATATTTTGAAAAATAAATAAATAGATTTGATTACTGCTTATGATCTCCTTAATGCATGTGCATGTAGATGTTTAAATACTTTGTATTTGCAACTGGAATTGAGCCTTTTTAGTCTACCTGCAGCTGGACTATGAACTGAGTGCAAAAATAACAGGTGTTCTGGTTTCGGTGACTCATTTCTCAGCTTCCTCAGGTTCAGTTAAGCCACTAAATATTTATCAGATGTGCTTACAACATAGGGTCTCAAATCAAAACACTATCAATGTGGAATGCCTCGTGCTGAGATATACCATCCTTTTATTTGAATATTTTTCTTCTGGATCAGTGGCTGTTCTGGAATGGCCAATGTTCATGGCTATGCTAAACAGGCACAAAAATATCTCATTTTTTTTTACCCAAATTTGACTCTTCCTGATGCTGCACAATGCATTTGAATGAGAAGATTTTAAGGAGTTGAAGTGAGGTAGAGTCTGAAATCAAGCCACCTGTGCTTTACAGTTCTTCTCTTTCCTCCCCTCCTCTTCGTCCACCATGTGAGATGGACTGCACTGCGTCAGTGCAGTGGCAGATGACCAACAGTGCTACATTTAACTCTTTGTAATAAACATTCCTTGAGTGACAGGAAACATTTCTACCTTGGAAGCAAAGTATGATACATTTTTTCCCCATTTTTTTTTAATATTTTTTTTAATTTATTTTCCCCTGCCTGAATGACCAAGAGAAAAACTGAAAATAAGCTCCAGAAGTCTTGCATGACTCTGCAAAACATTGCCATCAAACTTATTTGTGTCTGGCAAAGCTGAGATTATCTGTAGTCATTTAAATTCACCTTTACTGACCAAAGTTTAATTAGTGCATTTTGAGGCAGACTTTTGGTATAATTATACAGATGAAGAGATTTCAAGATCGTAATTAACTGGAAGACTGAGAACCAAATGAATTCAAAGCCAATATGAAACATGGCTACTTCATGGGACCAAAACTGCAACTGTATGAGAGAATTCTTCGCTGAATATGTCTAGATGGCTTTTGCCTTTATCCTGTTGAAATTGTTATCACAGATCTCTAAAGAAAAGAAGACTGTAGAAGACTAAGATATTAGGGGAGTGACCAATCAATATCATAGAGAACTTTGGACAGTTTGGCAAATAGTTTAGTAAGACTACATGTTTTTTTGGCTTAGTGACAGGAAAACTCATTTATCCACAATTAAGGGAGGAAGAAATGAATCTGAAGAAGCTGGTGAGAAATAAATCAATTGAACAGACTCTTCCATGGTAATGCAATTATTACACATAGCCCAGGAATTTATACTAAAAAAGTGTAGGAAGGTTACATACTGCTGTATGTCATCCTGCTGGAATAATAAGCCCTGCTCTGGTATTTACAGTTTGATATGGATTTTGAAAAACCAAAGACATTTCAGACAAGGTCCTCATGGCTGACTAAAATGGAAATTCTTCTTCATGGAATTCATGGAATCAACTAGTCAAGACAATGAAGACAGGAAAAAATTACTTAAGTACTTCTCTGGAGAAGAGGAGTTCAGTAATAACTGGCTCTTTGTCCTTACCAATAAAGGTGTGGGATTCTGAAGGCTTAAAAGGCCATTCTCAGTTATTTCCAAAGGGCAAGATTTTCTGTTCCACTGGAGTGGTAAAGATATGGTAGTATTAAAAGAGATAGGATTGAAATTTCTTCATTTTTGGGTGGGGTCTTCATGAAAAAGCTCCTGTCCCTTATGTGACTGATGATTTTCATGCATGAGGTAACTGACTATACTGAGAAGGACATGGTTCTTCCAACTGCAAAAGGGAAAAGCCTTATGAGCAGGCAATTATATTGGAACTCAGACACTTCCTAGAGAAGCATCTCATCTGGGTGCTGAAATGGATTAATTCATAGGAACTTTTGAAGCCAGATCATTCAAAGAAACCAAAATAAGAGTGAAACCTTGAAACATAAAATGCTCAAATACCTTTATCATGTACACCAAGTCTCCAGTGAAGACACAAGCCTGACACGTGAACAGTTTCTTCGTGTTAGTCAGCACTGTTGGGTTGAGATGAAAGTCCAGTGACCATGAGGCATATGCATGGCCACCATCCAGGTGCAAGGTCAATCCAGGATGACAGAAAGTGACAATTTGGGACACCTCCACTGTTTCTCAGTGTAGGAATGGGTGCCTAGCGCTGGGCTTAAATGAGGCCTCTGGGCCATGGGCAGGGTATGGGAGGAGGCCTCAGGCAAGGATGGTCAAGGCCATTAAGGCCCTTTGGGGCGTGGACAGCAGCCTCATAAGGCTCAGCAATTAACATTTGTTTTGGTTTATGCCAGAGACCTTCTCAGGAAAGATGTCCTCAGCATGACAGCATTTTTTGTCAAGATTGCTAATCCATATCTTTTAATACCATTTGTGAGAAGGGGTCACCCATTCTTTTATAGCATATTTGAAGAGTGATGTTCTCATACAAGCATGATGTTGTCTTCTGAGACCATTATTCCCTGATGCACAAAATGAGTTTATGAAGTGATGGCAGCTCTTGGATCATATCAGTCTTTTTATCCTGCTGTTCTCCTTTCTTTGTACAGCAGACATCAGGTTACTGCTGAAAACAGTATTTTTCAGCATCCTGTCAAGTAAAATATCAATGGATGACAACCTAAATTTAATCACTGCCCTTCTGTAATTTAATCTAAGTACATATCAGTCTGGTTCTGCAGCTTATTTTACAGTGCTTTATTATTTTGATATTGTTTTCTAACAACAATTTAGATTTGATATAACAAGCATTGGCAGTTACATGACTTCACTTGCCGCAAAATTCTTTAAGTTACCTACTAATTTTTGTGGCTTGTGTTTGGTTCTTTCTACACTAGAAGATAATTTGTTATGAATAATTGCCTACTTAGTTGCAATATTTTCTAGTAATGCTATCAGAAGAAAGTGAAAATAGCAAGTTAAGACAAATATTAGTCTTCTTCAGCCAACATAAACAAATCTATGCCTACGTTGCTCCAGGGGTCCAAAAATTTTTGTGGTGCCAAGAAGAGTTCTTTCTTTTGACTTGGCTGAATTTTTGGCATACACAACAAGTTCAAAAATACTTCCTTTTAATTTCTTATATTTCAAATACCTAAGTTTCTTTTCTGTGGCTTTTAAAATAGTTTTTGTGCAACATCTTGGAAACATTATTTAGAGAAAATCTCAGCTAGTATTGTGAGGATCATTCATAAATCAATAGCAACAGCTGGCAATACACTATTACTATATATTTATTATTTTGTATTTTTATTCTAGGTACTGTAATATAACAGTAGAATTAGTACTTTCCTTAGTATGTCACCCCTACCAGTAATCTGAATTGCATCTGAGATCAGACAGTTCAGTATTTTTTCTTTATCAGGTCAACATCCTGACATATCAGACACACAGTCTGCCTTAGGACTTTCCTTTGTTGCACTTCTGCCAAGCCTCCATGTCAGGGATGTCTGACCTTTTGAATCAGGGCTGGATACCTATTCTGGAAACTTCTGCAGTTTGAGTTCTTGCACTGCTCTCCTGCATCTTATGGATGCAGTAGCAGCTTACAGCAATAAATATCTGGTAATGCATAAATGCATTTTAGAAATGTTAAAATTCCTTTTTGGGCCAAATTAAACTGTCAGTTACAGAGCCCTGCTATTGCAAAAGTGACAACCAATGCATTTTTCCCCAGATGTGAATTCAAATTGAAAAAAAAGAAGTATCTGTTCTCCAAGCTGTAGAAAGGATGTTTGTGAAGTGCTTTGGACAATTGCAAGAAGTGGTTTACGATTAGCTTCCATCCACACCTCATAAATTACATTTTCACTAATAAAAACAAAAACTTTATATACCTAAATACTAGTGCCAAAGAGTCCTCCGTCACTTGCTCTCATCACCATTTTGCATTTGTCAGCCTCTCTGAGGTAGTGACCTCTAGTTTTGAAAATGCAGTTATGAGAAATATGAAAATAGAAAAGAAAGTATCTTCTGGCTTGTTAAGGCAGGAAAGTGATGGCCTCAGCTGTACTTTCATTTCCTTGTATAACTATTGTTGGGTTATTTCTGAATGAGATCTCCTATTTCCACCATGTGAAATTTACATTTTTGCTTCTTTTTGTTTCATTCCAGCTCAAACCCTTTTAAAGGCTGCCAGGAGTCTCTTGTCAACCTACTGTTTTTCTCACATCAAAGCTTCATCTATGTGTAACTTAACAACCTCTAGACCATCAGAAAGATGTATTTTCATGTGAAATATGTTACAAACAACTCAGATGGTGATGTTCAAAAACAGTATATCACAATGGGGAGGGAAATGGCCAAAAAGGTACTTTTTTTTCTTTTGCATCAAGCACAGAAAAATGTTTCCGACTCTTCTGTACAGAAATGTGATAGGAAACATTCCCACTTTACAGGTTTTGGACCTATACACAAGTGAAAGATTCCACCTTTTTTTCCACTGTGCTTCCTGCTCTGGCCAGGAAGTTGGACTCACGCTACCTGCTGTTTCACTTGCTCTCCTCCTGTAGAGTAATAGCTGTCCTGTTCCAAATCAGTTTCTATTTCAGGATGAAGGGTGTCCTCCTAGGAATTTGAACAGGGGGGCACAGAAGAGTGGCAAAAGGAAATATGGTTTTCTCATCTATGTTCTGAAACCCACTGAGATCTTCCAAAGTCCTTGGAAGACTAACTCCAAAGCTTTTGTCCCTTTTTTCCAAAATAGTTTCTGCATGAGCATTAAGTCCTAGATCTTGATTGTGTTGCTCATTTAGCAGTTACCCCTTCACTTAGCCCCTCAGTCCTGTAACGCAGTCCCCTGACTTCTCTTCCCATGTGAAAAAAGAAAGAAAAACTTTAAAAGTGCCAGACTTTCTTGGTGGGCTTAGAACTTTGACAGATGTAATTGAGCAAATATTGCTGCAATAGTTGAAAAGTTTTCTTGTGCCTCCATTACTATCACAGATTTGGGGCTGGCACAAGGGAACCTGTGCTTGTGCCTCTGCTGTGCAAACACAGAGGCTGACAGCCGGTTTTAAATCACCAGTGAAGGTGGGCTTGAACAAGGTACAATTCCTGTACTTAAGGAGATTGTGCCTGGGCATACATTTCCTCCTGTCAGTTCCGCTGAAGGGTGATGACCTGTTACAAAAAGAACACAACGAACAGCTGGGAAGCAGTAACATCTTAAAGCATCTGAGCTGTTTGCTAAGCAAAGCTGAATGAAAGCCTTTAAATCAGTCACAACTGCTCATAGCTTCTTTTTCAGTTTTGTTGGGTTTTAAAAACACATCATTCATATTTTTCATTTTTATATGAAGTACTATTTCCCTCAAATTTCTATACTTTCATCAGCAGCCTCCTCTACTAATGGTAACTGAAAATAATTAAAAACATTAAATGATTCTGAGACAGCTACTGTCAGAACCAACGTTAAATTCTGACTCTTTCTTCCTAGTTATCAATGAAGAAGAGCTACTTAAATCTTTCTTGCTGTCTTTCAAATTCAGAGAGCTTTAGCTCCAGAGAGACTTTCTACTGGCTGGTCCATTTCTCCCTATAGGAACTTTCTGTGTACTTTAGTGTTGGTAATGTGTGTGATTCAGTGGTTACTCAGCACCAGATACTCTGACAAGAGTTTTGCTTCATTGGGCACCTGAATTTTAACCCTTTAGCTCTTACCACAATCCTCTGTATGGCTTCTGTGATCAGTGACCCAACTGGATAAGAACCATATAAAATACAGTTCCCACATTTTTCACTTCATGGCGTTTGAATTAATTGACAAACTTTCTGAAAATTACCATATTGCAACAGTAAAAGTGAAACTAGGATTTCACTTAGTACTCTTCTGAGTTACTTTTGTCATGTTGCAGTTCATGGGACTTTTTATAAATTTCAGGTGGCAAAGACTGGAGGTTTTGGAGGACAGAGGTGTAAGTTCCATTGACAGAAACTGTGGAGATCTAAGGGCTCATGAATTGCTGCATGGTAACAACTTAGATGCTCCCAGACAGACACTGATATATTACTATTGGTTTCTTGTCAAATATGTTCCCCCAAGTGTAATTATGCACTGAATGTGAATACATTACATCCACTTCAACTACTATGTTTAGCCTCCTCAGCTCTTATAAATAGACCTGCAAAAAACATGCCAACATTTTTTCCTCACTCTCAAAAAACCCCAGTATCTTTGCTTCCCACCTTTAAAGAAAATCAGTGTTTGGCAGCTGTCTTATGTTTTTGCTGTGTTCCTGATTTCCCTCTGTTTTTGGCCTTGCCAACACAGTCTGCAATATGCTGCAGTGCCCTTAATAACATTTTGGAACAGCCTCGCTAGAAATGCCAGTTCACCAAGGATTGAATTAGCATGCATCATTTACACTGTGGGCAGCTAAGAGTTTTGAGCCCTTCCCAGTATTTTGTTGTTGATATTTCTTTTCAGATGGATTATACTCCTGTGTGGAATATCCCAATTCTGTTACATGCTTTTTATTTTGCTCTTACATACTTTGGCTTAAACATTGCTGATGGCACAAAAATAATCTGCATTTCTTGACTGATCAGGTGTATTGTTATGGTTATTATTTTAGTTCAGCTTTATATTCCATTATTAATAAGTGTATTTGCAATATACAGGTTGGCTATCTCTGGTTTTTGGCTGAGTATCAATCATTTTCAGAGCCTGAAACTAGATTCTGTGCCTCCAGCCACCCAGATAAAAATAGGAACTGCAATTTATCACAGGTGTTTGCTGGACCAATTCCAGCAATGGACACAACACTAAAAATTGCAGGATGACATTAGATTTATATGACATGGTGGGAACTCCCCCTACCACTACTTGGGATCTGTTTTTAGAGTGCTATGGTTTGTGACCCTGTGCAACCGTCTATGCTGATTTCTAGATGTTGTTGCTGTAAATATAACTTCATCTACACTTGAGAGTTTTGAAATCAAGTTTCTAATACTTACTCCTTCCTCCCATTATGCATTTTATATTAGAAGCATTAGACTAGGTGATGCAGAATCATAGATCTGCAGAATCAGATAGACTGGAAAACACCTCTGGGTGACATGCCACCCACCCACCATGCTCAAGGCAGGGCTAATCAGATCAGCTGCCTCAGATAAGTGTCCAGTAGAGTCTTAAACACCTCCAAGAATGGAGTATTTTTGTCTCACAGTGTCTCTGAGTCTCTTCCAATACTGGACTAATCTTATGGTAAAAAAACCATATTCCATCTAATTGAAATCTCCTGTGTTCCCCCTTGTAGTCACTGCCTCTCATCCAGTTGCTGTGTACCTCCAGGAATAGTCTGGCTCTGTCTCCTTTATGTCTTCTGATCAGGTAGTTTCACTCACAACTTTTAGTTACAGATCTATCCTCAAATCTCTCTTTTCCAGGCTAAATCGGTCCATCACTCATCTTTTTTCTCATAGATCTTGTGCTTCAGCTTCAGAGCAGCTCGCTGGCCTCCTCAGGACTCATTCCAATATGTCCAAGTCTTTCATTTATTAGAGACCCCCAAACTGGACATGCTATTCCAAGTGCAATCTCACAAGTGCCAAATACAGAAGGAGAACCACCTCTCTGGATCTGCTGCCTGCAGTCTTGCAGGATGCTATTGGTTTTCCTGGCCAACAAGGTCACATTGCTGGCCCATGTTCAACTTCTTGTCCTCCAAGATGGACTGGTCCTTTTCAGAAAAGCTGTTTCCCAGTCAGCTGACCCTCAGCCTGCATTATTGCATTAGTTTATTCCATCTCAGATGCAAGACTTTGTATTTGCTTTTGTTGAACTTCATGAAACTTCTGTCAGCCCATTTCTCCAGCCTGTCAAAGTCCCTCTGAATAGCAGCCCTGTGACTGCTCTTCCCAGTTTGGTGTCATCTGCACACTTGTTGAGAACAATTTGTCCCATCAGCCAGGTCATCAATGAAGTCATTAAGCACTGCTGTCCCAGTATTGATTCCTGAAGGACACAATTAGCTATTGGCCATCATACAACTGATTTTATGTTACTGATCACAGCCTGCTGAGCCCAAAATTTTCCACTCATTTTATCATCTATTTATCTAGCACATATCTCACCAGTCTGATGATCAGAAGACTACAGGAGATTATGTCAAAAGCTTGCTAAAGTCAAAGTATACATCACATACTGCCCTCCCCTTGTGCACAACATCCTCATAGAAAAGAAATAAGGTTGGTCAGGCACAGTTTGCCCTTGATAAACCTATGCTGACTACTCACAATCACCTTCTTGTCTTTCCTATGTTTGGTAATGGCTTCCACGAGGATTTGCTCCATAACTGTCTCAGGGACTGAGGTGAGGTTAACCAGCCTGTAGTTACACAGTTGCTTCCTCTTGCCCTTCCAAAGTATGCGTGCAGTGTTTGCCTTTTTGTACTCATTGGGCACCTCCCCACTTTGAAACTGTCATGATCTTTCAAAAATGTTACCAGCATCACAATGGCATTACCCAGCTCTTCCAGCATGCTTGGATGCATCCCATCTGGTCCCATGTAAATGTCCAAGTGGGTTAAGTATACTCCCTGATTCCATCTTCTCCTACTGTTGGCGCTGCTTCCCACCTGCAAACTGCTCAAGGACCTGGAGGGCTGGACCTCCAGACCTTACCAAGGAAAACAGGAAAAAACACACTGAGTACCCGAGCCTTTTCCATATCCCATCACAAGATACCCTGCTCCACTGAGCAATGCCCATTCTCATCAGTCTTAAAGAAACCTTTCTTTTCACCCTTTTCCTCCCTTGCTAGTTTCAACTCGAGTTGCACTTTGGCTTTCCTGACTGTTTTCCTACATGCTTGACCAGCATCTGTTCATTTCTCTTAAGTAGTCTGTCCCTGCTTCCACCTGCTGTGTACTTCTTGTGTTTGAGCTCAGGCAGGAGCTCCACGTTCATCCATACTGGCCTTCTGCCATACTCGCTCAACTTTCTGAACATTGTGCGCTGTTCTTGTGTTTGAGGAGGCTGTCTTTGAAGATCAGCCAGCTCTCCTGGGACCTTTTGCCCTGCAGCACAGTTTTCCATGATCAGACTCCCTAAACAGACCTAAATCTTCTCTTCTGAAGTCCAGAGCTGACATCCTGCTATTTATCTTGCTCACTTCTTTCAGGATCCTAAACTCCACGGTCAACTCACAGTTGCTTCAGCCAACATTGCCCTTGGCCTTCAGGTCCAATGTGTCCTCATTGGTTCACTGATCACCTGCATTAAGAAGCAAATCTCATGGATTGTTTGTGCCATATTAGCATTTCAGCATATACTAGGGTGGTCAGAGTATCTGTGATCAGCAGTGTCTGTAATTTTGAGGCTTTCTTCAGGTGCCCAAAGAAGAATTAATCTACCTTCTTTTCCTCATCAAGTTATCTATAGGAATATTTTCTACAACATTGGCTGTGCAGGTCCATCCCTGATCCTTACTGTTGTGGAGACATAAAGTCCAGCAGGTCTGGGAGCAGATGTCTGAGCTTTTGTGGTATTGAGGGGAAATACTATTACCACTAGCATGGTATCACATGCCAGAGCACTTCATTGAGAGGCTGTCAGCATTATCAGCACTTCACCACTGATGGACGCTGGCAGGCACTGGCTGAGATGGGGAGCACAGGCTGCAGAGTAACAGTGAAATTAGCACTGGTGGAACTCAGCTCCAGATTAGGACTCCTAAATTAAAGTGGTGGTTATATATGGGGAGGCCAGTGTCTGATCTCAAGGTATGAACGTGGGTTTTATCTGCACTGTGGTGTGCCCCACTTCTAAGAAAGGCAGCTGAAATCAGAGCTGTGGAGAGGGGCTATAATTCATCAATGAGAAAAGGGAAAGATTCTTGCAGCTGGAAGATGCTAGCTAATAAAAGTCTCACTGTAGAGCAGTTAGAATTTGAAAACCTCTAAGAAGCAGCTACAGAGAGGCTTGCTGGAAAAAGTCCCATGAGAGGTAAGTACCTCTACAAAGCGCAGTTTGCAAAGAGCTGGGGGCCATCCAAGGCCCCCAAGAATAGGGATGGTTTGGTATCACACATACTGCTATAGCAACGTAACTGGAGTCACTCAAGATGATTCAGGAATTTAAGTCTATACATAGATTATTGCAGAGAGATTTAAAATCTAACAGAAAAAAAAAAAACGGCTTTTAATTTTATTAGCAATAATGAATACAGAGCTAAGTTTCTTTTTTGAAGCTCAGTGGCATTTTTACCTACAGATACAACATCATAAGACAATATATGCATTGTTATGCTGTACTGTCTTTTACTGCAGGAGAAACTAATTCCCATCTTTTAAATTTTCTTCTAAAATTATTTACATTCTCCAGAATGTTAAACAATAATATTACATTTCAGGTAGTATTTTTCTTTCAGATAAGTGCCATATGCCTAAATACAACACATTTTTTCCTCTCTTGAAGGTCTGTCAAGATTTTATGGGCCAGACATGATTTTCTTGATATTGTTTGGCTTGGTTTTTTTGTTTTTGTTTTGTTTGGGTTTTTTTCCTCCAAATCTGTGTGTATTTGTTTTTTCTTCTGTCTCAGACACCTCCTTGTTAGACAAGTCAGGAAGAAGCTTGGCAAGCTGATGTTTCTTGCTGTCTCTGTGTTTTTGTCTCTCTACCCTTCTTTGTTTGTATTTGCTTGTGGGGGCTCTTTAACTCTTATAACTCCTGGTCAAACTCCAATTACCTGCCTAGCTCCTTGGCCTTTACTTCTCCTTGCTGTTTGCTTCAGCAAGCAAGCCAGCTGCTTTCCTCTGAGATTATGTCACTAACCCCAGGAAATCTACCCTCAGCTTATCAAGGGTGATAAATGCTCCTCACTCTGCCTATACGTTGCTACCTAGAATAACTATTCCTGGACATTCCTATAAACCTGTTGGTCTTTTTCTCACTTTCTGGCAGCCTGGCTGAATTCAGGCTTTTTGCCAATCCTTTTACTTGATTATTCAGGATTTGGCTTTTTGATGGTGCTCTCTGTCCACTATTAATAGTCCACTATTTCAATTTAAGGTTCTGATTGTTTAGATATATTGGAAGTCAGGATACTGATCTTAAAGTTCATAATTTCTGCAGGAAAACATGGGTCATACATATAGGTGCACAGAATTAAGCCCTTTAAAACAAATAAAGGTTTGTATATAAAGGGAAGTACATTTTTAGGTACATTGCTATATCTGTTACAAAACCAGAAATTATTCTCATGCTTGGTTTTCACAAAAGCTAGCAAGTGCTTTCTCCACTGGAATCCACAGCAATATTATTTCTGAAATAGATGTTTGCAAAATGATCTGGTATTATGACAGTTACTACACGCACCTGTAAAGTATGAAGCTTTTTCTCAAAGGCCCATACTAATACCCAATGACACCCAATCTTCTGTATGTACTGTAAAGTCACCCTTTGTGATGGTGGATAATAGCAGGGTTTTACTGTGCAGGTGGTTTATGTTGTCAACAAGAACTCATGATAAAAACACAATGTTAAGATCAGGCTGACATTAAGAATGAGTGTAGATCATCAACAACAATCTGGCAGCTAACAAATCACAAAAATTGTTTCAATCACATTTTTTCTTGTCCGTTTTGTGAGTGTTTGTATCATACCATGTCCCTTAATCTGTTGAATCCCAGTTAAATTTCTCCTCTTGGTGTTTCAGAAATTGCCTTGGCAAGAAGGGAGTCAGAGGGGCACATTCATGTTAATTCAGGCAAATTAACCCCCTCCCTCTTGGGAAAGACCATTCTGAGATCTTGACTGCTATAAAAAGGAGCAATAATGACTTACATCCAGGAAGAGTATGGCTAACTCACACACTTAGAGGTAAGTTACCCAAATGCTACCTTGCCATGGTTTGCAGAAGCTTCAGCTTTTACTTCAGCTAAATCTCTGTTTTAAGGTGTTTTTTTTTTAAATGTTTTATGTTGGTTTCTTTCACTCATGTAGCTGATTATGTAAATGTGTAAGTTATTATTCAATACTGCTTCCTACTTTCAAAAAAACAAACAACACAACAAAAACAATCAGCTTGGCTTTCCTTTCATTATAAACGTATCACAGGCTTTCTAGAGTATCTCTCTACAAAAATCACACAGTCTGGAACTGCTTCTGATTATTTTACTGAGAGCTCTGTGCCCTCCTTACAGAAAAGCAAGTTCCATTTGTTTCAATGATGCCACCTCTGGATAGAGATGTACTCAATATAAATTAAGCTATCCAAAACCTGGCTCACTGACACGGTCAATAATTTATTGCAGGCTTTCAGTGCATCCTTCTCATAGAATCAAAGACAAGCTCTTATAATGTGTCAAACTTAGGACTGTATGGAGAAATTTTCAGCTTGTATCACATGCAAGTTCAGAACATCTGTAACAAAAGGTATGAGGCTATTACAGCAGTTCTTTACTCCAAAGACAAAAAAAATATAGTGCACACCAGCTCATACAGGTACAGGTAATTAAGCTGGCCAAGGTTTGTACATATGTATTCCAGTGAAATCCTAATAATTTCACTCATTTCTGTAGGCTTTCTCTAGTTTTGAATACTGTAAGGGAGAATCTGAGCAAAATCTGTATGCATTAAAGATGCAGATTCATTAGTGTCAGAAAATTCCTTTAGCATAGTGCCTGAAAATTACTTCCTCATTTGTGAAGCCTGCCTTGCCAGGAGGAAGATATTTACTTTAAACAAAACCCAAACTTGGAGCTGAAGATTTCTCATGATCAAATCTGTCAGCTTGAAAGACATCCTTTTTTTTAGTTTCCTTCCTCACACCACATGCCCATTATAAACGAGTCTCACAGATTAGAAAATGCTGCTCTGTTACATGGATTCATGACACTTTTTTTCATCCAAATTAACCTTTGCAAGCTCCATTATTTTCCTGTCAAATTTCTAGTTACTGTTATAATCAGAGTTCTGAAGGTTTAGTTATATTTGAAAGGCACAAAACTGCAATGGGCATTTATATATGGATTACTCTATTCAGAGCTCTGGAAGAACACTGTTATGAATATTGAGCGGCCACATGTTAATATATGCTACAAAATGGTGATGACAGAGGTCAAAGGGAGAAGAAGTATGGTCACTATCTTTCTTCATATCCACTTGTGTCACAATATGTAGGCAAACTGCTTCAGAAAGACTTAATAGAGTTCTAAGCAAGAAGTCTTGTTCAGCGAGCATGTAAGCTGGAGAAGTTCTACATTAAATGTCTAAATAAGTACCTCAACAAGCTAGCACTGAACAAGCAATCTTGCACTGTTTTTGGAGAGAAAAAGTGAATTTTTTGTTTGTTCTCAGGTTCTTCAAATGCAGATTGAGTATTAGCCCAAAGACAGCAAGATGATCAGTTATCTCTGAACAGTCAAAGTTGTTAAGATGAACTGAAAGTTTGATTCTGAGAAAGCCTAGTTTTGTGATGAAGGGAAGGAGCCAGCTGTCAGCAGTCCAAGAGCCCTACAGACACAACTTATAGAAAAATACACATTTGAATTTCTCTCCGCCAGTCAAGTTTTTGCTCTTGAAATGAGGCATGTTATGATTATTGTATGAATTAAACCAGCAATGGTATCCCAGGAGCTTGAAAAGCTTAACTGTTGGTCATGTTAAAGTTATACTTAAAAGAATTGCAAGTTAATCTGAAGTGATAAGAATCTGCTTGACATCTCATTAAAAAAAAATTAACAGATTGGGTTCCAAGTCTTTCTAGAGTTGTGAACCACAACTGTGATAATACTGTTAATTTTCAAAATGAGATATTTCCAATGTACAGGTCACTGTATGTTAAATAGTCAAGGACAAAGCTTATGAAGAAGATAGATATAAATTTAGTTTGCCTTACTTGCGCTTTAGCTTCTCTGTGACCAGTTCCTTCAGATAAAGGGAGGGGTATAACTTTGGGCCTTCACAGTCTGACAAAACATTAAAGCACCAGAAAAATCTGGCTTGTTTAAAATCACACTGAAAACAGCTACAGTTAATGCGTGGAAGACATCTATTGTAAACAAACATAGTGTCTGTATGGAAAGATGTTCATTTGAAAAAATACCGGTTCTGACCATGAAAGCAAAAGGCAATATACAGACCGTGAATTTATTACAGAAAAGGGAGATTTTCTTTTTTTTTTTTTTTTGTCTCACCAGAAGTTACATCAGTGGGTATGTTCACCACATCCCCATGAAAGCTCTTTTCAAACTTGAACTTTACATCCCTCTGCTCAGATTTGTTTCAGATAATTGCAGCATTTTTTAGATACATGCTTAAAGATTATTTTGTAAAACTGCTGATTCTGTCAATCAATCCATAGTATTTCTTCTTTCATAAATGTCATATATATTTGAACTCCTACATTTTCTTTAAAATACAGGTTTTTAAGTAATGTTAAAAATAATTACTGTCATCTCACACTGCTTAGTAACTGATTCAACATAAAAATAAATTATATTTTTCATACTTTGATTAACACACATTTGCATCAGCCACAGTGTTTTTCTTGACACAGAAGGTAGAGACCACAAGTTCTGCTGCCCATCTCAATTGAGACATTCACTTATACTCAAGAGATTCCATGCAAAAAGCTTATGCCCATCCCCTAATCCAAGACTTGGTTACATATTCAAACTGAATGGGGTATAGTTCTCAAAAAGGGTATTCAACAGTAAGTTTAAAGAGCTCCCTCCCTGACAAGAGAATCTCAGCAGAAGTTTCTGGCCTAAGGGACCACGGTCCCACCAAAGCACAAGGTGGTGCCCAGCTATTGCTCTAGCCTTGAGGCCAGGCAGCATCACGCAGAGGGAGATTTTCAAATGATTGATAGCGAGTGAAGCTTCAGTGCCTAATTGATATTTATACCCTTGGGGGAAAAAAATCCCCTGCAGTCAGTATTGTCGACAACCTGGTTCAACTCTCTCTTTTCACAATAGCAAAAATGCTGCTAGGTTCACCTGAAGGAATCCTGTCTGGCAGGAATGATCCATAGGAAACTCAAGCAGTCCCTCAGTGTGCAGGCAATGATCCAGTTTGACCTATTGACAATCCAGAGTAAAGGCTGTAATGTCCTACTAATGTATTGTTCTCTATAGAACACTTTCCTATTGTATGCTTTGTTGCTTAGAGTGACCACTCCTTTGCTGACCTGCAAAAACTGGTATTGTGCTGCAGTGTATCAGCACTCAGCACCTTTGCAAGCTGTGCCTGTGGAAATCATTCTGAGGATCAATTACTCCCAGGAGAATTAATTCAGGATCTGGTCCCACCATGTCCTGCATAACCTTGGCTCCCAAAGTGGGAGTGACAGAATTAGGAGACCTCAAGGCCTGTTCCTGGTCTTGCAAAAATCAACTGCAGAACTTCAAACACCTTGTGTGGTGAAAGATCAGAGTCTCCCTGGGAAGAAGAGGTTACAAAAGAGCAAACGCGTGATATCTTTGCACAAAAGATCACTCGGTGCCACTGCATAACACGAAAATTCACCAGAAATTTTCTTCAGGCTTACACACAAAATAATTTTACACAGAGAATACTATAATGATGGCTAACAGTATCTCCAAAACACCATGTATAATACATAAGGCTGAGATCAATAGTGAGAAAAAGCACTGAAATGACAGCCTTTCAGTTCAAACAAAGCATAGTATTAAAATTCTGGTGGGGGAGTTTGGAAACAAAAATGGCCAGCTTCTGACTGATGGAGTCACCTCCCTGGCTGAGTGTCAAAATAGGTCAATAGAGCTTTCTTTTCATGATAGCTAGAAGTAAATGGAAACTTTGCTGTGTTCCAGCCTAGACCAGTAGGAAAAGAGACATTCTCACTGACATGTAGCTTTTATATTTGTTACATGATATTCAGTGATATTAAATAACAGCTGGCAGGTTTTCAGCAAAAGAAAATACTCTCATACCCGCGGATGGCACCACCCCTTACATGCTCGCACCTTAAACCTTACAGCCCAGCAATGTAAAACACTGCAGCACCTCAAGGTTCAGCTTAGCCAAGCGTGGCAAGGTCAGTCAACAGAGCAGGAGGAGGGCAGGGGAGGAAGGTGGGGGTAGAGACGGCAGCCTGACCATAACTCGAGCCATGAGGGCTCAGTTTTTAATGGCAACAATCTCAAAAGCTTCTCTGTGCACAGCTTCACAATTAAGTGTTAAATAAAAGTGCTGTGCTGTGAATAGTGCATCCTCCCTTACAAATTCTGACTTCATCTTCAGACCTAGTAGTGTATTAAATAGTTCAGTCTGAAAATTCCTAACACTTAAACACGGACTGTAAAATTAAGACATGGTCAGGATCTCAATACTGTTAAATGCAGTGACTTCTTTCACCAAGTAGGCCTTATGATCACTGTGTTCCTACTGCTTGGAACCACATTTCCATGTTAATACAGTGCTAGGACATTTTCTAAACCCACGCCTAGCTTCACCATAAAAACTGAGACAAACTTGATCAGAATAATAGATTACAACTGCAGGATGTGCGCGCAGAAAGGTTTAAGTGGAATGAAGGTCAAAAAAGAAGTGTGACTTTTTAAAACTTACAGCATTTTTTCTCAGACATGAAAAATAATCCTTTTAAAAACTGGCTCTTAGTTACACAAAAAAACCTGCAACAAAGCAAGACTAGCAGCAAAACTGAGTATTTTTAAAGGCAAGGCAGATCTCATAGTAGTGAACTAAAGAGTAATGCCCTAAACCATCTAAATGACAACATATTATTCATCACAATGCTTTCATGATTACAATTAGTACAAACACATTTGCTATGCTTCCAAACATTGGTAGGAATGTTATGTCTACATTGGTGTAACAGATTTGTGTTTTTTCCATACAGCAAGCTATTATATTTCAAACACTGTAAGAACAGGAAATAGGAAAGCAGACATCTGAAAAAAAATGGTTGATCTACTATCTGGTTTATAGCTATCGCTATTTTTGTGCATTTGGAGAAAATGACATATAATCCACACTAGAGTGAGATTTTAACATCTAATATGGGATTCGACCATGTTACAGATGCTACCAAAATTGTTCTGTGCATGGTCTGGACACATATTTAGCATTGGGTGGATTAGTGTACTAAATGTGGCATGGTTCAGCGAGAGGTTATGGCAGAGGTTACTTCTGCAGTTTGAATTCCTCAGGTATAGGTGTACCCTTGGTGCTCTGTTAGCCCTGTATCCAGTTTCTCAGGTAACTGCTCATTTTTTTTCGGTTCTCCCTTTTCTTTTTGTGTCTATGTGTGTGCCTCTATGTATGCTGGTAATGAAGAGAGGACGGGAGGAAGAAAAGAGGGTTGGGCTCAGTATGTCTTCCACTACCCTCTTTAAAAGATCGGAGGTTTCTCCAGAGCTAAAATAACGGGAATGTTTTTCCTTTTCTTCCTGGGGAAGAGGACTAACATTAATTAAACAAGGCAGCTTTTCCCATTCAGCGAGAAGCGTTCAATAGGACAGCTTTGGCGTCTAGCCAGTAGAGTAAAAAAAAAAAAAAAGAAAAAGAAGGGAAATCACCAAACCACCTCATCTTGCTTCTAAATTAAGTATAGCTAATATTGCTAGCTTCTTTTTTTTTTGGGGGGGGGGAGGGGGAGTTTTGTTTGTTTGTTTTTTGGGATTTTTTTTGGTGCTTTTTGTTTGTTTGTTATGTTTTTTGTTAAATCGTCCCACCGCCCCGGGGCGGTCCCTTGTCGGGCAGGAAGGGGACGCGGTGCGGGAGTGCCGCCCTCGCCTGGCTCCCGGGGCAGCGAAACCTCCGGCTCCCGCGGGACGCAGCGCTGGCGCTCCGCTCCGCTCCCCTCCCCCGGCGGCCCCTTCGACGCCCTTCTCTCCCGCGCTGCGACCCTGCCCTCGGCTCTCCCCTCCCCAGACCCGCCCGTGCTGCCGGGACAGCCGCGCTGCTCCGCCCCGCTCCTGGCGCGGCGCCGCCCGTGACACCGACCCGCACGGACACCCCGGCACCGCCGGCATGGAGGCGCCCCCACCCGGGATGGAGGCGCCCCCAGCCGGACGGAGGTGCCTCCAGCCGGGATGGAGGCGCGCCCACCCTCGGGTTGCCGCGGCAACAGCGGGGTCTGCGGGCGGCGGCAGCCCAGCCCATCCCTGCCCTGCCTTTCCTTGCCTTTCCTTGCCCTGCCTTGCCTTGCCCTGCCGTGCCTTGCCTTTCCGTGCCTTGCCCTTCTCTTCCCTGCCCGCCCCGTCATGCTGCGTGTGCCCCCCGCTCCCCGCTGCCCAGAGCGCCCGTCGGCACCTACAGCCCCGCGCAGTGCGCTCGGACAGCGCGGAGCATCCGGAGCCTCCCGCCCCGAGGCAGCCCATCTGGATGCCCCCAGATGGCAGTTCCATTTCTGTGCCCCTCTTAGGTTAAAGCGGTGGAGACATCGCTGCTGCTTCGCTCTGCTGAATGCTGGTAAGCGCCCCCCTTCACTAGTGCAGCTGGAGGGCTGACACAAAAATCCCATCTCCAGAGCTTTCCGCACCGTCTCGTTGCCCTTCCCTGGCTCGCTCGGGTTAGCTGAGGGCTCCACACGCTGAGTAAGGGGCAGGCGGCTGAGCTGCTCTTTCAGCTGAAAACCGTGGGCAGCTGTGCCTGGGTGCTGATGATCCCAGGTTGAGCCCTTGCCGATGACTCATTGTGTGTGGACATCTGCTCGGGGAGCTGCTGTGCTCCCTCCTGTGAGCTGGATTTCCATACTGACGTTTTTCAGCTCCAGACAGAGTTGTATTTAGAAACAATTTTCTGCTGGGAAGAGTTAAATTGCCGGCTTTATACAGTTATATAATATTTTATGGTTTTTGTGTGTTTGGTGGGTTTTTTTGGTTTGTTTGTTTTTTGTTTTTTTTTTTTTTTCCCCTTTTAAGATTTGTCATCACAGACCAAAAATAAAGCAGAAGAGAGCAGAAAAAATATCTGGACTGAACTGCACTATGAGATCATTCGTGGGATAGGTTTTGATTTGGTAAGCTGTTTAAGATGAAATTGGAGAGAAAGAAAGAGGATAAGAGATTAAACAGTATTTTTTAAAAAAGCTAAAAGCAAAAATAAGACAAGCTAAATAGTATAAATTAATTTCATTAGGAATTGTACTACTGTAAAAGCAATAAGGAGTTGTCTAAGAGGGGGCTATGTACCCTTCAAAAGAATTATGTATGTGCAGTCATAAATTAGAGCGAAGTCCTGGTACTTGGAAGAGTGGCACTGCTTTCCCGTGTGCTTTCATTGTATCTTATGACTTGGTATATCATGTCATTTACATTACGTAATGCATAAAGAACGCCCAAATACTAATTCTCTTAAGAGATTGCTGTTTATTTAAATATGTGATCCCAAGCATTAAAGAGGGTGATACCAGCTAATCCTCTCTGTCTGATTTCCTAGGTAAATGATTTTACAGATCATTTGTATTTAAAAAGACATCACTCTCAACGGGCTTTTTGGTTGTACTTAGCAGTGTATCCCTATTGTACTTAGCAAGGTTGCTATTGTACAAAATGAATGAAAGATGACAAAAAAAAAAAAAAGATTGAAGGAGAGCACTGGGAATTTTAAAAGACTCAATTTGGCACTGCCATTTTTTGCTTTCACTGTATTCTTCAACAGATTACTGCAGGTAAACCAGGTTGTGCAGGTGGAGGCGGTGTTTAGTAAGGCATGCTGCCTTACTAAAGTCACATGTAAAGCAAAATGATCTTTGATGTTTGGAAAAGTGCAGTTGTTCTTACTACTTCTTTGGTCCACTGCATTATCTGAAATGTAGCTTAGAGTATCCATCTAAGAGGTAAGCATATTTGAAAGAAACACTGAGTAAGAGTTCAATCAGTATTCATGAAGCTGGGATAGTCTTCCTTTGTGAGAACAGGTACTTGTTAAAAGCACCTCTTTTTGTCAAATCATGATGAGCCCTGCCTGCAGATTTTTTTGGTGACACTCTGTAAAAAAGGGGATATTACCTTAGGGAGTTACAGGAGTGTGTGTGGGTATGGTGGGGAAGGAGGAGCACTGTCTGGAGAAGAAGTTTCAGAGAAACTCAGAGAAGGTCCAGCCAGGATGCTGATGGGTCATAAGGGAAATGGAACTGAGAAAGAATCCAGAAGCCTTACCAGAGACCTACTGCTTGCCCCCAACATTTCAAAATGGGGGTTTAAGTCTGAGAAATAAGTACAAAAATGAATTATATATTCTCTGTGGTTCCCAAGGTATTTGAGAGTCCCTTTAATGTTTCCACTCTAAAAGGGGGTTAGTTCATTTCTCTGCACACTGCATTTCAAAGGCGGTCCCCTAGAGTGAGGTTCAGCTTTGTCTTCAAGAGCAGAAATTTAGCTATGAGAATGTGAGTGGGGTATCTTAGCCTTCCATTGCAGACAGTGGGGGTGGGATTCAGGTTTCTCCGCAGAAGCCATTTGAACCTTGTGGTTTCATACATTGAAAGGGGGCCTTTGGATACAGCAAACTTCTGGAGAGACAACTGGAGGCCAGTCAGGGTTAGCCAAGACAACTCAAATGGCACAAGATGCCTATTTAGGCAACTGAAGCTAACCTAAAGGAATTTACACCCTAAAGTAGGTACTTTGATTTGGTCAGCTCAGTAAGCCCGTGGGCTCCACTGGTTGCACTGACAAGATCTGTAGCTACCATGATAGTGACTTGGACACTTAGCTCGCACCAAGGTGTCTCTGCTTAGGATCTTAAATTCAGGTGTTGAATTCTATCCTGGCAGACTTAATTTACTTGACTAAAAACTTGTGAACAGCATTGTGTGAGACAAATGTTAGTTATTACATGGGACTCCTGAGTAAGACCCACACCTTTTGGAGTGGCAGCCAGTCCATGCATTTAGCTTGTCTGAAGCTCATTTTCTGTGAAAACTCGTCTCTGAAAACTCAATTCTTCAATCATTTTTTGAGAAAACACCTCTCTTTTTAAGTTTCCCTTTTAACATTCATGAAGAAGTTTTGTATACAGTCTCAGACTTCTCTAAATATTCAAATCTGTCTAAGCCTAAGTATGAAAGAAAATGTTTCCTTTACAGAATCTTTGTTGCTATAGAAAGTAGACACTTGTTAAAAGGATAAAAAGAGTGGGGAAGGGAACCTGGGTGTCATTTAAGTAAATGTAAAATATCAGTGGCTGAAAACTTGCTGTACTGTAAAGTTAAATTTTGATCAAAACCTCTACAAGACAGAGGGCTGAAAGCATTCAGCCTGAGAGGTTTCATTCAGGAAATGACTGGAAGTGAAGAAGGCTGAAGGAAAACCAGTAAGAAACAGCAAAACAAGTATACAAACACTGGGAAGAAATAGGGGAAAAATAACAAGCAAGCACACTTTTCTAAGAAGGGAAAACAGAAAGAAAATCTGGTACATATTGAACACATGTCTTCCAGAATATTCACTATTGAGTTTAACATTAATTTGAATAGAAGGGTGGGAGAAGACCCATCCCTAGTTGCCAATCTCCTACCACTTCTTTTCTTTATGATACTTCTTTATATCTATTCCCTCAGAAAAACACCTTTCTCCAGAATTTCTCTTATTCGTCTATCTCTTCCTCTGAAAGTGAAAAATCTTCCTCTGCCTTGCGAAGACTTCTTTTATGTGACAAAAAGTTGGGTCATTTTTTTATTCCATTTCATTATTTTATTGAAAGCTTGTCAGGCCTAAGAGATTCTGTAAGTTTTAGGACTGAGAGAGAAGCAACTCAACCTTATGCTCTTGTGGCAAGAGAGAATGTGCTTTTCCTGGTGCAATTTTTAAGCCAGCCACTTGAACATCCTCCAGCCTTTTCACCTTTTCACATCAGTATCAGCTTGAACTCTCATATGCCACAGATGCCATCACAGGGCTGAAGGCAGTAAAAGAACTAAAGGATCTACAGCAGGACTTAAGTGAAATTGTATTGCCTGAGACGAATTGGTGATCCAAAAGCCAGCTGGTAATCTGCTGCTCAGCTTGATTAAATGCCCTCTTGTAGGACTGTGAAGTTCTCACAACTCTTACAGCCAAATTAAAGAATTCAATAAATTTCTTTTACCTAAAGTAAAGGGAAGGTTGGGAAAGCAGGCAATGCTCCATCTACACATGCTTGAGGGACCCAGTATGTTAGATGTTTTTGGAGCATGCCTAATGGATTAGACCTTACAAAAATGCAATGGATGCTTTCCCCTGAAACACAGCTGAAGAGGAGGCAGAAGTGTTTCTATGCCAAATACACATACATGCATGCATGCACACAAGATGCATCACCAAATGTTCAGGGCACTCTCAGCCCCAGAAATGGGGAGTGTAGCACTCTTCTCAGCCTGAAAAATTCAATGGTGATTGAGTGCCTTTCACTCATTTAATATTGTTCTGCCAGAAGCAGGGACTGAAGCCTACAGATGCCACTTCCTGCTGATCACTGGAGCCCCTAAATTCCAATGTCATGACCTATCAGTGTTCTCGCTTGCTTTTCTGTACAGAAGGATGGAAAGTTAGTTATGTGGCTGATTATTAGGACACTTATTTGTCAGGCGGGAGGTGTGAGTTGCACTATTTGCTGGGAGGACCTGGAACCTGGACCTTCAAATAGAGGTGTGGACACCACACCTTATTTTAAAAGTGAGTGTTGACACCACTTCTGGTTGCATTTTAACACCCCTGCTACCACCACCACCAAAACAAAAAAAAACCTTCCAGACAAATGCATGAGTTCTGTTATATTTCTTAAGAAAGAATCAGGGTACCATGTTCAAAAGACAGGAACTTTTCTATAGTCCTGACTAATATAAGTTCTACATGTAAGGTAGGCTCATGTTGTCAGTATTTCTTACTCCTTGGCTCTCAATAGCTCCTCACTCAGTGTGCTGGCTGTTTGAGAACATTGTTGAGAAGTTCCTAATGATTCCTGCCTGGAGAGTAGCTGCTTGACATGGATTTTGAGGGCAAAAACACAGACATGCTGCATCTAATTTTGAAATGACCACATTGTTACCTGCTCCTTCTTAAACTGTTTTTATTAGATGGACTGCCCTAGATTTTCCTCTTCCAGGTTATACTACTCTCCTTCAAATCAGTGAAAGGAGATATTTCTTTGATCAGGCTTGATCCTTTCACAGATGTCCAGTCATCTTTCATTGCCATGTGACTTTGTGATAAGCTTTAATCATCTTGCCAGGTGGTCACTGTTTGGTTAGCGGTCCTGCTTGGGTGGGCTGGGCATGTCGCGTATCCATCTGAACAAGAAATAATCAAGGGATAACAGTTCTCCATTGTTAGCCCTATATCAGTTCAAGCTGAAGGTAAAACATCAGAAGGAGCACAGACAAACCTTGTAATCAAAATGTTTCCAGGGAGACAGAAACAGAAGAAAAATATTTATCAGTTGTCAACTGTTTAGCTGATGCTGCTTTTGAAATTAGTAATTACCTGTAAAATTGTAGTATCTTTTCATCTGATTGTTGCTTTCTCTCTCTGAAGAATTTACCTTTATGAAAATTTCCTATGGTACATTCCGAAATGGCATTTTGCCCTTTATTGCTTTAGAAATTTGAATCTGAACTTAGAGAGATCACCCTTCTGTATTTCAAATCTGAAACCCCAGGGGCTTTATGTTTTTCCTGTGTCCATCTGCTGACAGGAGGAGCTTTAGCTAGTGTTTGGGTTTTCATATTAGGGCATGTGGAGAAACAAATTACCAGGTAAGAAATTACCATTCTTCAGAGTTCTTTTTCTTTTTTTCTTTCCCAGTGAGAGGCACTAAGATAAGTGGCAGCACATGGCTTGTAGCTGCCCTATTATAGCAGACCTCCCATGTGGCCGGTTCAAAAGCTAAGTCATAGTATTGATAGTAGCTAATCTGGCAAAAGGCTTTTGATGGGTGGATGGGAGAATAACATCTGCCTTTCAAATCTTACACTTGCCAACATAGACCTGTGAGGTTTTTGTTGTTCCAAGAACCTCTGAAGCATAGAGAAGGTAAAGGTCCTTTGAATTGGAACCACCTGCTTGAACTAATGTTTTGGCAAGCTCCTGTTTTTCTGGAACTGGTTCAGAGTATTCTGGGCTATGTGGAATGTGAAAAATCCACAAAAATTACTTACCGCCCCATAAATATTTTTGATACTGCTGTGTTCAGATGGAGAGTGCAGTGAACAGGCCTGGTAAGTGTGAAGCACATACTGTGTCTGTGTGACCACTCCCTTTACTGCATAGTCTATTGTATTCTTATCTGACACAAGAGAAACAGAGCTTAGAGATCCAGAGGCAAGCAGCTCCCAAACTTGATGCTGCAAATAGCACAAAGGATTCATTGCTGTTTTCTCGAATCCTTTATTTTGTGGTCTCAGTATTTGTTTTGGAGAGCTGGACTGAACAATGTTGAAAGTTTCTGAGAGTCCTGTTACACTTACATTTGTGTATACAGCCTGTCTCTCATACCATACCATTTCAGTATGAAGGGCTTCTTTTTAAGCCAGAGGCTTGTTATCAGCTTTATAAAATAGCCCTACTGAAGGCTTGCTTCTTTATTCTTCAAAGGAAAGACAACAATGGAACACCTTCAAATAATTTGTGAATTTGTGCTGAAAAATGGCAAACATTGAAAAGAGCACATTTTCTATATATTTTGTTTTCTCAAGCTGGATCAAAAAACATGCCATTCACAAAATCATGGAGTTGCACCTCATCACTTGGATAATTAAAAATTGAACCATGGAAGGTTTTATAACCGTGGAGCTAAAATGTGTTGTATAAGATATATAAGACAAAACAAAGATCTCCTTGATCTGAGGACACTCATAGCCCTTCTGAACATAACATGCATGTAAATGCTTACTTTTTGCCAACTGAAACATTCTACAGTGAGAACTAGAAAGTGTAAGCCAGAATCCATAGAGCAGACCAGTCAGGATGTTTCCCAGGAGGTTCAAATGGCTGCTCTAGATCAGGCATGAACGATGTTAATATTTGTATCTCTCTAGCTTTCAGTCAGGGTATGAAGTACAAGGGTGTCATTACTTTTATGAATATTTTTCAGTGACGTGGACAGTCTCAGGATTCTTCTATTTGGCTTTTCTTGGTTGGTTAGATTTTTACTAAGCTGCTCCACCAGCTATAGAGGAAATGCGCCTGAAATAGGTTTCTAACATGTTGTCCAGATGCCTAAAGTTGTGTCATATGTCTGCAAGCTCTTGAGGATATCACACTTCCTTTTGTTAGAAATGCCTGTAATTAGAGCAGTAACTCAGGGTCAATAAAAAAGTGTAATGTGACCCCAAAGTATTTATCTTTTAATTATGCAATTAACTATGGATTTTAAAAAAAAAATAAAATCAATTTCAACTTGTGTGTGACTCTCAGCTTCCTGAGTATGAATAGACTCCAACAGTGACTTTTTCCTTTGTCCTTGCTAGTGCATTTGCTGGATTCAAACTGTATATTATTCCTTCTTTAAAGTGGATACTTATGATCTATCTTTCCTTGGCATTAGCACCAGTACTGGCACTTTGTACTCCTTCAAGCATCCTTCCTCTGAACTTTAATCTAGTGGGCATAATTTGCCTCTCCAGGGAAAAGTTAAGTACATAAAACAATTTAAAAAAACATTGATAGTCTATTTGCCCTTAATTAGAAGCACAAGGGACATATGAAGTCAGACTAAACAATAAGATACATGTATGCCATTTTGACTTAATTTTGTTACTACTCTTGGGCATTCTTTGGAGGATTTGATCAACATCCTCCAGTGTATGCTAAATTTCCTCCCATGAGATACTCGCCTACCTACATCAAGGAGTAACTCCATGCCTCTGCTGGTGATAATGGATTGTTTTCTTTTCATATTCATTCATTCATTCATTCATTCATTCATTCACTAATTAAAATTCCGTCATTCAAACGTTTATTCATTCGCTTATTAAAATTACCAGTTATCCTTTTTCTTATAGGCAAATGACCAGCCATAGCATTTGCTTTACAGGTGATTGAAGGCTATCACTTGTTTGTGAATTGTCAGTCTCTTAGAGTTCAGACTGGAAAAACTGGTGTTTGCCTGAATGATAGCGTTTTTCTTTTTTCTGCTGATAGGATAATCACAGTTTAGCAGCCGTTGATTGTTGGCCTGTGCTAAAATGTCTCTTGTCCAGATCTCTGGGTTTGAAATCAGTAGCAGGGCAAAAGACAGCAGGGATTCTAAACACAGTTCACATTCAACTAATTTGTACACTGACATAGCACTCTTAATGCTAGAGAGAGAGAGAGATTCCCAAGTTGTCTCACCTGAGGATGTTTTTCAGAGCTGCTGAGAACTGGCCGTTTTCATGTTTCATAGTATAGGATCAGTTCATAGTATAGGATGTCAGCATGCCCAAAGATTAGAGCAATATTTTTCTAGATGTCAGTGTGTGAAGGCTCCACAGTGAAGGTCACCTCAGCCATTTAACCCACCGTGCTACTCATCATTGTGGTATTTTGAGTGAAGTAATGACGTGAGTACTAAGATCCCTTGGATTACTTTAAAGGTTTGCTGAAGTTAACTGGTTCCGTCAGTGCAGAGATCAGGTTGCTGAAGTTCCTAATCCAAGTACTGATGCTTCTTGCATTCTGTTTTTGGAATTATTTTCATAAAACCATCTTCTTAACCTAGAAAAAAAATGTTTACAAGTGTTCCTGGAATTGATATTGCTAGCCTTTTCCAGTTCATGACCACTTTTCTTTCAGTATTGTAAAACAAACCAAAAATGTGTGTTTATTTGTCTTACAGAGTAAAGTATTCTCAAGAACTATGTGTTGCCAATATATTTGCTCTTTACAACCCATATATGTTGTCTCTTTGAGGAAGGGACTGTTTCTTTTCGTGTTCCATGGAAAACTATTGCTTACAACAGCAAAAGTATGCAATACTCTTGGCAGAAATCATAGCAACTATAGCAGGCTTCCAGAAGGACCAGAAATGACTGTTCCAGGAGTGGAAATGAGCAAATTTACACAGGTAAGAACTACTGTAAAAACATACAAACTTTGTGCTGAGTTAGACCAGAAACCTGAATTGTCCAGTATCTTGTCACCAGCAGTGGTCAGTACCGGATGTCTCAGGGAGAATAAAATATGGCAAATGCATGGTAGAAGTCTTTAAATAATACATTGCCAATTCTCAGCGTATTTTGGAGCAGGGAATTCTGAACAAGTCATGTCTCAATACTTAATGGGCCCCAATGGATTTTTCCTCCGTGAACTACTCTTTAACTCAACTTGTGAACTTGTCATCTGAGCTCTCATCAGAACCAATGGCAAGGTGGAAATAGTTCTGTGACATAATTCACCTAATTTATTTTCTCCCCTATGGACGAGAATGCAGCTGGCCAAAAAGCACTGATTTCTTTTTAGCAGAAAGAAATTGTGGGTGATTAGCTCAGATACGAGGCTTTGTGTGAAGTTAGAAGTTAATGAATCTCATTCTAGACATGAGATTCCAATAACAGATCCTAGAAGGGTATGTCCTCATGTGGACTATTCTTTGGTTGTAGCCATTAGAGATGACCTGTCTTGGCCTTCAATGTATTTTCCAGAAGTATCTGGGTCTTCTCCTGTACATCTAGGCCAGCCTTATGAGAATGCCTTAGATACTCCAGGACACATCAAAAGGCACTAGGTGCCTTTTCTTAAGAGACTGAGTTGATCCCACAGTATCTAAGCTATAACTAAGAAAGGTGGAATGTATTTGCTGCAGTGAGCAAAGCCTTAAGATGATCTACAGGGCTTGATTCAGCTGGACACAGCACTGGTGAGTATTGAGATGCACTAGGATGATGAGACATTCTCATGGATCCAACAGGTGTGACACAGGACCTACTAGAGATGGCCACACTTTTCAATGGCAGTTGAAGTCCAGGCAGAGTGACATAAGACATTTCAAATTACAACAGACACCAGTCCAGGAGACTGAACTGAGCCTCCAGTATGTACCATGGCATCTGCACTGCTCTCCAAATGCCTTCAGCTGTAGGAGTTTGTTATAGTTTCAAACCTTTTGAATTCCTTCCACAAGCTTGGAGGCAATGCATTAGCATAACTACAGAGGTTAA
>JAWWEW010000001.1:67161404-67193743 GCA_035583185.1 Anabacerthia variegaticeps
TTCTAAATTTAAGAAGAGCGATTATTTTATTTCTTGGCCAATAAAATATCTTAGTTTCCCTTCAAACTAAGACAGAGTTTCTACCCAGTTGCCTAAACACAGGTGACTAGAGCTAGTTGAGATTGGTTATCTGAGCCTTTCATGTGGAAGTGGTGTATATGAGGTAGATAGGACCTAGAGGAGACCCGAGCCCCTTCTCGTCCAGCAGCTCAGGACTAGAGTAGTCAGGTGATACTAAGTGGCCACACAAGAAACAGAACACAGTTTTGAGTGAGACAAATGAGGCTAAAGTTTCATAAGGGCTGATTTAAGAAATTAAACATTTGATGAAGTTCTTTGTTCACTAAAAGAAGAATGTCCCAATAAGAGTCTTGGATATGTTATGTGGAGGATACTGAGATAAGGAAATACTGTTCTATATTTGTACAGTGCAAAGATGCATATTTGCTGAGACTGCAACATAAATAATAATCATAATAAAGTTGCACTTCTAAAAAAAAGAAGAGGGTGCTTTTAAGAAGTTGAAAATAAATATCAAATATAGTTACAACCAAATTTAAGGATTAGAAAGCAACTGATTACAGGAGGAAATACAGATTAAAATGTAAAATATGGGGGAATTCTTACAGAAAAACATACTGTTACAAAGTAGAGAGAAAGAATGTTATGAAGTTGCAGAAGGTGTGAAAGGAAACAGATATTCCATATTACAATTTATTCACATAGGCAGGCTTGGAAGAGTGAAGTTCACTGTTGAAGTTTACCATGTTGTCATGAAGAATCACGAGTGGGAAAAAAGGAACAGAAGAAGAAAGATTGAGCTCAACACAGAAGAGGAAGGCTTCCATGACACAGGCAGGATGAACCTATTTAAATAACTTTGTAGGATTTCTGTGTGAAAACTCACCTCCTCAATATTTTATGGGTGAATCAAACTCCAGAGTCTTTAATTTTTAAAGAATTTTAGGGAGGATTTGGGCAATGGGCAGGTGAATCACTGCAGTTTCATAATAATTTATTTAGTGTGGGTTTTTTCCATTTTCTACTTAATACAGTTTTCCATTGCTGAAATTCAGAAAAAGTTTAAATGTACTTGCCCCACCTGTTAAGTGTTGATGCTATGTTAGCACGTTAGACAATAAGTGATAAAAATTAGGAAAATTTTACATACGAGTTAACTTGATAGCTGGAAGAACTTCTTAAAATTTAAGTGTATACATAATCATCTATTCTGTTTTCACAGTGTTTAATATCTAAGAATCCGCATAGATTATAATCTTGGAACCTGTATTTATGAACACTAGAAAATTGTTGAAAAGACCCTGCAACTTTAGTACAAAACTGAAAGTCAGTATTTCAAAGAGGAAAGTAAAGACCTTTACTAAATCATACTGTGATAAACGTGTATAGAAATTTTCACAAAACCCAAACATAACTTCTGCTGTTAAAAAAAAATCTGAGATAGAAGAAAAAATAAATGCATTACTGCATTTTAACTCAGAATTTATCCATATCTTTCTTTGGTACCCACAGAAATTATACAAAAGAAACAAAACACACACATGCAGAGGACTATGATTTAATGCCTGGAATAATCAGAAAAAATATCCTGCCATCTCCAATCAAATGTAGCCTGTATATTATGGTGAAATTCTGTAAGAAAAAACAAAGAAGCTGTCATCACATCTAATGGCTTTCTTACACTCAGAATCCCCTCTGGAATAATAATTACATCAATGTATCTGTACTGATGTATCTCTGCTCTGCCTGCTCCCACTGTTGTGCCTGCACTGTTAGATGTTACCTATGATTTATGTCAGGCGTCTCTACTGTGCTGTGCTGCATTGGTGGCTGCACATTTCCATATGGATGGGTATCCTGTGGTTTCTGGCACTGCTCCCAGGCCCTGCTGAATTCCAGGCCATTCTTATACTAGATTGCAAGGTACGTTTAGGAGGCATGCGGAATTGCGGGAACAGGAATCAATTGCTTGTAATCGAGTTCTGGTATATCTCACAATTCACTTGGCTGATCAAACAGTATGCCCAAGCACACACAAACACACACACAGACATATATATATATATATATATACATATATATATATATACACCCAGGTACATACTCCTGTGTGAATTTTCCCCACAAGCCTTGTGTGCAGGTATGAATATTGTAACTGTGTACCTGAAGACATTTTAGCTCTTAATAAAAGTGTTTCAGGCTCTTACAAAGTTCAGTGAGTTTTAAGAAGCTGTAAATCAAGTTCCCTCATTAAGAGTAGGGAATCCAATGGAATCAGTAATTTATGTAATACTAAAAGGATATCTGTGCTTGACAGTCTTGGATTCTTTTAATGCCTTAATGAAAAATGTACACTAGCTTTGGGTTATTAGTGTCGTTCATTCTTAATGATAAACAGCAGTTATTTTTATTGCTCCAGCTATTTAGTTTTTTTGATTGTATTACCTAGAAATCTTTCCTTCTAATATGTTTGAATGACCATCTCTTTCCTGATGTAACCTTACTATTACAGTATAGATAATGTATGATACTCACCTTTTTACCTTTATTCTATTCTTCCATCTTGAGAATGCAAATTCCAAGAACCAGGGAGAGGACAACACTGCAAAGAATTACAGTCATCACAGAAGTGGCATGTTTTGTGTCCTTTAGCTAAATACATTGGTCTTGAGAAACCCACACTTTTATGTTCCTGATTTTATTCCTGGTGGGAGGATGGAGGTTGACATTTCTAACACTTCAGGGACTCATAAAAAATATCAAGGCAGTGAGAATGTTAGGAATCAGCTGGAAATTGTTCCTGGCATAGCTTACATTTTTCTCCATGATAGCAATGTATCAAAACAAGTCATCTGTGTTATACCAGGAATTGCACATAACTTGATAACAGACCTCTAGTCAGACAGCATCATCTGGTAAAATTTGTCTTCAGCCACAGATGCCTCAGAGGGAATGTTTTATATTGACTTCAGCAAGAGCAAGGAAGCAGTGACACTGTATAGTCCAAGCACTGTACGTTGCATTTCCTTTGATTTGGCCTTCACATCTCTCACTTTGTAATTGCTTTCTGCTTTTGGTTTGGTGATGATCCAGCTTACATAAAGACTGTTTGACTGGAAAGATTTGGATGAAGTCCCAGTGTCTGAAAGGTAATCTATGTGAAATGGCAGGAAACAATTTTTTCTCTCCCCCAACTTGTCCAGCAAACCAAGTAAACTTTTTGCTTCGTTGGTTTCCAGCCTCCTTGTCAGTCACAATTCATCCAGAGTGACTAACTGTAGCAACGAGGTGGCTTCCAAGCGCTTTCATGGCTCTTGGCAGTTAAACATCCACCACTGTCCCCTGAAAACTTTTACCAGATTCACTGTGGAACTTTCCTTTGTAACTGGAAAAGACATTTTAATACATCTACAGTTTTGTCTTGCTTTATTTACTGTGGTGTTGCTTGTAACAAGTCACCATTGCAAAGCATGTTTCCCAGGCAAGAAGGCTGTCTTCTAACCTCTGCTACAACATCTAACAAAGCTTTTCTTTCTCCATCAGTTGTGAGGAGGACAGTATTTGCCCTCAGCTTCTCTGCCTGATCCTGTATGCTTCAGTATATGTTTGGAATGCATGGTACTATAAGTGGACATGCCTCTTGTTGATAGATTAGCAGTTTCAAATCCAGAAAGCCCTAATTGCTTTTCCAGACAGCAGTGCTTATCCGAGGTAAAACAGCTACACAGAGTAATCCATGAAGCAGTCATTGATGCTGTTTCATAATAAATCCATTTGCAAGCAGTTTGCTCCTAGTTCATGAGTGCCACAACTTCCACACTAACATGGTTGTCCTTGTGGTGTTCTCATTGTGTATGTCAATCGATGGGACAGAATGCCCATTTTGCACACCAGTTTAAATTCAGCATTCAAAGGAAACTCAATGTGATGGGCGTATTTACATATTTCTATTGAAAAACCACTGTTTAAAAGCTTTTTCAACAAACTATCTGTGCATTTTAAAAACGTGTGGTGTCTGTTTTGCAGGATTTCAGGCATCAATACAGACAGACTATAGGAGGGGAAAGCTCTAGGTCTGATGAGGCTTTTAAGCAGACATAACAGTAATGCCACTTCTGTTCAAATGCAGTTCACAATCCACTGCCAAACGTTGCAGCAAACTGTATGAAAAGTTGAGAGTTTATTTCACAACAAAAGAAGGCCAATTACAGAGCTTGTTCCATTTATATTTCCATTTTTAATTCAAACTGGATTACTGAATACAAATACCAGTGTTACCATTTTGATTCTGAAAGAGAGCCATCACTGTTCTGCTGTGACCTAATGTAGAAATGCTGCCTCACATTTCTCTGCACTATTTCTTCTCTTAGTGATGGTGTAGTCCATAGAGGAAGTGGGAGGGATAATAAATTCTCTTTCCAGCTGGCACTGGCTTCACTGGCTTTCTTTTAATCCAGTATGTGAAAAGTAGATACAGTTAGGAAAATGTTCATGTTGATTATTATGAGCTAATTTAAATACTATTCTCATTTACAAGCTGCTTTTTTATCCTGCACACTCATGGTGTATCTGAATCCCATCTCATGTTCATTTACTTGACCCTGTGTAAAATAGGCTTCAAAAACCCCAGTCTCCTATAGTAGCAGTATGCAGTTTAATTATTAGTATAAAACCCTCAAGATCTACAGCAATGAACATCATAAACCAAGAAATAAAGTTCTATGGGAATTACTGGTTCATGGAAAACAAAAATTGGAAGTTAGCTTCGCCCCACTACAGTTCAGAAAAATAAAATAAATCTGATCTTTGGGTTGAAGAAATTTTGGGATGAAAAAGTAATCCTAAAGTGTTCTTTCTGTCATAAAAGTCAAATCTTTGGAAATGGATTTCATTTGTATCTATCTATCTATCTATCTATCTATCTATCTATCTATCTATCTATATCTATATGTATCTGCCTGGGTACATTTTGTCTATAATGATAAAAGAAAATATCTTCCATTAATTAAAATACTACAAAAATCAAACTATAATCAAAATGCTTTTTAAATAGGCCTTTCTCCCACCCCTTCCTTCTCTTTTTTCCTTGTCTCCTTTTTTCTTTCTCTCTTTTTTTTTCAGAATGAAATTTCTTTGTGTTGAAAGTCTGCCATAGACAGTTTTAGTTTTGACAAAAAGGTATTTCTTTATTGGAAGATTTTCAACTCCTACCAGAAAGAAGTTAATAAATTTTGAGGGCACAGCTTATGTAGTGTGCCAAAAATAAAGCTCAGGGCAAGAGACTCAGTGGTAAATATTGAACAAATATCTGCTTATCAGCTTTAAAGTAACCATCTGCTTTAATGGGACAAGATCTTGTAGGAAAAAACCCATGAACATACATTTAATTTTTGAGAAGGACTGCACATGGAAACATTGTGCAGAATTAATGACAGAATTTTCTAACTTTTAAGAGCTTTTCTTCTTGTTAACTTTATAATAGATCTTCTGTATAAAGTATGTATGTATAGATACATGTATCTATGTGCATATCTATACATATATATGTACATATTTATGTATATGATTTAAATTCGACTCATCTGCCTACCATACCATGTGTGCAAAAGGAAAGCCTTCTCTTTCCTCTGCCTTGTTCAGTGCAGCTGAGTCCCAGTGCCACAAGGGCTACAGGGAAAAAGGGGAAGGCTTAGGCCTTCCAGACTCTCTGAAAATGGTGACAATGGAAGCAGAAAGGATGTCTAGTACAGTTAAAGCCTTTTTTGTATATTATTCCTTACCAAGGCAGAGATATAAAAGAACTGGAGTCTCAAATCTAGTAACTGAGTAATTCTAAAAACCACAGTGCAGTTGTTGCTCTTTCCTATGGGCAGAATGGCAGTACTTTTGTGTAGCCAGCACTGGATAACTATAGCGAACACCATTTTTATCTGTCCCCTTCATGATACACCATTCAACAGTGTGCAACAGAAACAAGTCTCTGTTTCTCACTCCTCAGCAAAACTGTAGGAAAATAACAGTGATCGTACCAAAGAAAGACCTTAGGTACACATCATCCCGTATACTACTTCTTACAGAGGTTTAGGGAAATAATTTTCAAAAAGGAATGAGAGTGAACAGTCTTGAGCATACTGACTCACCAGTGGTTTAGGGATATCCTGAGGCAGGCTACGTGTCAAGCCCATTGCATCTAATAGTCAGTGGTGGAAACAGGAATATGTCTAATGTTCCTTGGAATCTGTCATAACATCTGTCATTGCTGTAGCACCCAGCTTTCTTGAGGGAGCAAACTTCGTAATGTAACTATGTATTGTATAAGAAAGGGCACCCTTTTCTTTGGTTTGAGCTTCTTGTCTCATTATATAGAATATAAGGTTGGGAAAAACCATGTAGTTGGTGTTTGTGCTGAGTGGCCTCCTACTGGTGGTGACTGCAAGGGTGCTTAACTACACGGGGCAGTGTGGAATTTCAGTATGACATGTCTCCTCACACCACAGCCAGCAAAACATGATCCAGCACTGTAAATAAGGCTCTTTACTATGTATTACGTTTGGATGGTTCTTTTTGAAGCTGAAGAGTCCTAATCTTTATCAGTCCTATTCCCTATGTAAGGTTAAATGTATAATTTATAGCTGACTTTCCTAAAGTGGGTTTATGTGCTGTAATTGACAGTTCATCCATTAGTTTCGTCTTGATAATTTTTAAATTGACTGAGCACTACCAAATTTGACACGGGGTAATGATCTCGTAAAAGTTATGCATTTCACAATTACTGGTGGTTTACCTTTGATAGACTCATAAACTGAGTCTCTATTTCCAAAGGCATTTTCATTTTAAGCTGACAGTGTCACTGAAAGCATTCCTTCCCTCCCTGCATTTGAACTAGCAGTGAACTAGACTGGGGAACCAAGCCAACTAAACCAAAATAATAATGGACAAAAAAGTGGGCAGAAATACACTGGTGCTTACATGGGTACATATGAAAAGGACTTCTTCCTGCTTCTTCTTCTAGGACCACCTGATGCTGTTCAGAAGGGCTGATGAAGGACAGCCCTGGGGAAGCGCCTCAGCCCAAATTCAGCAGTAAACTGTTTTGTTTCACCCGACCAGTGGCCAGGCATGAGGGACATTACACTGTGTCTTCAACGGCGGAGCTCTGATGCTTCATGTCACATACAGGAGCTAGGGTATGGGGTCTGAGCGAGGAGATTAGGAAATGGGTAGAGGAGAACATGGAGGTGGAAGAGTCAAATCGATCAGAAAGGAGGCTTTGCTAGCTCTGCTGCTGTTGGAACAGCATATTGCCATCTACTTAGCCTATTGTACAACCAGAGGTGTATGGGGAAAGAAAACAGTTAAGATAATTATTCTTCGCTACACCATATTTATGTTTTCCTACCGTGCTGTTGTTTATTTTATTTTCTTTTACCAGTTTGTCTGATACTGTATTAAATCTGTGCCTTCCAAGATCGTGCTTGGACTTCTTTGAAATAAACATGATGCCATGTCAGCGAAGACATTTCCTGTCTCAGTTGGAACCAGAGGTCTCTCATTCATTTTTATACTTAAGGAGGGTTTAAGTGCATGTATTGAGAAGTGTTATTATTTTAAATATAATGACCTTTAACAAAGTGAATTTTGCAATAAGTGCAGCAGAAGCAGATCATAAAAAGACAAAAATATACGTGTGTAACAAGGCAAGAAAAGCAGTAAAGTTTTGTATTTTACTATGCATGTGTGGAATTGCAAAGCACATCATGTTGCAGGGGACCTATCTGTATGTTGCTTATAAGAGGCATTGTAGAAGAGAAAGTTAATAAAATAGTTCAACTAAAGCTGTGTGCAGCAGTAACGGTCTCAAAACAATGCATTTTGAAGAGTCCTATATGAATATTTTACACATCATTCACCAAATTATGGCTGTATTTTTTTATAAAGTAGTTTCATAAAAGCCTTCTATATGTGTTTTGCATGGGTTGAGTTTTGGATTGTTGTTTGATTATTATTATCACTTAGTTGACAGTCTGTTATTCTGGTAACTAGAATAGATTTAAGAACAATATTTTCCTGACATTAAAATTAATCTTTTTTTTCAGCAAAACTATCTCTTAGAAATTGTCTTCTACTAGTAAATATGTAAAATAGGAGGACTCTCATGATTCTTACTGAACTGCTCATTCTCTACTACTTTGTCACTGTGCATCAAGCTTTGATTAAATCTACATGGATAACTGCACGCAATATTTTGGAAAAGCTGGATGGTTTGCATGGCCTGTCCTTGGATGAATGAAATAGCTGTCCCTGAAAATAGAGACAGCTCATGCCTGTTTCCCTGTGCTAAGCAAGTTCTCTGTCTGCCACATTTTTGTCAAGCAAATTCATGTTGATGTTAGTTATTTACACAGTAGCTGATCTCAAGATGGCATATAGAAGGTGGGAAATTTCACAAAAATGGTGACAGCCATATATTGATTTAATTCATGCATATTTGATCTCTGTAATTGCCATGCAGTGTGGGAACCTGGATCCATTAATGATCCAACAGTTCTCAGATACCCTTGATAAAGAAGAATTTGTTAAAGATTTCATGCCATGTGGCCATATGATTTTTGAATGGGTTTAATTTCATTAGTGTAAATACGAGAAGGTTGAATTAGCAAAAACCCCATACATATGGCAAGATGAATGAAGAATTAATAGAGGCAGCTCATCATAGCCAACTCTCTGAAAGGCTGCATAATTTATGCTAACTTCTAACTTTTACTAAATAACACAGAATCTGCGTGAGTTGAAGCTCTAAGGTGAAACTGGGAAATGTCACATTTGAACTGTTTCACTGATCCCTATACCCTCTCAACCATGACTGTGTCATGTTTTAGGAGATCAGAGGGTCTCGTGGGACAGGAACACAGTAATAATGAAAGATGTTAATTACCTCTGTATGAGATGGATAAGTCTTTTGGCAGAGTGTGACTTAATTTTTAGCCATCATGTGAATCACTGCAGCAAATAGCAGCTAGTGAAGAAATGCAAAACTGGTCATTATCATCTGCATTCAGGTCCTTGTGCAAAGCAGTGTTGTCCAAGAATGACTTTGTACCAGTGATTATAAGGCACATTGCTGCAGGAATGACAAAAGAGAACAAAACAAAAGTAAAAGAAAACAAAGCAAAAACCCTCAAACAGCACCATAGTGTTTTAATTTCCAAAACTAGCAAATAAAAAAATTAAAGAGAGAATCTTGCTTAAAAGGAATTAAAAGAGGCAGCAAAAGGATATATATACACAGACATGCTGTATTTAAAAATGTCATATTGGAATGTCAGAGAAAATGCATATAAAACTTTAAAAAAGTATCCTGTCAAATCAATGAAGAAAAAATAAGATCCAGTAAAATTGAAGCCGTTGTGAGTAGGGAGTGACTTAAAAGGCAAAAAGACTTTTCAGATAACTATATGTCATAACAGGAACTATATATTCTCATCCAAAAATAAATCATTCATAATTCAAAAACTGAATTACATTCTTCATCCCTGAATAAGAAACTATAGAAAAACATAAATTATGGCAAATAAAAATCAAAATGCAGTCAGATAAAGAATATTGTGGGTAAAGGCTTGCTTGAGAACTAATAAATAAATGCAATTTAATAGATAAATCCTTTGGAAACACATCATGTACATGAAGTTTCCAAGAAGCTGTTGGCTGCAAGGCTAATATGTGGCTGAAGTGTAAACTATGTGCTTATAGACTACTTTCCTGCAGAAGACCAAATGAATGAGTGAACGCTTGACATTTGTGTTTGCCATGGAGGAGCTGAAAAAGTTTTTCTCACACAAAGGAAATCATCCTTATTAGAGATGATTCAAAAACCTGTCATATTGAAATGTCTGTAGAAATAATTTTGAACAGAACAAGTGAACTGCTATTCACCGAAAATCATGGCATTATCATATTCACCTTAGACTCCTAAAAGAATTTAAGGGTGAAATATTTAACAATTAATCGTTTAAACCTGTGTGCTGGTTTTGGTTGGGGTAGTTACTTTTCTTCAGAGTGGCTGGGTTGCGTTTTGGATTTGTGCTAAAAAGACTGTGGATTATATTGAGATGTTTCTGTTATTGCTGAGCAGGACTTACACACAGCCAAGGCCTTTTCTGCTCCTCATGCTGACATGCTGGCAAGGAAGTTGGGGGTGCATGGGAGGTTGGGAGGAGGCACAGCCAGGACAGGTGACCCCAACTGACCAAGGGGCTATTCCATTGCCTATGACATCATGCTCTGCATATAAAGTGAGGGAAAAAGGAGGAAGTGGGAGGGAGTTCAGAGTGATTGTGTTTGTCTTCTGGAGTAACCATTATGCAAGATACAACCTTGCTCTCTGGGCCTGCCTGCATGTAGGAAGTTGTGGAAGAATTCTTTGTTTAATGCTTTGCTTGTGTGTGTGGCTTTCACTTTACCTATTGAACTGTCTTTTTCTCAGCCCACGAGTTTGTAGCTTTTACTCTCCTGATTCTCTCCCTGATCCTGCTGGTGGAGGAGTGAGTAAGCAGCTGTGGGGGGCTTGATTGATGGCTGGGGTTAAACCACAACACACTGCCAGAGGAATGTGCAAATGTGAGAGAAGAAGTCTGGGCAAGATCTGTGCAACTGCAGAGAACAACATCTGGTGTTTGCACTGGACAGGCTGGTGGAGGCTCTCATAAAGACCAGAGTTGAAAGATGTGGTCAGGAATCAGAAATTTGTAAGTATTTTAAAGGAATCACGAACATAGGAGGGCTTGGTATATACAAGGGGCTTTCCAAAAAGGCTTTTTTAAACTGCCCTTATCAAAAGCATTTTAAGATCATAAAATCATAGGATATTTTGGGTTGGAAGGGACCTTAAAGACTATCTAGTTCTAACCCCACTGCCAAGATGTAGGGTGATAATGGTCATCAGTTAGATAAATAGTGGTTTAAAAGATTAGAAGCTGAAAGTTGAAATAAATTGCCAGTTTTCAGTTTTTCCATTTTCTTAATGTGAGAGGTCACAAGGAAGGATCTCTTTCATGGTCTGCATAAATACCCCTCCATAAATAACTGAGAAAAGGCAGAGATGACAAAGCATACTTACGGTATGACGAAGCTTACTGATGATACTAACCCATTTAACACTGCAGAAATGAACACTGGTGGAGAAGATCAACTGAAGGATTTCACAATACTGTGCACATGGTGTCTGAGCATGGTGTCCTGTTCTCTCTGGTGTGCAGCAGAGAGTGTATGGTAGCACATTTCAGAGGTAGAGTTAGTGCACTGAGCAGAGGAGGCTAATGAACAATGGGAAAGTTGCTGCCCTCATCAGTCCAGACTCCTATGGTACTCTTCTGGAGAGGCACCACGATATGCTGGGGATGTTTTCTTTTTAAAAAAATAAAAATGTATGATTGTGTTTCTGACTGAGAAAGATATCTGAGTCTTTTTATACTAATCTATGTTGACTTTGTGAAGTAAGATGATTATTTTGACCTTTGCAGATGGGATCAGAAGAAGACTGAACATACAGCAAGGAATTCCAGATGAAAGGACTGGCAGCAAAGGAGAGAGAGATTGAAGGGAGAGTGTTTGATTGGTATATTGTGAAGGTAGAAAATATTTGACAGGTACACGGCATGTTAGAGATTGAAAAAGACAAACGATAATGGGTTTGGGTGAAGGAAAATGGAGGCATGCATTTAGTTAGATAGGTTCAAAATAAGATGTCTGTGCCTTAAAGACAGGCTGCTTTGGAATATGAAATCCATGAAATCTTGTCTCCAAAAGTCTAATAAATGATCCACTAATTCTCTCTGCCTCTTTCACTCACATATATTCAAGCACTTTTTCTACACATTAAGATTGTTTTAATATTCACAGTACAACTTAGATGAATATTGCTATACGAATTTTGTAGATGATGAGTAACATTGAATTGGGGAGGGCAGTGGGGTAGGTTGGAGGGTGTGTTTGCAGTTTAACTAGTAAAGGAAAAAAATACTCAGAACCTCAGATCCAGACCGTGAAGTTGCTCTTTTTAGCAGGAGGATGAAGAAACATGTTTCTCAAGAGCTTTTCAAAATATGCAAGCTCTGAGCTAACTTGTAGATGAGGCAACCTCACAACCTAACTAAAGAAATAAAGGAAGATTCTGATAATTGTTTCATCTATTAATGATTGCTTTCCACTACTGCGAAAGAACATTTTAATTTTTAACTGGATAGAGTAAGGTTGAATTTTCTCCTTGAGCCTGTGCAGCGGTGGAATTCAGTTGCATGGAAGTTGGTGCCTTCATCTGAACTTGTCATTGGTGATCTCCCACCACAGAGTCATTGCAGGGATGCAAGGGTATGCTACTTATTTCATCCTAGACATTTTCATTAGAGAAATCATTCTTTAGTGTTTATTTCTCAGTTGACTCTACAGAATCCTAAAGTAACTAGTTCATATCCAGCTTTCTGTGTTGCAGAGATCCAAAGGTACATGAAATTAATATTATACTGAGTTATCTCAAACACAAAAAGTATCCGAGGCATTCCGTTGTTGGGAATTGCATAAGAGTGAAGGTGAACTTGAAACTTAAAATAGGTTGTCAGCCAGAGTGTATGGAGGAGTCTTTTGAACTGGGCATATACTCTGCTGTAGTGAGTTGTCCCTGGCTGGACTCCAGATGCTCGCCAAAGCCTCTCTTTCACTCTCCTCTTCAGCTGGACAGGGTGAGAAAATACAATGAAAGGTTTGTGTGTTGAGATAAGGACAGGGAGAGATCACTCAGCAGATAATGTCACAGGCAAAACAGACTCAGCTTGGGGAAAAAAAATCTCAATTTACTACCAATCACATCAGAGCATGATAATAAGAAATAAAACCAAATCTTAAGAACACCTGTCTCCCACTCCTCCCTTCATCCAGTGCTTAACTTTACTCCTGATTTCTTTACCTCTACTCTCAAGCAGTGTAAGGGGACCAGGAATGGGGGTTGTGGTCAGCCCATGACACATTGTGCCTGCTGCTGCTTCCTCCTCAGGGCGGGTAGAGCCCCTAACACTCTCCCTGCTCCACAGGAGACACTCCTCCCCAAACTTTCCCATCGTGGATCCTCCCCACAGGCTGCAGTTCCTCATGATCTACTCTAGTGTGAGTCCTTCCCACAGGGTGTAGTCCTTCAGGAACAGGCTGCTCCAGCATGGAACCCTTGCTGGAATCCTGCCAGCAAACCTGCTCAAGTGTGGGCTCCTCTCTTCCAGGGGTCTTGTCAGGAGCCTGCTCCAGCACGGGCTTCCCACAGGCTTAAAGCCTCCTTCAGGCATCCACCTGCTCCACTATGTCTGCAGGGCTGTTTCTCTCATGTATTCTCATTGCTCTTTGCTGGCTGCCATCATGCAGGGTTTTTTTCCCCCCCACTCTTAACTCTGTTACCCCAGAAGTAGTGCCACCATCACTGGTGGCTCATCCTTGGCTGGTGGTGGGTCTTGTGTTGGAGCTGGCTGACATCTCTGTTGGACATAGGGGAAAGCTTCTGGCAGCTTCCCACAGGATCCACATCTGTAGGCTCCCTGCTACCAAAACCTTGCCATGCAAACCCAGTACATCTACCTCCATTAAAAAGGCTGCTTAAGGAAATTTCTCTTTATAACCAATGAAAAGGAAACAATTTTTAGTTTTCAGAATTGCTTCTTCTCTTCACACTATCACTTACCCTATTAACATTAAGGAAGCTCAGACCACAATCCAGATGTCTTGAGTGCAAGCACTGCTGCCCTATGGTGATTTTCTTATTGTATGTCTGCAGGGGCTCTTCACTTTTTCTGTGAACATGTTACTGAAATAATGTCCACTGTGGATCCATGGGTCCATCTCACCTTTCACCTCACATTTCTACTCACTTTCTTATCCTGGGAAGGAAAAAGGTATTGTTAAGTCAGTGAAAATGAGATACATTTGTACCATACTGTGTTAGTCTCGCGTTCAAAAGTGAATTGATGCTGCTAAAGTAAAGTAGCAAACTGGAGAGTTTATAAAACAGAGACCTCTTTAGTTAAACTGAAATCTGAAAAGAGTCAGTCATTGTAACTGTGTGTATGGTGTACTTAAAAGTAGTTCACTTGAAGTACAGGTAAATTTTTGTGTTTGCCCTCATTAACTACACACTGACTTGTACCTGCTCCCAGGTCAACCTTGCATGGGGCCATCGCAAATTCTGTACCTAAAAATTTGCCTAGATGTTTTTAATGCTCTTTGTGCCTACACTTGAGATTTTATTTCACATGGCACAACTAATCTCTGTAGTTTAAATAAACATATGGTAGAACATAATGCATTAGCTGATTTTCTTATAGGCATGAAGTAGTTTGGTAGGACAGTGAAATTACAGGAGGGGGAGGTTAAATCTTTGCTTTTTTACAGAGTCTTCTCTGACTTCTGATAAGTTACTTACAGATTAGTCCACAAAAAAAGAGGTGTAGATTGTGCATTCTGAAGTCTAGCCTAATATTTAGCCATCCAGGTGGGTTCCTAGAGGAGAGAAATAGTTGCATGGAGACTATCAGTGTGGATAATGGGATTTCTGGGTAGGATGTCCAAATCACCAACCTCTAGGAGCTAAAAACATATTTGTTTGTCTTATCTGTTGAGATTATAGTTTATTTACAACTGCTCAGTCCCTCGCTCTAAGGTTTTAGAGCAGCCAGTATCACTGGACAATCAATGATTGCAATGAAAATGAAGAAAATGCTGCTAATAGTAAGTGAAATTCAGTCATCTGCTTTAATTTACTTAATCCTCAGGGTTTTAACATTAGATGATGAAGATAAAATTTCTACTACACATTGATAGAGGGTACAGCACCACTTTCCTCACGTTTCTTGTCAGTTCAGTGTCACAGACTCCTCCATACACTGTCTGTAAACCAGCGATAACTCATAGGGAGAGAAAAAAAGGGCAAAACTCCCACCCTCAAAAAAGAAGCAGGGGATTCTATACAGAGAAAACAATGGCAGTGAGATTAGAAATGTACTTATGCCCAGTGTCAGGAAAATAGAAATACAGTCCATTTTGTTCTCCTCTTAATAACTGCTAATGCAATAATAAATATGTAACAGTAATAATAATACCAAGAATACATGGCTGAGTGAAAATAAACAGTTTGAATAACTCAACTTCACTAGTGCAGCCTTGTTCAGTGACATGCTAAGTACTCTCTTGTCTCACATGTTGCATCTTGGATCTTCAGAACCCATTGATAGACATGTTTCAACTAAGCCATTCCATTCTAAAATACTCTAAGACCTTGAATGAAAGCATTATGCAAGCTGCTTGAAAATAGACTCAATAGGAGCCATGTTAGAATGTTCAACTGGTGGGCATTTTTCTTTTTTTTCCTTAATTATTTTTTAAAAAGAGAAGTATTCGTCAACGTGCAGTAAATTGATAAGGGCAAGCAAGGCATTAATTGCAGGTCATTAAACAAAGCAAGGAGCTGTAAGCCTTTTGATCCACACATTTGGTTCTACTGAAAAATGAGATAAAAATAAAGTAAAAGTAAACCAGTGGAAGTTATTAACAAATTAATCTTTTTTAGAGGGGTGAATACCTTGATTTCCTCATACAGTAAGTGGAGTCATAGCTCCACTGCACAATATAATATTCACGTAGGAAGAAAAGGTGAAGCTTTTCATTTCAGTGTTGCCATGCAAGTATAGTGTGCAGTGTGGCCTGTATACTGTGTATAAATTTATATTACTTGTGGTTCTTGAGTTGTATTGTCTTCAGTGATTAAAATGTTCGCTCATGAAGTACAGCGAAACTTTGTCAGTAAGAGCAAGGGCATATGGTACGTGCTTTTAAGTAAAACCTAAAATATCCCATGACTCAATGGAACTAGAGTTCGTCCTGAATATCAAAACTAAAAGCTACTTTGAAAAAAGAAGCACTGCCAGAAAATAATTTGTCATGCCTAATTGCAAAGAGCCATTAAATAGGTGATTTGAATAATATAGCTAGAGTGAAACAAGATTTTCTTTTCTCATATTAGATAGAAAAGAAGATCCAGTCTTGAATTTGAGTGAAAAAGTAATGAAAGCTTCAATTTTCAAGTAAAAATCTGGCCACCTGAAAAATGTTAGTTCAATAATTTGACATTTTTGTTCCAGTCTGTGCTTTAATGTGTTTATTCATCTAAGTTAATTTACACTTTAAAGCAAAAATTTGCCTTGAATTGAAACAAACTCTTTGTTTTGCAGTTGTTGGTACATAACATTGTGAGAATTTTTATCTTTTTTCCCTAGAATTTTTATTAAATGGGAAATTTCTTGAAATCAGTTCTTTACATTTCCAGGGCATCCACAGTTTCTCTGGGCAACCTGTGCCAGTGCCTCAGCACCCTCACAGTAAAGAATTTCTTTCTGATACCTAATATAAATCTGCTCTCTTCAGCTTAAAGCCATTGTCACTTCTACTGTCACTATATGGCCTTGTATGAAATCCCTCTGCAGCTCTCTTGTAGGCCCCCTTTAGGTACTTGAAGGCTGCCATAAGGTCTCTCCAGAGCCTTCTCTTCCCCAGGCTGAATCAGCACCTAAAGGTGAAAAAAATGTTTTTTTAAAACTGTCTTCCTAACCATAGCCTAAAGCACACAGGATGTGCACAGGAAGATTCTTTGGCCCTCTGGAAGTTAAAGGAAAAAGCTCTTTTCTTTCTATAAGCAAATACCTTGCCCACTGTACAGTGCTAGCCCATGAAGTGTTTTCCTAGTCAACTTCTATCAAAGTTTTAAATGCTGAAAAAGCATTATTAGCCTAAGTTTAATGGGAAGGGAGGACAACTGAGAAAACAATCGTTTAGCCTTCTAGCGGTCACCACTGAATGTGGCAAAAACCAATCACCCTCCTATGAAAGTGCATAAAAAATAATTCACATCTATGCAATGCTTTTAATATGGATGAATATAAGGACTCTCCTGAGTTACCTTGCATAATTACCTTTTTTTTAGGATTCATATGCCTAGCAGTTAAATATATGTATGCAAGAAATTTTTACTGCCAAGTGTCTAGATATCATGTTTCTAGTTGTCTGCTTCAGCTTTCATTTCCCTTCAGAAATTCTCTCCCTCTGCCTAAACTGAGCTCAGCTTGTTCTTTCTTCTGGCCTGCTTAGAGCAGTCAATGTCTCTAGGTACCTCCTTCATCTGAGGGAAAACTTTCCATATATTAGACAAGGTTATCCTACTCCAAATTGCACTTCATTTTATTAAAATAGGGATCCCTTTTCAATCATATTTCATACATTGGGGTTTTGGGTTTTTTTTTTTTCAAAGTTCTCCTATTTCTGTTCTGAAAGTGGGGTAATAAGTATTGCTGTTTTGTAACCACCAAATCTAGTTACTGTAAATAATTTTTTGTTTCTTTATAAATTATGTGGGAGTGGGCATATAAAGGCTATGTGAGACTGAGGCTGTAGCATATACCACTGGTGAAATTCTCTGTAGCTTTAAACCTTTTCACAGATTCTCCAGCATTGGAGACTTAGTCAAAGGCTGCAAAAATATTTTTGGTTCCATAGGTTGCCCAGGATCATAAAGGGATGAGATAGCTTAACGTCACTACATCCTTTTCTCCTCTTGTCCTACAATCTTCTGCATAACATTAAGTAGAGACAGTGCCTCCACAGGTATTTTTCCCATTACTGAGAGTCCTGCAAAGCGTATACATGGAGTACCATATAAATAATCAGCACAGTAGTATATGATCATGTAATATTCAAAGTGAGCAAAGAAATTATCGTACATTTGGATCTTTTTTATTCATTGTGAAATTCTTTAGGTTTTAAGTATACTGTGCTTTGCATGTAATTACTCTATAGAATATAAACACTGAAAACCATTTGCTGATTTGTTCTAAACTATTAAATATTTTATGCTATTTTATCAAAATTAAGTAAACCCCCAATTTTTTTTAAGAAGCCCATATAGCAAACAATCCATATGTGAAAGCTAATAAAAAGCTTTAATGCTTGGACTATCAGCTTCCACTGTATCACACACACTTCTGTTGTACAGAAGCCAGAACTGGAGTTTTAACTTAAGCATTAACTCAAATGGATATTAATCTCTTGGGTGCCGTTTGGAAAGCAAGCTGGGGGTGGAAGACAAGAACACAAGTGCACGTATTGCATACCCACACTTATTAAACTTACACTCTTTGACCTTGTATGTAAAGATGTGAAATGAAGCTTGAAATAAAAGAGATGCAGTGTGATTTGCAAGAGTTAAATGAACAAGAAAGACCTGAAGCAACAAAAACCCTAAACAAACCCAACCCTAAAAAAAAAAAAAAAAGCCAAATCCAAGAAAACAAGCCCCAACAATTAGTTTTAGATTAAAAATTAGCAACTGCATTGTTAATTACGTTTTGTTTCTAGAATTTCCAAGGGGGACATAATGGTTATGGTGTGTCATAGGTGCAAACTTATTTTCTGAACCATAGGTCAACGAAATTGCTTGGATTCAGTTTTTATTCCATTAAGTCACAGTATATTTTTATAAGTCTTGCTGTGTGACTCTGGATTTCAGAAATAATTTGCATAAAGGAAAGGTTGGTGGTTTCTTCCTTCACAGAAATAGAAGACAATACAGAATCATATGTTACCCAAGATATTTTGGAGTTAAGTATCCTACAGCAGATAAATGGCAGGGCAGTAACATGAAGATCTGGGAACATCTTGGAGTTAATAGCACAGCCTTTGCAGCTGTTATCTAGTGGTCATCAGTCTCTGGTCTGTTCTTCAGCTATACAGCCAAAGACTTATGTGACCAAGGCTCATGTAATTTTCCTGTCCTCATCTCTGTTTGCAGATGTCCAAGGAGATTTGTGACAGCAAAAACACTCTTAAGATTTTGGACCTGTGAAGCATGTCTATTGACTTCTCTGTAGAAGCTGCAGACCATTAATCTATTCCAGACAGTTAGCTCATCCATGTTTTTTCCACACCAAAATTTGTTGGGTTTTTTAAAATACCCTGAAACTGTTTGGGTACAACACCCTTCCTGTTACAAAATGGACACACTTTTCCCTTAGCCTTTTTTAATACTGAGGAAAAGAATTTCATGTCCCAGCCCCAAATCTTTTTGCCTGTTGTCACAGGCGTTATACTGGGAGAATCTAGTCCTTTTTCACCTGTAAATGAGTAAGAAGTTAAACTGGATGAAATAGCTTTTCCTCCTCTCACCTGCCAAGGACTGAGCAACTGAACTACAGGCAGCTCTCAGATTTAAACTCCAATGTGTAAATAGTGTAAAAGCCACAGAGAATTACTTTATAAGGACATTAGCTCCTTTTAGCTAAACTCAAGCAATATTGTAGTTTGGAAAAAAAAAAGCAGCTCACAAAGTACTGTCTTCAGGTCGTCTTAATTCACCCTGAATAGAGTTGTAGATCTAACACCAAACACTGTCTGAAAAACTTCAGTAAAGTGTCAGTGAAAGTTTCAGCAGTTAAATTTCATATCAAGCAGAGCTGCTGCCAGGAAATGTCATCTTTCCATCAGATCGACAAGTTCTGGGTGAAATCTGTACAGTTTTGGGGTGCGGCTGAAAATGGTGAACTTCCAGTTTTTCACTGGAGAATTAAAATTGTCCCAGCAGCCTCTCTGTCATCTCCTGATGAGTTGAAAAAATATTGTTACAACATTGACTTTACATAAGAGAAAAATGAGACGATACCTCCTATCGTCTCTAGCTCCAGGGCATATAACACAGTCCCAATTTTGTCTCCATTTCAGATGGAACTACTTGCACTGATGAACAGAGGGGCTGCAGTTTAAGCAATGAACCCTGATCCTCATGGTGAGGATCCTCCTATCGCCCCAATTCAAACCTGCAGTACTAAGTGTTGTGGAGAAAGCTGCTTGTGCCACTCCACCCAAGGGCTGTAAAGTGGTCCTATCACCTCCTCGTTTCACAGTGTTGACCTATTGAAAGTGCAGGGAACCTAAATGAGCCCTCAGATACAACTAGGCAGACAAAGGTGGCTGTGGAGAAGGATCTGGTGGTGTGAGAAGAGCCCGCAAATGGTCCTTGAGCCACCTCTCTGAGTCAGGGAGGACACAATGTCTCTCTAGGTCATCCTTAATCATCAAAGGATGTTTCCATTCTCACAAGGGGGAAAGTTCTCACCTGGTAACAGAGTTTTTGCAGCTAACCAGTTTTTCGTCCTTGTAAACCAACAGGCTTAAGATAGATATGGGGAAAATCATATGTCCTCAAAAAGAGGACTTCCAATTTCACCTAGTGAATTTTTTCCCCTTGTTTTTAACCTTGAATATTAAAGGATAAGACTATTAGAAATAGCCAGTGGAAAAAGAAATGAGAGACAAAAAGCTTCTAATGGAAAATAATAGCAATCAATGTTTCATGTCAAAGACATTAAACCATAACACACACACAAAAATAAAGTAGAAGAACAGTACAAGCATTGTTCCTACAAGAGCAGAAAAATTGAGTGGTGCAGATATTCAGCTATAGCCAGTGTTTCTTATTAGAACATGTGGTTCGTATAATGTGTACACAAAAATAACATTACAGAATTATAATCATTATGTAAAACATGCAGACATGGCTTAGGAAGGTTAAATATTCTGAGTGGAAATCAAATAATTTCAGATACCAGGGGAAAAAAGCGATTTTGCATAGTCCTTCCTGAAACCTGTGATAAAATTACTGTAATTTGTTCACCACATGCAGTTTTGCATACAGAATCATTACACTAAAAGAATTTTGAGCCCCTTGATTGTAAGCAGAAAGCAAAATGTAATGAATGAAAAGTCAGATTCTATAGCAGTATTCTGATGTATTACACCTATATGCAGTTAGGGAGAATTATATAATTGGAATTAAGTGATCTGAAGAAAGGAAAAAAAAGAACAGTTGGAAAGTTTTGCATCAGAAATCAAATTCTCAGGAGGAGTTAATGCCTTTTTCTTTAGAAACAAAACAAAACAATCCCCCCAAAAGTGAAGGATGTAGATCACAAACAATGAGCAATCATGTGGGCTATGCAGGAGCATCTGAAAAGCACCTAACCACATGGTGAAGATCTCTGAATACTATAATATGAGCAAATCAGTCAGAAGACCAGAAAGCAAAGCAAAATAAAATATACAAAGATTGTCAGAATACATGGCAGCAGAAAGGGGACAGATCTATTGATCATCCTATCCAACTCAGCTAAAGTTTCAAGTCAACACCCATTGCTCACCATTCCTGAAGACCAAAAAGTTGTGTGGCAATTATGAAGACGAGCATATAAAAGAATATTTTGGCATTAGAAGAGACACAAAAATTTTGGGAGGGACATTTCTGATTTGGTGGATACCACTGAATTCAGTGGGACGAACATACACTAGGAACAAGACTCAATCCCTGGTGGTAAAACCTGAAGATCTGAGCTTGTCAAAGGAGCATTTTTATTATGGGCTCAACAGAAGATGAGTACCATGCCCCAGCACTTTGACACAGTGTACTGAACCCAAAGTCTTAAAATACTACTAAAGTACATGCTCGCTACCCAGAAATAAATAGCATTATTACTCGTAGGAGAGTTACAAACACTTTCAATGAAACATTTACTAGAATACTGACAGAAGTCCAGATAAAGACAATATCAGATTTTTCATTCCCTCGTCCTCATGTAGATAGAAGGATGTGAAGGAAATCTGCTTTCTTTCCTTTGTGCAACCCATTGAGAAGCTTGGCAGGCTCTGGATCAAACTGTAGTAATGATTATTTTAACATAGTATGATGCATGAAAAAAAAATGGAACAACATGTTTTGCTACACCTTGAGGCACCTGAAATGAGAACTTGTGCCATTTGCAGGAAGCAATCCTAATTAAAAAACCAAAGAAACCCTACTTTTAGGCATGAGCTGAATTGATTCAGCACAATGTTAACACACACTGAAGCCTTTTTATTTACACAGGCAAGGTAAAGCACAAGCTTTAAGTTATGTTTAACCAAGTTAGTAACTGGAGACCTGAATACTCAATCCAAGCTGTGCAGGAGTGACAAACTCATTGCAAGGCAGCCTAACACATTAGGCACTATAGCATATATTTTTAAATGAGCAAGGACATGATGTATGATCTGCTGAGAAAATGATGTTTCTGTTGCTTGTACTCAACAAGCTTTTGGGAATGTCAGTATTTCCTTCTCTGAATCTTCCCTGTACGTCTCCCTTTAAAGTAGAACTCCCAAAAGCAAAGGAGAAGGCCTAACAACAAGCTCAGGCATTCAAAATAGCACAGCCGCTACAGAGAAAAAGCCCAGAGCTACAGTGACCTTCCACGAGGCAAAGCAAAAATTACCCAGGAAATTTACTAACAGCAACAACCCAGCGCTCCCTTGTTTCACAGCATTCACCCTCTGTTCTTTAATACCCCTCTGCAGAAAAATACGCAACACACTTTCTCCTTTAAATGTTCCCTTTTGTGTGGACTGTCCATTCTTAACACACTTTCAGAACACTTTGGGGGTTAAACTTTTTATTTTTAGTCTGTACACTGTCCAGTTCTAGGCTATGTAGAGAAAATCTTCTGTTCCTCTCTCATTGTATGTGTTAGCTGCAGTTGAATATGGTTAGTCTGAGGAGACACTTGCAGTATTGCTGGCTGACAGAGTGGAAAATACCTTTTTATGGCCTAATGCACCAGTGTGTACATAACCCTTTACCCTTATGCTTCTTGTTTGTTACTTTTTATAGTTATTTGTGTGATTATATAATTAGCTGACCCAGTTTATTATGTTTGTTCCCTCATTTGCTCCTGGATCTGAACAAGATTATAAATAACAGTTAAAGAAAAGCAGCATTTATTTCCATATGGAGTGACTCAAAATCTTCTCTCTGATAGGTTTTTGTAAAGAAGGTGGTGTAAAAGAAAGAATTTCTGATATGAAATTTAAGCTTGAAATATTCTTCACTTGATGGAGAGTGGATATTCCCCCTCTTTTTTGTAAATTTTGACTTAAAAAGGAGAAAGTGATATTTTAATCCTAAGTAATTCACACATTATTTGAGGCATTGAGGAAAGCTGGAAGCTCTTAAAAACTCACGTGACTGAGGCTCTAATGTAGCAGTTAATGAAAAGCTATAGAGAATGCCACTGTTTACTAACAGTCATTTAGCTGGCTCCAAAAATAATTGTGGTGGAAATTATACCATACATCTGAACATTTTTCCCTGTCAGCCAGCACCCTGTTAGTTTGATTATTTGTTATTTTTGCCAGTAGTTACTCCTTATATGTCTGCTCAGCATGCAGCACTAGTTTGATCTGTAGGAACTACCATAGCATAAATGCCAGCCATAAAGAAGAACCTTTAAAATGGACAATTAGGAAGTAATCTGTCCTTGAGGAAATTAGCTCCCTAATTCTCTATTAGTGGCAGCTGCTACCGACCTATCTGGAAATGTTTTCATTCCTTCAGCCTAAGCAAATCACTTTCCCATTCTGCAGGCTGTGCACAGTGTTTGAAGCTAACATTATAAAATATAGCTGTCCTGGAAACAGAAGGCCTGTAAAATATAATGTGAAATTAGAATTTTGCTGTATTTTTTTATAACATTTTGCAAAATTATACTAGTGAGTCCTCTGTAAAGTATTTTATACCATTGCATTTTCTTCTCACAGAAAGGAAATCACATTCCACATTCTGCAACTTTCTGAAATAATTGTTGTAGAAGTGAATTGTGAACTCTTGCTAAAATTCTTCAGAAAGTTTATCTAAAGATCTTCTAAAAAAACTTAAGGGACTTAAAGGACTTGAAATATTTCTGCATTAAGTGCTAAATAGTCACTTTAGAAATCTCTCCTATGCAGGAAATGTTCAGTTGCCACTTTTCTCAAAGGAAATGGATTCTTCCAGCATTAACTTGAAGCAGAGAATAAAAGAATTCCCCCAGCCTCTCCAGATACTTTAACTAAGCACTGTCTCCTTTTCCAGTCTCACAGCTCTTTATGAAGTGGATACATTTATCAGGTTTTATTAAGCATGATTCTGCTATGGACCTGTAACTGATGAATGTAGGTAGGCAAGTTTCGTATCCAAACAGCTGTTGCCTGAAAAAGCAAATGAGACGAAAATCATTATGGAGCTACAAGGAACAAGTGAACTTGCCTAAAAAGACAGAGCACAGGGCATAGGTTTTTGTGACTACCACATCTGCTGGCAGTGCTAACCCGAGCTGCTGCTTATGTGAATAAGCACTTTGAAGCTGGTGCCTCTGTCACTGCAGAAGAACTAACTTAAGGCCCAACCTCTCTCCCAAGCAGAAAATAAAAACAAAACTGTCTTTGTCACATGCTTTATATGCTATATCATACTTTAAGACCTTTGTTTAAAAAAGGCCTTGAATTATTTTGTGAGAAAAAAATTACCTGGATTTAAATTTTCACGAGGAACTGCAAGACATATATTCTGAAGATCCCACATGTTTACCTGTAGACATCACGTGACAGAAACATGGTAAGAGTTATAAAGTGACCCATGGGAGAACCTTTATGAATGCACAGAAAAGCACAGGGTCATTGGAACACCTTGTTAGTCTTTGTTCACAGTATAACACTGCTACTGAGCTATTGTGAATGCTGTGTCAGCTTCTGCTGCTTCACCTTAACAAATTGTTTGAAACCTTGTATATAATTAAGCTGTATTTTCATTTTAGCACCCTAGTGTCATGTACCAACCTATTATGCTTTGGGTTGGCAATAAAATATACAAACCTATTATGCACAGGGTGAAGTAGAAACTAGGAATATAACATTACTACCTTTCTTTCCATTTGCTACTTATTTAGAAGTTAAAGTGTTCTGACAGGCATTTGTCTTGCTGTGTAAAGTATCTACTGTCTCAGGGTATTAAATCCATAGAAGACAAATGAATAAATAATAATAATATATAAACTTCACTTTCATTTGCCATGAGCGTATAAGTTTATTCACAGTAAATATAAAGTTTAAATGTAATTTAAGAGGCATACCAGTAATGAGATACCATCACCCATACATTCCATCACCCATATATAAACATTACGTTCTTGTTGCACTGAACATGAATCCCAAAAGCTTTTCATACCCATCATTTGCCAATGGTTGACCTACCAGAATCCACTGACTAACGTAGAAGCTCTCAGATTTGGAACATGGTAAATTTTTCATCACTTCATACTTCTCTTAGAAGAGGGTTTATTTAAAAAAAGACAAGGAAAATGTAAATAAAATTCTTGACTAAAATCAGAAATCATCATGTGCCCCCACTGGCTATTGATAGTTGGACAATAGGAAATGCGAAGTTCTTCTCCATCTCTTTTCACTGTATGCCTACCCATGCCTACAAATAGACCAGAATGTAATTTTGTCAGTAACACTGTAATGCAACAGATATTCTTATCTAAAAAAGAGTCACTGTAAAAAACCAACTTTCAAATACTCTTTCAAAGTTCTCCTGTCTGCACTAGTTATCAGAACAATTTCACTCTCACTCTCAGTTTTAGCTGTCTGATAGCTCTAGCAGGTCTCTAGTTATCAGTTTAAATTTTTAGAGCATTTCTCAAAGAGGGACTTATGAAGCTATTACTTTAATACTTCCCAATAATAATGGAAGTCTAAGAATATAAAATGCTAAAATAAGTACAGCTTTCATTGAGTCTCTTAACTTGTGAGTCTAATGGTAGATAATATTTCATACTGTCATGCTGTAGTGAAATTGATGCTAATAAAACTGGTTTAGCAAAGCAAATTGAAGAAAAAAAGTAATTGAGAAAATATATCAAAGGAGCTGGGAGTTCTTCTAATTGCATGAAATCTCTTTCAGAAGATATTCTTATTGACAGCTTTGCCAGTCATTCCCTTAGCTGTATGTTGGGGGAAAAAAAAGCCTTTGGAAACCTAGGGCAAATCTGCTTTGGTCTCTGAGACACCTGTAATGTAGGCTGTATACAAGAGGGGAGGAAAGGGGAGTGGGTGGGCAGTACTTTCCTGCAAAAGCAGAGTGGCAATGTTACTGCTAAGCACAGAGCAAGTTTTCATGGTTGAAGTGATCTGTCTTGTACCTGCACTGGTTAACATGTTTACTGTATAAATAGCAGGTTTTTTACACTACAGTAATCTTTTTTTCCAAGACTTGCTAACAGGGGTAAATATCAAATCCCTTTTGTTGGCTGTTCACCTGCTCTCAGCTCTGTCATACATACTTTATCTGGTAAATATTAGAAGACATACTGGTATCAGACTCTGAGGAAACTTTTTACACTACAATTTCTAAATACTGAAATATTTTAGTCTTACCAGTCTGAATTTTTTTCCTTCTTTCTGTAGGCACATATTTTCTCAGAAGTCTTTTTCTACAGTACAGACTTTGTAAGCTTATAAGAATGAGAAAATATCACGTATGAACTTCAGGGATTGGTTAACTAGAGGTCTGAAACTTGTGGAAAGTACTTAAGTTCAAAGAAGTAGTGTTTCAGATAAATGGCAAGACATCTCCCAAAAAGTGGGAATGATTGATTGAAATATTCTATCTGCTACATTGCACACATGAATGAAAAAATGACAAAATAAAGCTGTGAGTTATAGAACAGTGAGTCCTAATAGCCAGTGAATTGAAGACAGAATCTTAATCCCACCTGAACTAAAGAAAAAAAAAGGTTTATGCCCTTTTTCCACCTTTGCTTCAGTTCCTTTTGTTTTCTTTACGGGACGATACACTAGCTTGATATGCTCCCTTAGAATCATATCAATGATTGATTCTGAGGCCTTTTAAAATTGCTTCTGCTGATGAGAATTCACCTTAACCCACTCTCACTGTTGCACAATTAGTTAGATTTTTTTGGTCTTTAATTGTTGTGGGATCTCATATGGCCATAGTCTTTAATGAACTGTGGTTAAATAGCTGATTTTTCTACTTTAGCCTGAGCTTTGAGCTCCCAGTACACTGTGCAGAAGTTATAGTTGCAAAATGTGTCCAGATGGGTTCTTTTACACCTCTAACCAGTAGAAAATACAACTTCATGTAACCTTCTTAAATTATTGTTTAAAATTAACAATATCTGTACTGAGAAACAAGTGAAAAATGAAATTTAAAATCATCTGTGCATTTATTTAAGTGACTTACATGGTTAGTTAAACCCCTTCTGTCCCAGGCCCCAAGCTGTGGAATTTGATTATTAGTCTCTTTCCTTTCCATGGCTTTTTCTTTTTGATGTTTCCCTTCAACTACTTGATATCACCAGGAAAGTGTATGATACAATTAACTTTTCTGGAGTTGTGACTTCTGAATCAATCTGCGAGGCTGAAGCACTCTTGGGAACTATCAAACATGCCCAAGGAGAGACATCACCTGATCATCACAAATGAATGGTTCTTGCATGATATTCTTAGGCTGCATTTTTTAACAGCTACAGCTGCATCTACCTGGCAGATGCATTATAGGGAGCAGCACCAGTTACCTGCTGCACCAGTTACCTGCTTAAGAAAAAGTCTGGATTTTCTAGGAGCAGTTTTAGGACTGTTATCCCATCTTGTTTGTGAGTAGGAGATTAATTCACTAAGCTTTTCTGTGAAAAATCCATTTGATGTATAATACTTTCCACATATTGCATTCCAATATTTTTAAAGGAAAGCTTCATGAGTCTCTGATGCATTATTTAGCTGTCTTACGTCTTATTAATATTATTACTACAGCAGTTTTAGCAGCAAGAGTTCGTAGGAAATTCCCTATCAACTACTTTTAAAGTGTAAGAAAAACAAACTAATAGTGGGAGGCAAATTAGGCTAAAATCTTTCAGGACTGGGACACTGGGTCAAAGGCAAAATACAAGAAACTGCTGTTCCTCAGAGGGGCAGCCAAGAATTAGGATGGTTAGAGGTGTGTGAAAAAGTATGACTACCTAATTCTATGCCCAAACTCCCTTAAAAGCTTTTATCTTAGCAGTGTGGATGTATTAAAGCTTATTGCTGTGTTTGATCAAATACTGGTATTTACAGTGATGGCCCTTGCACAGTTCTTATATTGCTCCAAGCTCTTCCCCACTCTCCTTCCAGACATCTTGTTCTCAGTCTAGTCTGAGCTTGGCTGGCTGCTCAGGGGCTGTGAGTGCAGGGTGAAGTTATACCAACATACAGTTAGATTCCAGAAACACCCTGTTCTGTGTTTCTCATCTGGTGTTTTACAACTTAGCTGATTTAACTGAAGGAATTAACCTGCATGCAGATAACAAGCTAGTGCTGCAGGGAAGATAGGTGCTAAGTAGACATTTTGAGATGAGAGATGCCACTGTTTAATAAGAACAAAAAGGCTGCTGAAGATGATCCAATGGAGCCACAGTTACTGCTGCACCTGCAAAGATTGTGGGCAGCTGAATAGATACAGCACTGCTAGAATTTAATTTCGAAGTCATCATATCACATAAACTACCTGCCAAAAATGTAGGGACATTCTTTGCAAGAATCTCATTGGCAGAGAGGCAGTCAATACAAATAGAGTCAACAAAAGGGTTAGAATTTACCTTCGGTAGAAAGAATTTGCATATGGATGTCCATGGATGCACATATGTGAACAAACACACAGGTGTAAACTTGCCTATTGCACAGTGTATATATTTTCTGAGTAACCCTCTTCAGCTGAAGCATTTAGTTTTCCTCACTGTAAAGACACACTGAATTGATACAGTGTGAAGGTGTTTTGCTTCACTAGGGTAATTAGTTCTATAAGTGATACTGTTGAGCTTTAAAGGAGCATATGGAACAGAGTAGGGGGAAGAACTTTTTAGGAAAGGTGCCATGCTGGCTGAGAGGTGTGTCAAATGGGATTTTTGAATGGTGAGAACTATCCATCTGATTCGTTCCTTCCTGTTCAGGAGATTTACCCAGCATTGTAAGAGTCCCTGCGTGCTTCTCAGTTCCAGGCTCTGATGTTTGTTGCTGCAACTACTTCTCTTGGCAGCCTATTTTATTGCTTAATAACTCTGTGAACTGAAAGGGCACTTCCTGATCCTCACTACATAATAGGCATGGACAAACAAGTTCAGTTAAGTAAGAAATGGTCAAGAGCTTTGTTCATCTTTAGATGTCAGGACAAAATCTTTTGGGTTTATAAAACATTTAGGGAGCTCTCACCTTTGTCTACGTTATCTGTTCTTTGTGCCATTCCAGTTGGGGTGTGCAGATGAAGAGACTCCCTACTGTTCATGGGATATATAACATTTATCATAAGGTAGGAATACATTCCTGATATGAAGATTACTGAAAGAGATTCTCAGTTCTTTGGCTCTGCTTCTGCAGCCTGTTGGCTTTTTAAAATCTGTGTTGATTAGAGTAATATGAACTTCTGTGATCTGACAGTACATAGGATGGCAACAACACAAACTATTCCCATAGAGACAAGTTCCAAGAAGGCCAAGAGAACTACTAATATTAAGTAATTACACTGCATTCCATCTCTTTATCTAGGACTGATTTATTACACATAAAAAAGTATTATGATCTTTCCTCCCATTATTTCAAAGCAAAACGCTTAGAGGGCTAATAAAATCAGTACTTAGCACACTTTTTATTTTGTAGTTCAAAACTTCAAGCTTGGCATAAAAACGTGTCCTCTAGGGACTGAAATAGCCTTACCCAGCAGCTTCAAATACAATTATCTGAGTCATTCTTTCTTTTATTCCTTGCAAAATACCAAACTGAGGTAAAACGCCTTTTGGCTGACAGACAAAAGGAAATTACAGCTGTCTGGAGTTCAAAAGAGTTGCAATAAAACTTGAATTATGACAAAAATATACTGTTTATTATTAAAATCTCAACAGTTCACAAATTAAATGGCTTTCTCTGCATATTTGATACTGCTTATGTTTTCCTGGACACGTATATAAGGTGCATTTCCCTTTCTCTGCATACAAAATTGTTTTATTCTCATCTCCTTATACACTTACATTGTGACTTTTTGTGAGAGTATACCAATTTATAATAGATGAGAATTACATTCATTGAAATATTCACTAGGACAGTGGATAATGTTAAATATAACTATTCATGTATGCATGTGTAGTCACACCATTTGTTAATAATTTGCTGACCGTATTGTGGAAGAAAGTTACTCCATAAGCAGAATATACTTTATTGATGACCCTCGGTAGAATGTAGATTAAGAATATTTAATCAACTACATACAAGGAGTGAAGCAAGGATTTGCCAATGGTACTGCAATATTTATTTTTAATTGAGCAACTGCAGTAGGGTTTCATTTTTGAATAGAATCTCTGGATTAACAAGCTGTTGACATTTCATGCAAGGATATGTTGGCAATTGAGTTCATTCCAAAAATTTATTTCATGTTTTAAATTATTCATTATGGCCTATAAAACAAGTGGATTAAGGGGATCTAATTCCCTGTACTTTGAATTTAGCTCTTGATCACATTTTCAGCAGTTTTTAAACAGTGGAGGTTGCCCAAGCCCCTGGATTTGGTGCAGCTGCCTCAGCAACTGCGGTGCCCTTGTTGGGCTGCGGGCTATGGAAACCATAGTGCCAGAGCAGACCAGTAACCCAGCAAGCTCAGGGTACGCTCTCCCACCTATCAGTCCTGGATTTTACAAGCAAATCTTCAAACAATCAACAAACACCTCTGCCCAGAGGCTAAGTGGCTTTCTCTTGCCACTTCAATATCTGCATGTACCTTGATGAGTGAGGAACTGATACCTAAAATTTTGAACTTGGAGCTCAGCATGTTTTAATTAGCCATAAGAGCACACTCCATGCTTCAGATTCAGATTCATGTTGTGCTAATTGGCTCCTCACAGTGGGAAAACAATATTTAGCTTAAAGTATGTCCACTAAATGTTGCTGTCTTTTGATTCCGTTGGCATTCCCTTTATCCTTTTGTAGTCTTGTATGAGTATTGTATTGTGCTCTGCTGACTACCCTAAGTGCAGTCTCTGTGCCACTTACATGTCACCTTCTCTAAGGTTGTCTTTCCCCTGACTATTTGTCTTTCCTCTAAAGGAATGATCCCCATATTTGGAGTTTTTCTTGAAAGTGGTGTGTTATCTCATAGCAGGCATCTATGGTCGCTCTCATCACCCACCTCTGAGCTCCTGGGTTTCTGCCATATACTTGCAGGTGTAGGTTCATCTGAACCAAATACAGTCTACCACATGAGAATATTACTGATTCATGACTTTGCTCCTTCCCATTCCTGTGTCTCACTCTACTCTTAGCTAAAGAATAACAAAATATTTTCTGTCCTTAAGTCTAATTCAAAGCCTACTAAAGTTTTAATGGATCTACCCTCTCTACCTTCTTCCCACCAAAGGTTTATATTTTAAAAGAAAATGCTTTATGTTTTCACCAGAGAAAATAATGTGTTGGGGTTTTTTGTTTTTTTTTGTGGTTTTTTTTTTTGTTTTGGTTTTTTGTGGGTTTTTTTTTTGTTTGTTTGTTGTTTGTTTTGGGTTTTTTTATGACTGAGAGCACTTGCAAGACAATAGCATTTTCTCTATGTGAGTTAACATAGTTCAGGTGCCTATATTTAACCTGGGATATAAAATAATTTGACACATCAAGGTAGTATAATTGGAAGTAGTTATGATCTCACCAAGCATTATACCTTCACATGATGACTAATTTGAAGCAACTGATAAACTCAGAAAATACAAAACACCTTGATCACTGATAATAAAAAGTGACAATAGAAAACCAGAAATAAAACCAGAATCAAAATGTTAAGAAAAATATGCATTTGAAACTTTACATCAATGTGCAAAGTGTGCATCATCTTTGATTTGTAAAGAGTTTTACTGTTTTTTTTTCTTCGAAAAGCAGTTACAGATTCAAATGAAAAGCAGGAAAGATGCTATACTAAGTTCCCAAGAGTATATGAAATGCTGTAGCTACATTTGAGTGTGACTTCCAGATTTATTCTGAAAACTTCAGTATATGAAGATATGCACATTGTTAATATCACTTGTAATGCTCAGTGAGTCCTCTCATGGCAAAGATATGCCTTTGTAGGAAGGAGTTTTCTGACATGTCACAGATTTATATCTTCATGGCATCTCACTGATTTAGTTTGTAATGTCCAATCTTTAATTCAGATGTAGCAAAATATATGCAAAGTGCTACATATATTGAAATTTGTGAATGTGATAAAATGGGAAATAATAAATATTAGAGTGAAAAGAACATTTTTTTTACTCTTTGTGTGTGTGTGTGTGTGTGTGTGTGTGTATGCATCTGTGAGTGTCTGAAAAAAATGTTTT
>JAWWEW010000001.1:67193843-67204448 GCA_035583185.1 Anabacerthia variegaticeps
TATATTTTAAAAGAAAATGCTTTATGTTTTCACCAGAGAAAATAATGTGTTGGGGTTTTTTGGTTTTTTTGTGGTTTTTTTTTTTTGTTTTGGTTTTTTGTGGTTTTTTTTTGTTTGTTTGTTTGGTTTTGGTTTTTTATTTTTTTATTTTCAGCACCGTTTCTGAGATCTTTCTGGTTAAAATAAATTGCCCCAGTTTGAATTTAACATTGTTGTTTAGATACCAAACTAATACTCAAAACTTTAGTTGAATGTGTATTTTGTAAGTATATAATTTAAAACTGTGTAAAATTGTTTATTTAGAATTTCCCTGTCTCTTTCTCACAGGCAATCCCGTTTTGGTGGAATTTTTCAATAACTTCAATTATTTTTTTCTATTCTTTGTGGGGTTTTATTTTGGTTTTTTTTTTGTTTTTTTTTTAGTTTCCAGTCCATGATAAGTCTTAGTGTTTCACTCTTACAGCTTTGTATTCTCAGCATAAAAGAAATCAGAATTTTTTATCATATTCATAGGAGTTTTTTACAAAAGTTGGTCTTTAGCAAAAATATAGGTATGTTGCAAAATTAGGCATCATTAACTCACTTCTATCTCACTTTAATGGGAATTAAATAACAAGGGATATCAGTATGCACTTTATCCTGAAACACTGTCTTGAGGCACTCATCATTCCAGTGATCTTATTCCATACTCTACTACACACTCTCAGTGCCTTCCTAGTCTCATTGATACCAATTAATCTTTGTTTCTGATAGAGATTTAACAACATTGGTAAGATTTAACTGCCTTGTATTCATGTACTAGAATATAGATATCAATATCCAAGTAGTTTCTTTACTACTAGGGGCTGTCAAAGCTTATATCCTGCCTCAGTGTGCATGGATACAGCCTAAAGGAAGACAAAACACCTATAATTTATTTGACCAACTAGAGAGACTTGTTTTATTATTTAAAAAAAATTTAGTTCTTCATCCCAGCAACAAAAAGTTGATTTTTACAAAGGATGAGACTTGATTAGTTTTATTTTAGTAGACATGACAGTGTAATTATTAGTTAAAAGAGTTCTTACTATGACTATTTCCAGCAGACTGCAACCCTAAGCAGTCCTCTGTCAATTCACCCTTTAGAATATTTCTAGCAAGATGATAGCCTAGTCTTCTGCCCAGCCCAGTGATGACACTTCATAAACATGTGACTTTTGAACAGTTTCTGCATTAAATATTTTTAGATACAGAGAGATTTAAAGCCATTTGCTGTTCTTCAGCATTTTCTCTCATTTCCTGTTGCTCTGAAACTAAACTACACCTGCAGGCACGTGTGCACTTCAGCTACATCTCTGCCCTTGGGACCATGATTACCGGTCCTAGTCTTCAGAGAAGAGGGAAAGCTTGCTCCAGAGGGACCAGGCTCCTGAAGCAGGTTACAAGACCCCAGGGCTACTCCAGTATCTTTGATGGTGCAAGCCCAACAGCTTCAGCCTTCTTCACATGACCTTCAGTGATTTAATGAGACCTAGCCAAAAGTCTAGCTCATCTTAGGCAGTGCTAAATTTTATGCACGGCACTGTGTTTGGCCGCCTATAGCTTTCCAGTCCAAATGTCCAGATAACCTCTCTTCATTTCAGTTGACTGCAAGCCACCATCAGCATTCAGCCCAAAACTCAGACTTTCTAGGTATGGAGCAGGTTGCTTGAACTACTATGCCACTAGATCCCTATACAGCTGGGTAGAAATAAAAGAATAGTACACAAAGGAGAGTATTTCTTTCAGAATATATTACCTAAGTCATCATTTGATATGATAGAATAAATATTGTTGGGATAAACAAAAAAAGTGGAAGAATGAGTGTGCCAGGGATACAGAATGCTGGAGACAAATTTTCCATGAACACAACTCATCAAAAATAGAGCAATATTGTAAAAGGTTTCCTACCCAAACTAGGGAAACCACAGTATGCAGGCAGTGTTCAGCAGAAATATGTTACTATTTCCATGTGTGTGTTTCTACTAAAGATTAAATGTAAGAGTTTGAAAACGTCATTAAATGCTAAGTTATTTTTTACTTTTAATGAGCCTGTTGTAGCCTCAGAGCTGAGAGAATACATTCTTGCTAGACTTCCTCATTACATTTTCAGTAATAACTGATATTCCCAGTGCAATTACCCCTCTGAATACTCCTCCCAAGTCACTTGCTTCATGATGCTATTGTAAAAAGAAGGCATTAGAATGCGTAAATCAGTGTCTAATCATGGCTAAACCTAATGTTAGCACAATTGGGCTGGCAGCCACAACAGAAATGTCTGGATTTGAATTAAATATTTCAAGGGGCTTTATTTGGCATATATACACCATGATAGAGACATATGGATTAAGCATCCAAATAGTTGAGGAGGAACAATGATTATGTTTGATTCCCTGACTCAGACATGGCCTTTTTTATATATAAAAACAAGGGAATCTTTTAAAGAATTGTTGCTCTAGAATTGCTGGTTTTGTAACTAACTCTCTGTCTGTGGTCTGCATATTTCCAAAGCATGGCAAATGACCAGGAACCAGTGTAACTGGAGAAATTAGTTGGTAGCCTTTGCTAGCAACAGTGAGGCTACTCAGGGCTCAAGTTTTATATTTAGGTATTTGGATTTGAAAGTAGTTTGTGTGAGCCATGCTTCTTACCGTGATTAATAAGTTGTGAATGCACTCCAGACCACTAAAAAATTAGACCCTTTTTGTTTTGAAAAAGCCAAGATCTACCAGACATAGAAACAATACCTTGAATAAAACAAAAAGGGAAGCTAAATTGTGCCTTTCATATTAAGACTTTGAACACGGTGATGAAAAAGCTTTGCACTAGCAGGGAGCAGGGAGGAAACTCAGGAAAATTAGAAGAAGAATTGGGTAGAACCAGAAAGCCTTTATTAGCTCTTGGGAAATTCCTGCTTTGGTTTAGTGACTGAACACTCTTAGGGGAATACACGTATTGATCCTTTTTCTAGTGTCTGCAATGTCCTCTACTGTAATTAGTTCCCTTTATGTCTAACAGAGCCTGAAAGGCAGATCCAAAATGGAGCTCAGTCTTGTATTTGAGCCATGCTTTATGCCATTGGAAAACAAAACAAACACAAAACATGAGAAAATTTAAGTCAAATGAACAGCTCTCTTGTGATTGTTTTTTAAAGTCTGTCATTGCATAAATTGTGTTTTTGTTTAATGTAATGTAATTTGTTACACATAAGGAAGAATCTCTGAACATCATTGTTTTTAGCAGAGAACAGACACTGATAATGAGGCAGAAAATTATGTGAGCAAAACATTAATTCATGGCTTAAGCTGTCTTTTAAACTGCTTATGAAATGAGTAGTCTGTAGCCAAATGCCTCACATGCCCCATCAGAGTTAAGGAGGTCACTTTCCTTCCTCTGAGCTTCCTTAGATCTTCTTTATACTACAAAACTTGAGCAGCTTCTGCTTAAGAAAGCCCCAAGTGCCTGAAGTGATTCCCACAGTTGTACCTGTGTGATGATTTGGCAGATCTGTCTATGTATAAGCCAGGGTTTTGGCTACAAAACAATGCAAAAAAACCAACCAAACAAACAAAAAAAAACCCCTTTCTTAACAGATACAAATTCTTTGACAATTTTTGGCTTAAAAATAAATTGTAAAACCTTAGTAACTGAAGAAAAGTACAGCAGGCAAGCTGAAGCCTAAAAAAGATTTCTTAAAAAGCCTTTCTGCAGGGTGTGGTGGCTTGGGAGTGGCAAATTCCCAGACACAGCAAAATGAAGCCATATGTGAGTTAGGTGAAATATAAACCTGGAAAGACATAGTGTCAGCTCTGAGGCGGAGAAAGAATTGGGTGGTTATGCTTTCAGAGGGAAATCTGAAGCCTGGATTTACATTTAGAGAGAAGCAAAGTTAGACTAAATAGCTGACCTAAGGAGTTTTGCAGTTTCGAAGGGAAGTCCTGAGACTGAGGAGAAAGATCGTGGGAGCTACAGACTCAAAAGAGCTCTCTGGTGCAATGGGAGGGAGACTTCTGGGAGGTTGTGGATAGGGGTATGTTTAGTGTCTGTGTTTGAGAAGCAGCAAGACCCAGCTCAACCTGCAAGAACTTTGCACACTTGCTTTCACTCATGCCACTGAAAAAATTGGGTGGGAGGGTTTGAACACCCAAACCTGGTATCCTGTCTAATTTCTGTAGCGACTGTCAGTTTTGTGCTAGTTTCTAAAGCTGCTAAGTGGGATTGCTGGTGCCAGCTGAGGAGAAGGAGGGTTTTGAGAGAGACCACTGAGCACCCTGCAGCTTGGGGGTCAGGCACAGGCAGGGGAGTTGATTTGAGGGGGAGCCATTCAGCAGTACCACGCTCTGGGCTGGAGGATGGCATCCATCCTGTTGGGATTGTGGGAACCTGACACAGGGGAAATCCTAAAGAAATAGACCCACAAACAATGAACGTTGAAGATACAGTCATGGTGTAAACAGTGCTTGCTGTGTGAATGTGATACCAGGATGACTGGCAGCCACACCAGCCACACGTGAATGTGACACCTGGGATGGCCTCAGCCATTGCCCTTACACCCACGGGAAAGATGTTCAAATGCACAGCTGAGAGGGCAGCTACAGCATACTGCAACAGCAGGTAAATGCAGAAGTAACCATATGGCAACCATCTCTATGGAAGTCACATTTTCCACACTGCTGGAGATTTTAGATTTGAGACTCCCACTGACTCTGAAAGAGAAATAAATGGACCTTGCTCTGTTTTCTGCAAACACTGCATTTTCCACAGCCATTTCACTCAACAGGCCAGTGGCCTCCCTCAGGTATATATTTCTTACACAGATAGGTGATTTTCCACAAACAGGGCTGCAAGATATGAATGGGTATAAAGTGGACCCTTGCCTTTTGCAGCAACAGGTAGCAACACGAAGGTCTAGTTGATGCCCCCTTATTAGGTCCTGAAGTAGTTCTAGTGAGTATAATTAGATCCTATAATTTATAGGAGCTGTTGAACTGGGCAAGTCTGCATGAAACAGAAATACCGAGTTCTGTGGTGTTTTCACTGAGTAGTCTCCTAGGAAAAATATTATTTGAAGTAATTTGCAGGGTGGGCTATTGTGCAGAGAGGAGGGCATGAGGAGGTGAATATTCCTAGTTTGGAGAAATGAGCAGTAATATTCATCCCAGTAGACTTCTGAAAGAGCTATGATAATTTAGAACAAGATTTTCTTTAAGTTCTTTATTCTTCTAATATCTTGCTGGTCGCCATGCTGATAGTGCATGATAAAAAGTATCAGGCAAAAAAATCATACCCTACAGGTATAGCCCCATCCACTTCTGTGGGAGTCTGCCTGGGTGCCAGGATCCACTTGTGGCTTGAATGACAGCAATAGTTTATATATGGTATATACATATTAAGCTGATTTAATATTTCACGCCTTGCAGTTAACCTGGCAAATTTGACATCTTTTTCCTTTCACCTAATATTTGTGAAAAGATTGTAATTCATCAGATTATTTCGTACTCAGATGATCATGTACACTTTCTGCATGCAGCCTAGCAGACATGACCAGAGTGGTTTTGATCAATTGTGTACAGCAAGATGAGAGACTACTGCTATATAATTGCTGCTCCCCGAGGCTCACATCCAGATCCCAGCCGCTCTCTTCCCATTTTATTGAGCTGTAGTTAAAACAAAAGGGAACACTGATCTTGCAGTAAGCACTCATGGGAAAAACTTTGAGTGTTTTAAAAATATGGATGGAAATGAATGTGTTGCAATAAACTAGCATTGAAAATCAGTGCAAAGATGATGTCAACATGACAGAGGGAACTCACTACAGTCTCTCTGTCTGTTTGTGTGTCTTCACACTTATTTGTCCCATTGCAACCACACAGCTGGAGTCAAGGACCTTTTAGGTAATAACAAGGTTTTATATTTAGGATTTGAGTGGAAGAACTGCCCTTCCCTGAAATACCTTTCCCATTTCATATGTTTTTATTTTAGAAGATACCTTCTGCTTTGTTGGCTGAATAGTAGACTTCTGTCCTAAGAAAAAAGTGGTACTGTAAAGTAGCAGAATGAGTCTGTAACTGTATTGATCCCTGAGAAAACATGGACAACATACACTTGATAACACTACGTCTTATTTTTAATAAGACTGACATATGTGAGGATTCTCAGGAGAGCAACAAGGGGATTTATTTCTTCAGGAATTCAGAAATGAAACTGAAAGGGCAGAGTACTTAGCAACATATTCTGTTGAGCAAAATGCCTTAGAGTGTTGACAGATTGTCAGTACTAAGTTTTGCAACATTTGAATGAATTCTGTAGTGAGTTTATTAAAGTGATTTAGTGCAGTGCGAGCAAATGCAATATGTGTTCCACCCATTCTGATTAAAACAAGGCAGAGGACTGGAAAGATGCCAGAAAAAAAGAATTAGTAACCTATTCATATCTTTTTAGAAAATTTCTACAAATACTTGCCTGCTTCATGAATGATGGGACATGCTGAGAACAAAAAAGAAATTAGTAATCAAGCAGGCAGCATAAAAACCTCTCTTCATTTGTATTTAGGATGTCACAGTATGAGTATGTAGGAATAGCTGCTGACAAAGAGTTCCCTGGGGGACTGGGGGACTTGATACAGCATTGTTGTATTAGGTCAGCTAAGCAGGGAGATGGTTGTATGTCCATGTAAGGGTCTAGCAGGGCAAGCAATGGCAATGCTCCTCTTTGCCAGAACAACTCAGCTAACTTTAGCAGAGATTGCAATGTAACGGCATGAAAAATCCCCTCCAGCTGCACCAGTAAATAACAAAATGGAAAATGAAACCCTGTTAACAGCAACCTGATTCTGTTTCAGCTAACTGGATGATTTACTGGGTAGAGGTTAGAGGTTTTGTCAGTAGTTCAGTTAACAGACCTGATGCATGAGCATCCGCTTGAATCACCAAGGCTAAACTGGGTCTGTTGCAAAGAATGAGCAGTTAAGAGACAATGTTCAGGCTGCAGCTATATGACAAGTGGCTTCTTAGAGCTAAATCACATACTATTAGTGCTGACCTACAATCTTTTGCCTTGTCAGCTGCTGGCATAATATCTTGATCTTGTTCTACCTATCTCTGACAAACACCCTAACTTCTAGCCTTATTCTCCTTTGGCAACTCATATAAACTTTGATATGTCAATTGAATATTTTTCATTGAGCTCTTATGAGAGATGAAAGTGGGTTTTTAGCTGAGCAAACAGTGCCCCTCTTGGTTCTAAAGATTTCTCTACATCGATGTTCTTGCCATTCTGACAAGAGGAAATATCATCTGGTAGGGATTTTGACACATATCACGCTCTACATGCATTCGGATGTTATCCATTTAAAATGTACAAAAGCCTATTGAAAGGATGTTTTTATTAGGTGTAGAAAATATCCTCCTTCTGCAATATTACTGTAGGTTGCAATACAATCAGGGTTTGGACTTGTTTTTATTATTGTTTTACATTGCCACTGGTTGAAGGGAAGAATTTATAAAACTGTCATCATCCGAAATTGTCAGGGGAGCTAGGTTCAAGATATAATATCACACATATATTCAAGCAGGTTGCTTCAGAGGCAGAATAGATGGCTCGTACAACATAATGACAAAACTCAGTTGCTAAGCCTGCCTTGATAGCCCAGGAGAAACTGTGATTTTGTGGGAGAAATGTGAAAGTGGCAAATACTTAGCACTGGTGCCCACATAGCGCTTGGTCAGACTAGAGGTGAACCCAAGCGGAAAAGCCCTGATGAGAAGCAGACCTATTTTCTGGGATACAACACTATATTGATGCATTTATAGTGTTTTACTAAACCAGTACCATTACATCAGAGATTGTTGGGACATTAATTTACCAGCAAGTGCATAGAGCTCTCCTGGATTCATTTACATAGCATACACCTGCCAGAGAAGCTTTTTAATAACAGCTCAAGGCATAGTCCAGTGCTTATTTCTGCACGTGCAACACAGTAAGCCTATTCATAGCAAAATGGTCTGTCTGGGATAGGTCTCCTCTCTTTCTTCCCTGTAACAACAGTAACAAACAGGGGCATAGTGCTGTGTTTCTTTTGCAGACAATATTTTGAACAAGCTTACAGTGCATGAGGGTTTGACTTGCTCATTTGTCAAGCTGTGTCAAACCATGAGGTTCATCTGGTATCCTTCCTTTGACATCACTTTACTGCCTGACCAGGTCCTCCACTGACAAGTTTATCCCACCACTTTTGACACCTGAGATTCACTGAAGAGGTCTTCAGAAGTGGAAGCACTTACTAGTATTAACTAGAGTGTATAAACTGATGAGAAGTGTGTATAACAACTTAGCTATGGCTAGATTCCATAATATTAATTCATCCTAATTAGCCTCTAAATTGGAATGGTCCATTGATTATAGTACTCCAAATGACTGATAGAACATGTTCATTTGTGTTGGAAATAGACATTTTAAGAAAGCTAAGTGTTATTGTGAAAGACAATGAAGTTCATATCCCATGCCACTTACTACAAGCCTACAAATGCAGTAATGTTTATGCAGTAATGTCCAAATTTTTGTGCAGTAATGTGCAATTGCAAGAAAGGTGTTACTCGGGGTTGAAAATACCATACATCTCTAAAACATAAGCACAATGGGGGTTTTCTGACCCCTTTGCACACGAGAATTGGAGGTTATGTGCTAGATTTTATCCTATATACTGACTTTTCCTACTTTTTTCCCCTTCTCAGGCATAATATTCTACGTATTTTTTTCCTAAACATAGGTTGTTGGACTCCAGACATAACATTGTAAAAATCTGTCAGCTCAGTTTAAGTTAGATAATGCCCTTGGCTACTTTTGCTTTCCAGTATGTCACAAATGACCACTCATTTCTTGACAGAGGTGTCTGAGTCGGAATATGCCCAGCTTCCTGATGGTAGCAATTAAAATTATCCACCACCTATGGGTAGATTTGAATTAAAGTATCAGCAGAAAAATGACTCTTGTAGCCAGCTAGATCATGCATCAATAGCAAGGTATAAGCAAAGGTGGCACTAGAAGGTGAACTGCATGTTACAAAATAAGGAAAGAGGAAAAATGAAAAGAATTCTAACCTCAATGCCGTGTGAATAATGGAGAAATACTGCCACTGACATAAGAACAGGCTAGTGCAATGCAGGGGGAAAAGTGACACATATGGCAGTGATGGATGTAACAACTGGGAAAAGAGATGGAAGGGCAAGGTAAAGCATTGGAGATGCCAGCAGGGTAATTCTTAATTCTGAGAATGGCAAGGACCCTTAAATGAGTGGTGGGGATATCATTTCCAGCTGACACAGATTTCAAGACAGGACATATCTACTGACACCGTTCTAGCCTTAGTTGATTTTAGTAGGTTTCATGAGTGAACATAATGGAAAATGGCCAAAAATGGTGATAAAAAATACTTTTTTGAAATTGTTGCATATTAGTGTTTAGACATGACAGAAACAGAAGATATGCAATTCCTTTTGGTCTAGCTCTTGAGGTATCCAAACTGATATATGCTCCCTCAACTGATCATGCTGCACTTTCTCTCTACCTGCAGAGGACAGGGTTTTAACTAGGTTTCACCTCATGCGAGATTACACTAAAGCCAGACCACAGAATTATATCATAGAATCATAGAATGGTTTGGGTTGGAAAGGACCTTATTGATTGTTTAGTTCCAACCCCTCTGCAGTGGGCAGGGATGTCTTTCACTAGACCAGGTTTCTCAGAGTCCTATCCAACAATTTTACTTGCTTATTGCTGACATCCATAAACAAGCATTGGTATTACAGCATGAACTTATCCTATGGAAGAGCATGAGGGCTGTGATCTTGCCAATGAAAGTTGTTCATATTTCTACCTCTCCATAGCTGAGCAATTTTTTATTTATCTATTTAGATAGTTCAGGGTCAAATTAAGAAGGAAAGTATTTGTTCAAGTTATTTTTATCAAAGAAATTCTACTGGAAACTGCAGAAACTTCAAATCTGCATATGGCAAAAAAGAAAGAAGAAAAAAGTGAAGGAAATGTTATGAAAAGATGACATGAACTTTTAAACATTTATTGCCTTGTATATTCTTCCCCAGAAAAATTTATGTCTCTAAGTAAACATGTATATTCCACAGGAGCCTTAAGAATCAATTCTCTTCCAAGACTGGGGATACTTCTAATTTTAGGGGGGACCAAAACAAATTAAAAAAAAAAAAAATGGTCCAGGTAATCCCTGGCCTGAATTTAAGATAGTTGATATGTATCTAGCCAGCTGTACTTAAATGCATATTAAAAATCCCCAAACATCACTGCATGTCCTCTCTCCTTGTGCTAGTATGCATTTTGGATGCTGTAATCCAAGCACCCATATTCCTTTAAGAGACAGGCGAGAAGATAGAGAAGACACTAGAATGCCATTGATGTACATTTACTATGAGGTTGTCCTAGTTCAGCAGGTGGGACCAGTTATCACTGTGTGGGGGTGATCAAAGCTATGTATTCTATTCCCCTCTATTCATTTCCCAAGAACAATGGACCATTTGCAGCAGCTGCCCAGGGAGTCGTTAGCACCTTCACACCCAG
>JAWWEW010000001.1:67204548-67267629 GCA_035583185.1 Anabacerthia variegaticeps
GTATTTATTGTAATATCTTTCATTAAATTGTAACTCTGACTTATAACCTCTCTTGTGGTGGGTCCATTTCTCCTGCCAGTTTACCTTTAGACCAGCACAGAGGTGAAACCCAGACAGTACGCTATGGCTGGGCAGCTGGGATTTTTATGGCTACAATTAAGTTCAGTAAATCTTGATTTTGATGTAAAGTTTTGCACAACATGAATAGAAACACAACAAATGAAGGAAAATATAGTGTTTAATGATTATTAGTACATTTAAAATGAGAAATTCTTCATTGTATGTTTTTCTGCTTGCTAATCTACTCTTCCGCAGAGCTTCTGCTGTGCTTGAAGTTCAACATCATGATTTTTGGACCCACTTTTGTATTTGGACAACTCATCTATAATGGCAGGACAATATGGAAACTTTACGAGTAAAAAAAATATTCATGTATAGCTAAAATATTTGGTTGGTTACAACTTTAGCTGGTCTCATATTTTGTCATCCACTTTCCTTACCTGGACTTTCACATGGCTGACAAAGTAATTAATTACATAATGATTTCATAAGGATCTGCCATGAAAAATTAGAGATGCAAGATGACTATTTTATGGTTATTTATTAGTGCCACTCTGAGTTGTAAGCATAAAAAATGCTTAGTCTCTCTGTAATCTATCTTCCAAATTATGGCCAAGAATACAGTGATCAAAAAGGTGTGCATAGCATGGCAATTACAGTTGTGATTTTCCAAGAAAAACTTCAAGGCAGATTGGATAATCACTGTGACTGAATTAAACTCTGGAAAAATGAGAACAAAATGCAACAAACCAATCCAAGGGGAAACATGGCATTCCTACGATTCACCCCATTGAACTCCCCTGCTTCTATGTGTAATTGTGCCAGAGAACCACAGGTAACATAGCAAAGACTGAGAGATAACTAAACTTTGGAAAGGTTTGATTATCGAGTCCATGGGGCATGCACCAAATCCCATGTAGGTTAGTGAAAGTTAAACTACTGAGGTCTGGTTTGCAATGGCTTTGTGCCTCATGAGACCTAATTGAGGCAGAGGGAACAAGGCCTGAACTCACTCTGCTGCCAAGCTCACCCTAACCACAACATGTAGAGCTGTCTCACAGCTTCATGAGTCAGGAACCTGTGGCTCGGGACTATATTAACTTCTGGTTTCTCTCTCTCTCTCTTTCTCTGTACTCTCTGTACATAGAATGCAAAAGCCTTATTTTATTAGAAAATGAGGCTACAAAGGTCTAAGCATCAGGCATACTCTATTTTTAAATTCAATGAGCTAAACAGTTCTTAGCTATGCTAATATAAGAAGGATAATGAAATTGAAGCAACCCAAAACTTGGCATACTTCGAACCTCTCCACTAGCCTCTAGACTCACCAACAGTTACAGGCTTTAGGACTCTGGTGGTACAACGTTAAACTAATGCTGTCATCCTTTACCCAGAATGGCATCAGAAGAGCAAAAAAATATTTCACCATTGCACTCTGCTTTCCACTTCATACTTCTGCTCTCCAACTTATGAAAAAGAGAGATGCTAAAAGTTTAGCATTTTTCCTGTGGAGAAGATAAGTGACTTTTTCTATCAGGTTCTGAAACCAAATTTTATCCAAATTGTGTGACAATTTAGGAAGTGTCTGGCTATGAGTGAATGCTAAAATAAGTCCTGTTACATGTTCATGGATAAATCTATAGTATTAACAATATGACCCAAATATAACCTTGAAGCATAACCTCTACAAATAGTAAGCTCTATAGTGAAACTGTAGTTAGAAGACAATATAATTTCATTCAATACAGAAAAGAGTGTAACAAAGCTAACCTGTTAACACAGATTTATAGTATAAATGCATCCTGCTGCTTGCTGACTGAAATTAAAATTGCAATTGAGAACTAATATTCCTTTGCCCATATCCATTAGTAGACAGTATTGCTAAACAATCACATTTACATGGAGGAAGAAGATTTCTGCTAATTTTGGTATCATGAGATATATGATCCTTGTTAGGCAAAGCAACCAACATTATGATCTGCAGAGAAGTAATGGGCATGCTACTATTCCCACAAATGGAGCACTGCAGACAGCAGATCTCATCTTGTTCCACCTGCGGGAAGTAGTGGTGTGAGTTAACAGGAGACAGATTATGAGCCAAACTGTAATCAGCTACATTAGCTCAACCCTACTGATTTCAATGAGGCTTAACAGGTGTAAATGAGGACAGACTTGCCCCTACCTAAGAGTTCTTCAGATCTGATAGAACAAGAATGAAAAGTCCTTGAAAGTCGCTATCTTTTTCTCCTGGTAAAATTTTTAAAATGTATATGTACAAGACTGGCTGTTATTAAAGGCAGGAAAATAGCTACTGTTGTGCAGTAATATCATCAGAATACATATTAACAAGGAAATAGAGGTGAAATACTGTAATTTGGGGTTAAAAGGCTTGAAAGTTTGGATTCTGGGGCAAGGAAAACTGACAAAATTCTGTCAATGGCGATTCAGTTCAACAGAACCTTAAAGAAAATAAAAAATTCCCCATTAAGGAAAAAAACCCCAAAACAAAAACAAAAAAACCCCCACCAAAACAACAAGACCCACCCCTAAACCCCCCCACATGAATTAAGTATAACCTAGGGTTTGTCTCCCTGAGGTCTACATGCTGAAGTGAGTCTTTTTTCCCCCGTGGGAGAACGTTTCTTGCTTTTTCCAAGGAAACAACTTCTGTGCTTTGCAAAGATAAAACTTCTGCCTCCAAGTGGGATATAGAAGCTGAATGTCAAAGGGTAAATTCCATGAGAGATGACAAGTGCTGATGGGCTTGAATTTGCACAATCAGCAGCATTGAGCCTCTCCAGGGGAGGTAACATGGGGAGTCAAGGGAAGGAGAGAGAGAAAACGAGTTCAGGCTGTCATCTCAGGAGGAAATCTTGGTAAAAATATGTTCAGAATTCAGGGGTTTCCAATGTAATTAGCTGAAATGCCTTTAAATATTCATTTAGTGGGTTTCTTAATAAAGAATGGAACAGTGTCTTCAAGTTCTTGTTTTGCAAAAAGAGGAGCTGGGTGTGGTAGGTTATAATACAGGAAGAGTTATTTTTTACCCATTTTTTTCTTTCTTTGTTTTGGGAAAACAGGCCTTAAGGAATGTCAGAAAAAAATATGGCAATGTAGAAAAAAAAGAGCAGGATGTGATTTTTCATAGGGTTAAGCACCTACTTGAAAATGCAGAAGTGCACAGCTGGCTATTATCTCCCATGCTATATGAATTACATGGCAAGAGAATCTGCTGAGAGCTTGTCTCATGTGATTTTGAGGTTTAAGAACTATCCCTGAATATCTTTTGAACTGAAGGTTTCTGTACATGATAGAAATACCTTTAAAAAGAGGGGGTAATTAATTCCAAGCATGGCTATGAAGCAGTGCACATTGTAGCCCACCTAAAAGAAGGAAATTGTTTCAGGTCTCTGAGGAGAGAAGTTATGGGGTCTCCTTTAGAAACATGTCCTGGATCCCTCAAAATAGTCTAAAATATCATATTGGCACATATTTGTATGCGTATGGCTGCATATACTGAAGTGTGTATACAAACACACACAAACACAAGGGGTATCTACAACAAAAGCAGAAGATAAACAATCCTACCAGAACAACTAATGGCTTAGGATGCTTTTCCCTCTCTTTTTAAGATGTCTGGAAGCCCAAACACAGAAAGCTATCTTTCCATGAGTTAAATATTAATATAATTTTGCTACTATGCTATTTTTGCCCCTAGAAAAGTGCTTTCAGATCCGGGGAAGTAGATGTGATACAGATACCAGGCATAGGATAAAGACTAGTATTATGCATGTCAGATGTATGGATGCCCAACCAAAGCTAGAGGGAGGAAAAAGAGGGAGGAAAGACTGGTCTTACGAAAAGAAGAAAGAACTGTGAATGCGTTATAAAAGAAATGCAGCCACACACAGTGGTACAAAATTCTGCAGAAACCTGGCTTTTACAGGGACAGATGCTATCTTCTGGCACAGTTTTAGAGTGTTTTTCCTACTTGTAGAGGTTTTTAATGCAGCAGCTAACAATCTGGTTACCATCATGTAAGGCTCAGAAACCTTTCACATAGCAGGTCTAGCTGAGCCTTCCTGTAGCTCATTACACTGTAAAGGAAGCTGGGGAGCCTCTGCTTCCCCTGGGTTTTTGCAGTGAGGCAGCTGGTGTACATTCATTACCTTTTTGTCAGTATGCACCTTTGGACTGGTGTAGATGTAGCCTTATTTTCAACTTGGTTCAGACAACTGGCATCCTCTGTGCTTCAAAAGCAGCTCGGATCTGATGTTGCCCAGACCTACGACCAGAACTCTTTTCAGCTGGTATTGGCCTGTCCCCCACTGGGAAAAGACTATAGGATCAGACTCTGACATAAGGGACAACTGACATGAAAGCACTGCCAATAAAGAAAGCCAGGAATAATAAGCCTTGCAAGGTAGTCTTCATTTCCTGGCCTATTTTTTGAGGGAGAAATGGGCTAAAATGGAACGATGACAATTCTTCATCTATCAAAAACATTAGGCATGAGGAATCAAGAGAAGACTCTCATTTTTATTGTTTGGAGGTGGGGAGAAACAAATACTCTATAGCGTGGAAATTACTACCTGCTATACACAATTTAAGGGTTTATCAGTCTTACTAGCTTGCCACAAAATTGAGAGAACTGAGTTGTAGTGATAAAAAGATCAGCCTGACATTGTCTTGACAAGGGAATTTCTACCAGGGCTGTTACCTGGTAGCTCTTTGAAACTCATTCTTTTATGACTTAGCAGCAGAATGCAGATAATAATATGGTTGGGAAACACTGGAAAAGGGATCATCTTCAATACAGAATGATTTAGAATTACCATTTTTATTATCCTCTGAATGTAGGAGAAAATATGCTTCAGTTGTAAAAGGATCAAGGGTAAACATAACTTCTAGAAAATATATTGTGTTGATGACATACGTGTGGGGAGGGGGACCTTGGGTTTTGCAGAGTATCTTTTTAGGATATCAAAAGAACTGTTTTATAAAATAAATCCAGGTATTGTGAAAGAGAAATAAAGAAGGAAAACATAGTGGTGTTCATTTTATTGTAACTACAAGAGAAGCAGCTGAAAAAAATCAGAGAAGATAACTAAAATAGGGAACATATGCAGAAAGGATTTTACATTGACCACAATCACAAAGATGTCTGACTACCTGTGTGGTATCCTAGAAGCATTAAAAAAATATGAAAGTGTATTTTATGATGTAAATTTTCATGGAATATATGTGAGCATGGCAGTCTGACAGCTCTACCAGGTACATTCCTTCATTTATTCTTGGAGGATAGAGAGCACAGGACTGTCATGGTTAACATTTATAAATGTCCAGACAAGTAGGAAAAATCAGTGAATCTGTCCAGCTACAAGCCAGGCAGAGCAAGCATGAGCAAAATGCTTAATGTGGCATAGTAAGATGGTAAAATCAACATCCATATTCAAGAATTAATACTTCTGTAACAGAGAACAAGCGTGACTAGAAACTATTTTTATGATGATAACATAATAAAAATGTATATTTCTTGCATTTTAGAAGATATGAATTTTATTACAAATAGCCCTGTTCTTGAGACATGCAGATGCAGAACCACCCTGAGAAGTCCAAAAACCCTGCATGTGTGCCATAAATCAGGATTCAGTAATTGAGTTCTCAGTTCAATCATTGAAATTGTATCTAGAAAACCACTAAAGAAATATGGCCTCAGTCGTTGTTGCTGGAATATACCAATCATAATATATTAAAACCTCGAAAATGACATTTTTATATTAATAGGGAGAAATACTTCTTTGTTAAATCAATGACTAAATTCACATTTTTAATAAGTCCCACCCATAAGCAAATGAAGAATGGATTTTTTTTGTTGGATTCTTTCTGTATAAAAAGCAACACAGTTATTTTTGTATAGGCTTACATTTTAATTCACCACTGAGGGTCAGAATAATTTTTATGAGTAGGAGTGAGGATTTCTATGATAGTGCAAATGTCACATAACATCACACAGACATTCAATATAACAGAACAGGGAGTTGTATGGGGTTTTTTTCTTAATTTCTTTGAGATGCTTCTCAGTTTTTCTGGCATGGATGCTCATGTGTGAAGGCTTCAGTGCAACTCTGGAGTTAGATGAAGTAATCTGGAATATAAAGCAAGTCCAAAAAGCTGCTGGTGTTTCCTTGCGGAGTGGTGAGTTATTTGCAAGGAAGGGAACACTGCTAATAATGTTTCAGAGATGGGATGGGTAAGAGCAGAATAGGCATTAAATTATGATAGGATTAGATCCTTCTGATCCACCTATACCATAATTAAGAAGAATCCTTAGGAAGTTCTTGTTGACACAAATAAATGAAACACCCATCTACCTAAGACATAAAATTATATGGCAAGGCTTTGTTTGACTTGCCAGTACCTCTTCTTTCACCTTTGAAGCAATGGATGGTTTGATGTGACCCTGAGAGCAACCAAGGGGCAGAAAAAAATAGTTAATCAGCAGGAACTATGGAAGATCCTTTAATCTAGCAGACAATGGGGCCCACAGGTCTCTTTACTGAAACTGCCAGGAGAAACCTGGAATGCTACCAGCTTTCCACTCTGTTAGGGAGGGAAAATGCACTGCATAAAATGAAAGAGTTTCATCATCTATTCCCCTCCCTCTCCCCTGAGGAAAAGGCCAAAAACCAGTCATTTAAAATGAGGAGGTTATTGAGAATTCAAATTTTCACATGACACATGCTGTGTTGACCCTTGCTGAATGTGAAGGTCCTTGAACAGAGACACATGTCTGCAGCAGTGTAGTGAAGAAAGGTCTGGAAAAATAGTCACCTATTTCAAAGAATTTGCTTCTGTACAGAAGGCCATCATTTCACTATGTACTTCTACTAGGAGAAGGCAATACTGATGAAAAAATGCTTGCATTTTCTCCCTGTCATCCCAGAACTGCTTGTGAAGGGCCTTTTTACAGCATCAGTGCAGTGAATTTTCTGTAGATAAAAAGTCTGCAAGTTGTTCGGGTTTTTTTTTTGTTTTTTTTTAATTAGATGAGGTAAACTAGGTTTCCTCAGACCTTCTTAAGAAACAGAAAGGGGGTCTGAGGCACTGAAAAAAATAGGCTCTGATGCTGGAATTCAAACCAGCAGGGCAGAACATCTGAGTTTAATGAGGGTTTGCTTGACAACAGCAGGAGTGTTGGAAGGCCAGAGTATACAGGATTAGACCTCAATTAATGATGCAATGAAAAGGAAAAATGCATAATTTCAGGGAAGATCATTTCAATGATTGATTTTATAATTATTCATGGCACCTAATGTGAATTATCTGGATATTTTTCTTGATGGCATTTATTAATGCATTAAATTTTAAACTGTGCTCTGGAAGACAGTATAATACAGGCAGGTAACAGAGAGGTCAAAATCTTTCAAAAGATGCTGAGAAATAAGGATGCTTTATGCAATTAAATGGTACATACAGAATCCAGCTACTGCTATGTCACTGTTTCAAGTCTACTCCCTTGTTCCAGGGCTGCTGCAACAATTTAGACTTGAGTTGTTATACCAGATATTTTAATTTTTTTTTTGGTATAATCAATCAATCAATGAAACAATAAGAAAAAAATCCACCTCTTTCCAAGTGCAGGTTCCAAAAGGAAATTAGTTAAAGTCAGCTTAAAATCCCCTTGTTCCATCTTCATGGCTGTTTTACTTACACAGTGCTTCAGGTGCCTTGTTTTACTTATATAGTGCTTCAGGTGCCTTCAAATTATTTAAAGCCTTCCTCTGGTATGCTAGTATTTCAGACTTGCTTCCTTCCAACACTCAATACAGATTGCATTGCTTCTAAAGGTGTAGTACTTAAATTCTGATTTTATTGTGGTCGCAGTAGGTACCTGGACCCAAAAGAAAACTGTGGTAGTTTTCCCACCATGAAGCTGAGCTTGCCACTCATTACACCATAAGAGATCAAAATTATTCATAGTGTGAACGGACTTACTGATTTTGAAGTCAGAGGTTTTTGTCTGGTAAGATTTTAGGGGAGGCTGTCAATTTTCATGCAGGTAGACTCTTAGCTCTTTGAGACCTTATCCTGTCTTTGCTCTAAGGGAACCACAGCATCTTTAGTAACTAAGGTAATCAGAGTTGCCTTACATCACCAAGAGCAGAAAACATGGTCTTTCTGTTAGGTGGGGTAACAAAATTTTTTCTGCATTCTCATGAATATCCAGCTTCCACTTTATCCCCTCAGTAGCATTTTATCACCAAGCAGTAGAGGAAAAACCCTGAATACTAAGGACAGTACCTTTGATGTTAAGGAATTTTCATTTCTATACTGCTCTGTGGAACAATACACCAAAACCTCTGCATTAGGTGATTTGTATACTATCCCATAATAAAAGGAATTTAGTAAGACAAATCCCACTTAGAAGTCTAGATTTTCCCACAGAGTAGGGTTTTGTGAAATGTAATGCAATCTCATTAATCTTTATTATTTCATGGATTTTCAAAAAATGCAATGTTTTCAGCAGTAAAATGCATGATATTTTTCAACAGATCCCTGATGTTAAATACAGCATTGTTTGTTTTGTGGCAACAGCATTGGGAGGACAGCTTTTGTCGGAGTAGTCTGATTTGGCTGAGTTTGGCCTTCAGGAAACCTTGGTCTGGCTGCAGCCAGGTGCTCAACTTTCTATTCCATATCTGACTGAATGAGTTCAGAAGAATTAACTTGCCCTTGCTGCTCCCTGTGTGAAAGGGTATAAGGTGTAAAGCCCTGAAAACCTCTCAAAGATTTTAAGTCCCCTGCAAAAAAAAACAAAACAAAAAAATTCTGAAAAACTTGGATATCTTCTTTACAATAGCAGATATCCAATCCCTCTAGTAAGTCAAAATAAATAATGTGTAGTTTGGGTAGACATTGGACTGTTATTTGTGAAAAGAGGGGTCTGGGAACTCTACTACATAGCTGCAGAGCAATAAGCCAAGGATCCAGATTCAAGCTAGGGCATGTTTTGCTGTGTCTACTGCCGCAACCTAGCTGCTTTACATGTACCAGTCTTCTTATAAAGATTGAGTAAGAGCATGCAATTTTTACATTGGCTCAGTACTTCAGCTGTGTATGGTAACATTACTGCTGCCTGAGCTGGTATTATACATGCTTCCCTTTGAAACCCCCATGTAAGGGTGTGATGGAGGAGGGAGGTATTGCTACTTACAAACTCAGTTTACCCAGGTTCTCATTCCCTACTCTCCAGTTTGATCCAGCAGACAAGGCAACCAGTGCTATTCAGGGCCAGCTCTTGCTGTTTTTCTGGGGTTTACAGAAAAGCATGGAGGGGAGGGCACTGGGTCTTCCTAGTAGCTGTCAAAGGCTTCCTGGTGCAGCTGCACATGTCCAGCTCTATGGGAGGCTGGAGAAGGGCTGAGGATGATCTCAGAGTTGTACAACTGGAAAGCCACACAGTGCATCTGTGTATGCCAGCAAGGATGCCATCAGTCCTGGAACCATCGCATAGCAAGACAAAGGTGGGACCACCCTGCTTTCTCTGGCTACAGATGCACTGGTTGATGCAAAGACACCTGAGCAGGGACCGAGGTGACAAGTCTGTCTCTAGCTTAGGTGTCTGCTCTCATCTGAGCATTCTCACCTTCACTGCTGCAGAGAAGGCTGTGCTCACCCAGGGGGGCTGATTAAATGCTTTGAAAAATGCTCTTCCAGTCACCACTATCCAAGGAGGATTTCCTTCAGAATGTTCAGGTTTTTGAATCTGTTTTTAGTCACAACCTGCCTGTCTCTTCAAGAGGCCACGAACTGATAGTACGCAGACAGCGTAATGGCTGCCCAGTGATCCAAGCGAGATCAGCAGCACTAAATGTACATGATTTCAAGTCTCGTGAGCTGCATTTCTTCAAGTGTGTGTCGTTATTCTTCCTTCTGTACATGCTCAAGAGGAAGACTGGTTTAAAGACTCTCACTTCAGCTGTTTATTAGCTGAGTTAACACAAACATTTCATTTTGAGTGCTTGAGCAAAGTTTATGGTTTCTTTTCCAGGGTAGCTGACCCAAAACCTCTCTGACAACACTCTTGAGGAAGAGCATAGAAATGTTCCTCATAAAATCAATTTCAAATAGCTATTAACAATCACAATCTGTATTGCAATAGAAACCAAGATGCAAACCTCATTATAACATTTTCTAGGCCTCCGTGTATGTAGTGCAATACAGTATACCTGTCCTAGAATTGAAATTTCCTTTGATAGTGCTATTACAATGGCACATGTTATACAGAGAGGTATTAATCTTGTTGGCACTGCTCACAGCCTCTGCTCACATAAAAATTAGAGCTCAGATTCAGTTCAGATATGTCTTTTACTGTGTGACAGGGTAGAACACTGTTACCCTAGTTGGAGGATAAATGATTGTTCTGCACTGGATGGATGCTCTTGCTGGTAAGAGAGATGCTAAAATCACGGTTCACAGTTAGTAAGAGTATAAACAAAACTTTCCAGTTCCTCTTTTCTCATTTTAGCTGTCTTAGCAGACAAGTCTAATTCTGTGGCCAGGATGGTCTGAAAAATGTTTAAAGTGTTGGTCATGCACATCAAGCATAAATCCATACAATGTTTCAAGTAGACAGTACAGTCAAATTTTCAATGCTAAGAAGCCATCAGGATAGCACAACTAATTTTTTTGTATTAGAGAATAAGGCATTCTCTAATGAAATGCTTTCTTCCCAAAAGAAAACTCTACGACTTGTCCTCATCTTGTTTCTTTTTATGTATTCCACAAATCCTGGATTAAACAAAACAGCAGTCTGCATAACAAATTTGAAGTCATCTGCAACCCAAGTATGCTGTGATTAAAAATTATAGAACTGATATCCTAAACTAGATTTTAATAGGTATTGTGATGGGAGGTGTTATTGTATTACCAGCTTTGAATTAATTTTCATTATCTTTTCCTTTTTTAATTAATCATTTTTCTCTCCTTCTGTTCTTGCACTGAGAGTCCAATAAGACCTAGTGGGCACCAAGGAAGTGGGGAGAGGGGAGAATAAAAGGAATATAGATTGTGGAAGCAACAATTTTCTTAAATAACTGAGTCAATGTAAAGGAAGGAATTAATCTTTTAAATTAATTGGCACATTATGAAAAAAAGGATTAAAAGGGCTGGAGAGTGAATGCCCTTTTCTGAAGTCTGAAGTTATGAATCTTTCAAATTATACCTGGCATTATTCAATCCATTCAAAATTAAACACAGTTTCACATTGTAAAAACACTTTCAGAATGAGGGGTAGAGATTAGTTTTTTTTAAAATATGGTGGTCATTGCTTCAAAAAAATTGGTGAATGAAAGGAAAACATAGCATTTGTGTCATACATGTCTTAGAAACAGAGGTTAATGGAAATCAGTAGATTGATTGTGATAATCTCTTTCTTACTGAAATATATCAAGGTTCACCCAAATTTCATAAAACAAACCCACTGGAGTTTTAGATTGTACCTCAGTCTTCTGAGGAACTTCAGCTAGGTACCATGTATAGAGCCTAGGTCACCACAAAGTTACTAGGCCTTTGAAATGAGAAGAACTGTTGAACTAAATATACCTGGGTAAGCCTTGTGGCTAACCATGTCCAGGCTACAAACACTGCCAAGGTGCTAAACTAGTATGATGTCCCTTCCTTATCCAGAACCAGTGAGGACCCTTAGGCCACACTGACCAAGATACTTTCCAACTGCCTAGGACAGTGCAGAGCTCTGGTCTAATATTCTTGCCCTGATCCAGGTCCAAGCCTCAGTGTTAGTGAGGATAGCAAAGCCCCCAAACTGAATAGTGATGGTGATAGGAAATACTTTTTGATCTCTACTGATAAATGATTAAGACTTGAAATATGATTTTTAATATTTTAATTGTCTTCAGCTATCTACAGTACTAAGAACATGTTTCAAATACGAAAAAGAGGGAATGAACAGAGTGCTCTGCAACTCAAACCCAAACCTCCACACTCCTGTTCTGGTCTCCCAGTCAGATGTCTCTTCATCTCAATTGTATTATTAGCCATTCAAAATTTCAGTTCACTCATTTCAATTTTTCAATTTTTTATGTTTTTTTTTTTTTAATTGAAAAACTGATTTGTTCAATTAGAAAGAATATTTCTTCTTTTTTAGAAAGCAACCAGAAATCTAATGCTCTAGGTGCTACACGGGTGTTAAGGATTTCTGATCAAATAAGAAGACATCCAGCTGAGTCACTGTAAAGGTAGGTAAGAAGAACAACATCCTTGACCTGGCACTCAAGGGATAATACCTTGGCAACAGTTGAAGCAATGGCACAACTCATCACTGCGGTGGGAGCAAAGACTTCACAGCCAGTATCAATCAGGATTCGTTCAGCAGCAAAAAAGATTGAGTCACTGAGATAGAGAACAGCATAATATATGCCTAATAGGAAACCAGAAATTACTGTTTGACACTGGCTTAATTAATATAAAGTATACATTTCTCTCTGTCTTTTCCAAGTTTGAAACATTATAAGACAAAATGGCACTTCTTCCAAAAATTATTCAATCCAAACACAAATTCTACAAATGAACAGTGATGAACTCTGGATGATTCAAAGCCAGTACTTCATTCTGTGACTCTGATTGATAGAAGGTCTAGCTACATGGTCAGGAAGAAGCCTAGCCTTCTACTGCCTTGTTCTCAGGCTGCCACCTTTAGACAGTTCTCTCAGAGATGGGAAATTATTTGTTGTTGTCTCTAAAGGCATTTCAAAATGCTTCAAGTTCATATATGTTTCCATATATTCACTGAAAATAAGAACTTGCTTCTCTCTCATAAAACCTGAGCGATTAGCTTATTCTGGCCTAGGATTTGGGAGAGCTACCTCTGAAATCAAGTAGCAGCCAGTGGATATAAGCAGAGGGGGATGCAAAATCCATCCACATGATTCTCTGGTGATTTACTTTCATAGAATCATAGAATCATTAACGTTGGAAAAGACCTTTAAGATCATCAAGTCCAACTGTCAACTCAGCACCACCACTGTGTTCAACTTTAAACCATGTCCTCAGGAGTCATATCCCCACACTTTGTGAACACTTCCAGGGAAGGTGAACTCCACCACTTCCCTGAGCAGTCTCTTTCTCCATGTAGTTCTGGCATAGAGTAGAAATGGCCTTTCTCAATGCCTTTGCCATCCAGACAAATTTCTCCCAAACAGCAAAACTGATTAACATAGCACAGTTCAGTTTAAGTACTGCAGTAGGTAATGAAAAGGTAAAGATGGAACTGATGGCCAAAAAAAAGGTTCCTTTCAATCTGCTTGATAGAAGAAAGGTGTCCTGATACAGACCTTGGGATAGTGTACTATCTTTTGGTGATAAACCTTCATAACAATGCAGATAGAATTATAGTGATGATTGAGACAGGGAGAAAAAAGACAGAGATTTCTTTCTTCTTCACCCTAACCAGAAGTAAGTCTACTAAGAATTTCAAGAAAACATTGAAATTAACAGAAAACAGAGCAGTGAATTAGAATGCAATGGAAAGGACTTTTCTTGTCACATGAAAGGAAGAAGCAGTCTCACAACTGTGATGTTGCTCACCTAAATAAATTACGACTTAGCCTAATTTTAAACATTGACTTTCAAGATAAAAATAAAGCATGACATGGAAAATGACTGTGTGTTTTCTTGTTCTGCAGCACCACCGATATACTATATAGAGGTGATACTGAGATGATAGTGCATTATAAGACCAAGACAAGGATGACATGAATAACTAATTTGGTTTTCATTTTACTCAGGAATAATTTTCCCCAGCTAAAAAGTTGTCAGACTTTGTCAAATATCTCCCCAATAAGAAGAGGAAAAAGTACATCTTCGTAAACTATGGCACTGCATTTCAGATGGTTAAATCCACAGAACAGCCCAAGAGATTTGGGGTTGTTCAGCCTGGAGAAGAGAAGACTCTGTGGTGATATTATTGCAGCCTTTCAGTATGAAGGACAGAGAGAGACTTTTTACCAGTGTCTGTAGGGACAATACAAGGAGCAACAGTTTTAATGTGAAAGAGGGTAGCTTTAGATTGGGCAAAAGAAGGTTTTTTTCATTGTAAGGGTGGTGAGGCACTGGAAGAGGTTGCCTAGAGAAATTGTGGGTTCCCCATTCCTGGAAGTGTTCAAGGCCAGGTTGGAGGGGCATTGAGCAACTTGATCTAGTGGAAGGTGTCCCTGCCCATAGCAACAGGACTGGACTTAGCAATATTTAGTGATCCCTTCCAATCAAAGCCATTCTATATGATTCTATGATTGTATGTCTTGAGCCATCACCAAAGATGTTAACTGGCACTCAGAAAGCCATACTTTAAAAAAGAAGGTTCAATGTATGTTTATTTATGTATATGTAATGAACATACACAATATATAAAAACTAGCACAACTAAGTAAAAGCATAAATGCCAATCAGAATATGTACTTAAAATACAAAACACTTTTGAGAAACAGTAAGCACTTGGGGATTCCAGTAAGCCCTGTTCTGAGAGCAGCACACAGACTGCCTGAGCAGTCTGAATGCTAGATGAACCCCTTCTCATTACTCACATCCTGCCCAACAGATGAGAAACAGCATCATGAATGTTTTAACTTAGCTAAATAAGTCACATGGCTGACTGGTCAAAGCTTATCTGAACCACTTGGGATTGCAAAACTGGGGAATGAAATCTCATGGCAGGCTTTCTTGTGAGATTTCCACTGTTTCCTAATCTTGAGGCTGAAAATAATGGACTACTGATGAGCCAATGTTTTTTCTGTTTTTTTTTTTAAATTTACTATTATGGCTTGACATCTCTACTACCAATGCCAAAATTTTTGCAATGTTCAGAAAACAGAAGATAAAACCAACTTTTATCAGTTTGGGATGTGCATTTGTGCCTCAGAAGCATTTGCTGTTTCTACTACGAGAATTCTGTGGGAAGTTGTACAAGATGAAAGCATCAAGACACTGAAAACAAAGTTATGTCTTCTCACACCAAGCTGAGTAATGGAGATAAATGGTTACACCAGAGGGAAACAGCAGTGGGAGTATCTTTTTATAGAATTGTTTCATTAGTGTGTGAGTTGTTTGGGGCATTCTTTGCAAAGCAGAGTCTATCGATATCTATCCAAACAAGCAAGTGAGCGCACACTCCAATAAAGCTGAAAGGCCATTAATTTCAGGGGACATTGAATGTTGCTTCTGAGTAACAAAGAGAAATGTTTGTGAGAAAGCCCTACAGTGGAGTACAAGACAGAACAAATGGTCAAAACACACTGGTTGCCTTCTGTGGGAAAGAGGTTTTTAACTTCAGATGCAGCGTGTTATCCTAGGACTAGCCCTGGTTCTGTGAAACCACAAGCACTGCTAAATTACAAATTGTCCTATTCGTGGTTTCTCCCTGGCCTGGCCTTTTCCTTGTCCACACCCCAGAGCCAGGGAGACAGTAAGTGAAAACAGAACATCTCCACCATCAGTGTGGCAGCAGGGCTGTAAGGAATAAGGGGATTCTTGCACTTTTGCATGAGCACATAAACAATGGAGTGTTTGATCTTTTAAATACTTTATTAGGCTAGATGAGTTCCTGTTAATAAAGAAAGCTTCTTTCTCTCTCTTTATTGAGAGAGAGAGACAGAGACTAATGGTTCTGCAGGAAAAAATGGAAGCAAAGCATCACTATTCACTCCCTGCAGTGCATAGGAAGTATTATGTCCCATTCTGAGGGACTGCTATGCTACTTTGATGCCTCCTTTATACAAACAGTCACATTATTAAAGAATGTCCCCGTTTTTAACTACCTTGAAGCTGATTTCTTATCTGGAAGATTATAGATTCTTTTTAGAGGTTAATTGCTATGCAAATCTGCTCATCACGGGGTTCCAGCACCCAGAGAAATGAGAAAATGTTCCCTTCCCCAGTGACAGAGGCTCAGAGAGGACACCTTTTCATTTCTAAAACCATTTGGAAAGGCTATGTGCCATATGTTTTCTCAAACATACCACACACTAGATGTAAGAAACCTGTATTAGCACAGTGTTAAGGTTGCACAGTTACAACATAATTGTATATTAATGTCCCTGTTTTGTGTATCCATATATTTCATAGAATGTATTTCAAAAAATAGCTCCCTATCTTGTAAATTCTGCTCAGAAGAACACTCATCACATAAGCAAGTATCCCCCCTGGCATCTGCAAGTAAGCCTTGCAGAATCAAATCACAAACAATACATACATTTTAAGTGTGTGTTGAACAAAAAAAGGGGGGATAACAAACTCTATAGGCCAGATAATAAAGACCAATGCATTTTGCAATGATACTTCTTTTAACCTAAGAGGAAACAGAAAAATAATACTGTAATTTCTTACTAATTTCTCATTTTGTGTACTGTACAATTCAGCTCACATTTCTACCTGCACTTAGCAGGTGAGCTATTAGTAATAACCCCTTTGGGTGTGAGTTTGTGTGAATGGAATGTATACAAAACTGCTAGTGTGGACGGAGAAAGAGTTCACAGAAGAGTAGAGTAAGCAAAAACTTGTGCTGAGAGGTAGAATGTGAAAGTCTCACAAATCTGATTCTCCAGAGACTGGCAGTTCTGTTGAATCCACAAGAATTGATGAATTCGAGACACCAAAAGCCTTCACAACTGCCCAGAGCCAGCAGCACCCACTGGCATCAACAATGAGCTGTATAGCTCATTCCCACTTCTATTTGTAATAACAAATTATGCACTGGAATGGGTTGCCCAGAAAAGTGGTGGATGTCCCATCCCTGGAAGTGTTCAAGGCCAGGCTGGATGGGACTTTGAGCAAGCTGGTCTAGTAAAGGGTGTCCTTGGCCATGTTGGAGGGTTGGAAATATTTATGGTCCCTTCCAACCCTAACCATTCTATGATTCTATGAATTTGAACAGTAAAAGATGCTATAATAAATATTTGCTGTAACCTGTAGCACCCTACCTTTGTTTCTTATCAGGGGATTCTGCAGCACTGTCCTTTGAGATAAAAAGTTGTCATGAGATAAATAGATAAGTCTAATAATTATTTTGGCAGTTCTTCATAGAGGTTTTCAGGGATGCAGTATGCTCGTATCATTCAGGAACCCTGGGGATCCTGAGCAGCCAAGTCCCTTTTCTGAGATCTTGCTACAGCGCTCTGAGATTGAAACTTATAGAATCTTTGCAATGGGGAAAACTAAGAGTATAACAGGCCCATCATTTTTGCTAGGTCTTGTATGAGGAAAGTGTCTGTTTCTTCAGATGGGGAACAAGATGAAGAGTAGGACAACAATAACTCAGATTAAGGAAAATCACATTACAGCAATTATCAACACAACTCTATGCTGCGTGTTCCTTCTAGCATTTATAATAGACCAATAATTTCTTTTAAAAGCAGGAATTATGACTCTGGCAGTAGAATTTCTGGATTTTGATTAATATTCTCTAAATTGAAAGTTAATACTCTATCAAGTTCCAGGAGAGGCCCAAGAATTCCCTGTATTTCTTTAAATGCAAGGAACAGAGATCAATGTTAAGAACACAGATCAAAAGGCTTTGGACGTAGTTATAGAGAAACAGAAGGTCATTCTGAAGCAGATGTGTGCTACTAATTTACACCATGCTGATTTATAGAAGGACCTTGGGAATCTGGAGAATAAATTTCACCATATAAACCACACCATATAAAGCTGTGAAAGGTAAGGGTTTTTCTGCAGCATCAGATAATTATAGCTTTTTTTCCCAAAATTTCCATCACAAAAAGGTGAAATCATCCATAAGTTTCAAGTAACAATGAACATAACTTTTGACAGAAATACGCTGCATTCAAATATTAATGACGGTCCTATATTTTTTCCCTAAAGTGTCTGTAAAATGCTTTATGTAGTCAGTTTAATCCAACACCATCTTGGTCCAAAATCAGTACTTTGTAGGGAATAAATATCTTTGTGGTATGAATGCTGTGGCAAATCTCTACAATTTAAAGCCTTCTCTTGGCAGACTGAAAGTCCTACTTCCAGGACACATCAAAACTTTCCTCTTTGAATACGCTCCCTGTCAGTCAGAGTAGGTGCTGGGCTTGGGCAATCAAATTTCTCCTAAAGGACCGGACACTGTAATGCTTGGTAGGGCTCAAAGAAAGTTTAGTAGCTTCCCAAAAAGGGAGGTACCTAAAAAACCCCAAGTAGCAGTTTTTCAAAATGTACTCCATAATTTACAACTTTTAAATATGTATTTAAAACCTGCAATTTAGGTTGTTATGGATTCTGACAGCTACCTCTTTTTGAACTTAAAAATAATGAAAGTAAAAGTAAGCAAAGTATTAAGCTGAATTATTTTTATTTAGAAGAAATTTACTTATTATTTTATTAAGCATTCAAATTGACATTTAAATGGTGTTTGGGAGCAGTAGGGAGCACAGAAAACAAATAGTCCCTGGTTCTTCCCAGTTATTGTGAGAAGCATTAGGTGTCTGCTGAAAAAAGTTGCTACATTTTGAGCCAATGCAATAAAGATGGTGTTTAAATATGATCTGATCTCATCCTGAGAAAAACATGAATTTGACTGAGAAGAATCACATAATCACAGAGTGGGTCAGGTTGGAAGGGACCACAGTGAGTTATCTGGTCCAATCTCCCTGCTCAGACAGGTTTATCCTAGAGCACAGGATTACAGCCAGACATGAATTAATTCAGAAAGTGAGGCAGTACTTTGGAGGTATTCACAGATGAAAAGTCCCTAGAAAGCGGGTCTTAGTCTATAAAGAGAAGAAGGAAAAGTACTTGAAATTAACACCAGGATCTTGTTTCACTAATTCCTCAGGAGGAAAATGTCAACAAAAGGAATAGTAACTGCCCTAGCAGAAGTGGTCAACAGAAGGAGTCTATATGGGCTAGTTTCAATCTATTAGTATAAAATCTCATTGAAATGGATGAATACTCCAGAAAGCTACAAATTTAAGAGATAGGTGTTGGACAATTTCCTCTGTTAAAAGGAATACAATACATTTACTGCTAAGAACTCAGTTCTTCGGTATCTTGAACCCAAGTGGGAGTCTGGAATCCCTGCAAGGTTGCCAGAGTTCCGTACAGAAATGGGGATAAAACCCTACACATCCCTACACCCAGCGACTCCAGACCCACGCAGAAAGCTGTTTATGCTAAAGCTGCAGCTACCTAAAGTGATCAGGGCAGGCAGTTAATTCCTTAATGTTCATTCTGCTAATTATTTCACCACTCCATACTTTTCTGTCTATGAGACACTGATTTTGCCCTATGGTGAATGAGGGTTCTTTTGTTATACAAGTCAGGAAATTCTCTTAAAGTTCTCATATGAACGAAAACTTGTTTTTATACATGCATAAGGATGTTACATTATGCTGTGACACAGCTGTAGTCAGCAAATGTGCTGAAACTGAAGTCTCTACATTGCAAAAAGAAGAAAAGGCTACTCATGTAGTGTTTTCCACAACACCCCTTTAATTTTGGAAATTGCACACAACCACCCTGATGTCCTTCCCTGTTTAGAACTTCCTGAGTTCATCTTTAGACGTGTTGCAAAACTTTTTCATTTCCACCAAAGTTTTTTGTTGTCTTATGAGGGATAGGAGCAATTTTAAGTGCCAGTAGATTTTTGGGTGAGATAAGACCATTCCAGTTATGGCCTGGATCCTTTCCCATCTGGCCATTGCAGAAATACTGGAATTACAGTGGGAGCATTTTGACATGATTGGTATTTTAGGTTAGCCAAGAACATCTTCAGCAGCTGACTGATCTTTTAACTTTCAATAGATCGAGGTAAACAATTTAAAAACTGAGTTTGGAGACATATCTCCAACATGAGATTCAGTCAATGTGAGAACATTAAGCCTGGATTTCCTGAATTTGTGTATGTTAAGCATCAGTTTGAACACTGTGTGGTGCCATCTTAGATCAAATGCAATGTCTATAACTCTAAAGACAGAAGAAGAGGAAGGAATATTATTAAATATCTAGCAAGAAAAATACAAAATATATTAAAAAATGTTTGGATGGGTTGTGTCCTTCAGGAGTCAGTTTTCCTTCAGGCAAAATATATTTGTCACATGCTTTCTGCATCAGAAAAAGTTTTATGACTTCTTATTCCAAATTCCATTATTAAATCAGTAAAGTTGACAAGTAAAAGTATTTCCCTTCATTGCCAATTTAGCACTTTTCTCTAGCATTCTGCATGCCAAATAGAATTGTAGATTTACCTTGTAAAACTACTTTCATTTTTACAAGTTAAGAGGGAAATAATGAAAGAAACACAGCTTGTTTTAATAAAATTATTGACTCATGGCTTTTCAGAACAAAGCTGAAAGGCATATTTTCCCTGTTGTTCTTTTTCACCTATTTTAAAATCACGGTTTCGCATTGAAAACCAAAGGGTAACTTTGTGCATGTCACAGAAGACATGATTTTCTTTTGTAGAACATCTCAACTGAGTAATTCATTCCTGTCAGAGCTCTGTTGGCAAAAGGAAGGTGGATATTGGTTAAATGAAGAGGGCTTAGATCCAGCAGAGCACTGAAGCAAGTGCTTAACTTGTCAGTACTGCTAATTGCATGTTTAAAATTAAGTATGTGTCTAAATGCTACCTTGGTTTGGTGCATTCCTCCATAGCTTTTGGTCAGGAATGAGTACTGCTAGTTGGTAGTGCCCTGACTCAGAAAATTCATAATTTTCCTACTATTTCTGGAACCTGTTTGCCAGACACACACACAGCAGAAAAGCCAGAGGAGGAACAGACCAACATGTTTATTCTTTCAGCTCCACCTGTAACAGCAAAGAGAGAAATATGGGGTAAGACTTTTTCCCAGGTGGACAGTGGAGAGAAATAGGAACATTCAGAGATGAGCTCACCTCAGAGTACTTCAGAGAAGCACCAAATGGATTCCTGCTTCTCTTCACTGACTGCGAGATGTGAGGAGAGGATTGAAAGTGACCATCTTGGTTGCACACAGAATATAAGGCCAGCTGAGATGAATCCTTTACCACTCCACTCAGTGCCTGAATCACTATTCTGGGGCTTTACATAAGCAATATACCGAAAAAGAAAAACTCACAAGGTTAAATTCTCATTGAACATTTAAAAAAACTGTTAGGGATAGTTCTAGAAATTTATTGCTTTTCCATTCGTGTTCTCCCTGGCAGTGGTAAATTGGTTTAGTTCACACAAAATTCATGTTAGCACTAATCTGCAGACTATCATACTTATTCTCAGAGTGCTTCTAAATACTTCTCTCTAAAAAGTAAGAGCCATGGTCCCATCTGGTACACATTAAGAATCCATGGTTAGCTTCCCCATGGCAAGCCCTCAGAACAATAATCACAATTTTCCCAACCATAGCTATGCACCTGAGGGTTGTTAGGTCAGCACTTTCAACATGAAATAGCTGTGTGAGCTCAGCAAGAGGCTGCTCTGGCTTCCCTGAGCCTCTGGCAAGCACTTGGAAAAAAATTATAAAGGGCAGAAATCAGTGAAGACATGAAGCATTTGTAATTCTTGATTGTTTTCCTACCTCACTGCAAGGTACACATTTGCTTTGTAAATTTTCACATTTTCAGAGGAAGAGAATGCAGCTCGTGTCCCTACTTCCCTACTCTGTTATTGATTTACCAGTTTAAACATATGTATTGTATTGTAAACTACTCTGTACATTTAGTAAAACTTGCATGAACATCACAAATAAACTTTGTGTGAAGAGGAACACCTCCTACGTGCATGTTTTTTGTTTTGTTTTACCAGTGTAAGTTTCCAGATGTGTCTTTTTCTAATACTGGCATATTTCTGTTTATTTGGATTCCTGCAGAGATAGAATGTGTAGCTGCGGTAATCACGACTCTCAATAGCAAGATTAACTCCTCTTAATTGAAGACCAGAAGACAAATTAAAACAAAGCAAATGATTTGCTAAATTTATGCCATGTTTTAGGAAAGTGGTCAAAGTCAATAATTGTTACTAGGATACAAGCTGACTTCAGGCCAGAAGATTATTCTGAACTTTTTAAGCTTCTCATTATAAGTGGCTATTTTATTATTCATAGATCATTGATATGAAAGCAATTGCAGTAGTTGCAGTTGCAATGGTAGTTAAAAAAAAAAAAAAAAAAAGTAAGTAGAACCACTGTTGTTGCCCTGTAGACAAAAAGCTTCAAGAGTCTGATCCTTAGGTGGCCCTTGAAATGGCTACAGACCTGTGCTGGTGCAATCAAGATCAGCATGCAATTTTACAACGTAGTATGGGACAGCATCACTGGCTAAGACCTGTGCTACTTCTTTGCCATTTTAAATGACTTTATTAAAAAAAAAATAAAGAAAAAGAAAAATTAGAGAGTAAACAGAAATATAACCACACTTCTGCTTTATTTTCACACTACAATTTTTTAGGACTGTGAAAAGCACTGTTTGACAAGCTTTGCACAGAAAATACAGAAAAACACTTAGAAGGCAGGAAAAAATCATCAGATATAATGGTAGATTGACAGCAAAAATGCAGAGTGAAAAGCAGAACCCAATAGTTTTCAGATGTGTGTTTGGCCAAAATAGGTTGGGAATTGGGACTGAAGAATTTCTTGTTGGATTCCTCACGCAGTCAAGGAAACAAGACTGTGCTTATATCCTTTATAGACTTACAGCTTCATCAAGGAAGTCTTAACTCCATCATCGATCTCTTTCTTATATGGAAACAATTTACAATATCTCAAGTTTTGGCCAGCTGCCCAGACCTTAAAGTCCTTATGCCATGAGGCTTGTAATGTAAAGCCCCCAGCTTGTGTCCAGGAAATCCAATAACTCACAGCTATGCTGGCTGAAGCAGAAGGTCTGAAGGTCTGAAGCTGCAAGGCTTAAGACTGGCCCAGCCATGCCTAAAGGTATTTGGGCAGTACCTGTTTGCAATAAATAGGAATACACAGGCTTGTTTAGCAGTTAGTTGACCTCAAATGCTTCCTCATCAGTTGGACGCTCCAGTGACAGCTCAGGGATCCCAACACCTGTGACAAGTATGTGATGGGAACGCATCATCATACAATTGTCCTTACAGGCATTGTTACAGCATGATAATGAAGTCTCTTGGCTATGTTGAGAAATCCCAGTACATGGAGACAACTAGGAAGAGCTGTTAGCTCTTTATGATCTTGCCCTAGGTGGGATTTTCAGGGTAAAGGCTCACTGAAATCTCCCCTTTTTCTTTTTTTTTCCTCCAAGCAGAAGGCATCCACCAGTCCTCTGACAGCAACCTTTCATTGTCTGCCAGTACTGCCTCAAACAGAGCTTTTAAGTTAAGGGCCCCTTTTCATTAACATGTGTAACTGTAAAAATAACTAATGCACATAAATATGGCATCTGTACATAGCAAAAGAGAGAGGGAAAAGCAGAAGAGAAGAATAAAGGAAAGAAAGCGGGTCCAAACCTGATACCAAGGATCTGACTCCACCCCCCACAAAACTTAAGGATGGGTATAATTATCCTCACTTTACTCACATGAGAAAATACCCACCCTCACTCCCCCTCCTTCCCCCTCTCAGAGACCTCTATCTTCAGTCAGTCATCCTTACTGTAAGTTACTTTTAACTGTAATTGATCATCTTCCAGGTGCTGGGGGACCTCTTTGTCAGAGGAACTCCTGGGGATATAGCTTCTATTTGAAGGAACAAATTGTTACTAATGGAGCAAATGACTTGATAGATTTGACTCTTTGTGGTAGAAATCCTATTTCAGTCCTATTTTTAATATGTGTGCTTGTACACTTGGTGTTTGAGTATTTTATTTTCTGTGAAATGTAAGACTTAAAATTTATGGATATCATAATCTCTATGTGTGTGTGTTTCATTGGGAATTTGGACTTTAGCCTGCATACTTGCTACCTTTGATCTTAGAGATCCCAAATATGTAAGCACCATTTGAACTAATTTCCCCAAGTCAGCTTCATTTTCTCTCTCTCTCTCTGAGTGTACGTATGGCTCTTGGTCACATGCAGAAGCCCTGCATGTAGCAGAAGGAGTACACCTTTGCTTAGAAAGGACCAGAAATCAGCCAAGACCAAGACTGGTGAGGAAATGCCTATGGATGACATGCTGGGGTTATTAAAGTTTATGGGATTTTTCCCATTGATGTTCTGGTTCTGTCATTTGGAAGATCATTTCTACAGTTCTTCTTTAGTCATTAATTGAGTTGGTAGGCACTCGTCAAATAGCACCAAAATAACATCTAAATATTCTGGGAAGTGCTTTACTAGTATTTAATTTATCACAGGCCATGCTCCATAGGTGAGCTTTTGCTCTAAAGACAATAAATCCACAAATTAAGTGCAAATTCGGCTTCTGCTTGCCAGCTTTTAGAGCTGATAAGCACATATATTTTTCTGCTCCCTAATCCTCTCTTGCAGTTTTTATTCTAAATGACCACCAGAAAAACTGCTACAATAGATTTAATGAAGAAAAGTACAAAGCTTATATGACAGAAAATTGCAAAACTGATTAAGAAAATGTGATCTGAACAACTGCAGGTCCTATAATATCCTAAATTAGCTTAGATGAATTGACTAGTGTGGAAAAAAAATATTTCTTGTCACTGCTACAACTCAAATCCAGATGCTGAGTATCACTCTATTTTCCTTGTTTGTCCTGGCATGTTAAAAGCCAATGTTACATGAATAGTTAAGGCAGACAGGCTGTATCTTCATAATGACACTAAACTTTTTGAACAGGAAGAATAAACTTTTGAGGTGACTTAGAGTGGGAAAGGTTTAATTTGTCAGATACAGACAATAACTATTTCTCATTTACAAGCAGAACAAATGATCTATGGTGTGAAAAACAACTGCAGTTCATTTGCTGTCATGCATTCTTTCTGCTCAGGTGTGAAAAATTTTTATCATTTTTTATCATTTATACAGATACAGTCCTACTTTCTGTTCTGTCTCATTTTAATTGCAAAACATTTTGTTTACTTTGATGGCCCACAGAATGGCTGTTTGAGAAAAAAAATCAAAACTGCTTGTGCTGGTTGGTTTGGATAAGCAGTCATTTCTCTCTAGAAGGTTATTTTCTGGATAAAGTCATGCAGGAAGCCTGCAGGAAGCAGGACTCTCTGAACACTGGCTCAAGTCATCACCTAAGAAAGGAACATGGAAAGCTACTTGGAAATGTGAACCCTTTAGTAGAAAAGCTTAACACAGAAAGATGCTGATAAGATAGCAAGGATGTAGACACATGTAAGTATCAGGAGCCTGACCATGTTGAGAAAGGGAGAGAAAATGGTTTGGGATGGTGAGCTGAAGTGGGCTTAGAAATGGTACAAAAATATTACCTCCTGCTGCATGCAGATTGTTTTTGGAGACACTACCTTGAGCTTTTAAGATAGTTGTGCATGCTAGATCTGGTTGTCCTTACCACATTGCCAACACTGTGATTGAATGATATTATTCCACTGCACACTCATTTGGTAGAAGCCAGAGCAAAGTTGGACATTGAACACGCTGTATTTGCTGTATCTTCATATTGTTCCTTTCTGACTGTAAGGAATGTGGTAGTCTTGGGAGGGGGCATTTGTTCAAAGCAAAGGCTCAATGGCCCCAGGCTTTCAGATGAAAATGTGTGTCCTGTGTACATTACTCCAGCTGTTAACTGGATGTATTTTAATAAGTGCCTCACTATCATCTATCCAGCACAAATAACATGGTCTTCTACACTACAAATGATGTCTGAGTTACAGGAACGTTTTACAGGTTTCTAAAGAGTGTTTCTTTCAGTACTTTTTCCAAGGAAGGGCATCTTTTTTTTCAGGGATTAGTCTGTCCTTAATCCTGAGGGGGCATCACCTGGGACAGATCTTGGGTTCTCTGGAGTCAGCTAGACATCAGGAAGAACTATGAACTGGGCTCAGGGCTGGTAAATACCTTCCTACTTGGTGTGTTGTAAACTATCACTCACATCAAATGTCTTACAGCAAAAACAACTGTGAAAAGAGTATCTACCATTAGTTATCTCCCTATTCAGCTTGCTAGCATTTAAAGATCAAGGGCTTATTCTTCAAATGTACTTCCCTTTGCTGGCACAATTAGCTGTGTTTGTAACAACTAGCAGGGAGACATTTGGCTAGTAGGAAGTGTTGAGAGAATGGTTTTTTCTTCAGCCAAATCTTGTCCTTTCCCTCCCATGCTGAGTCTGCATTACAAATTAAAAATGTTTATGTGTTCTGATTCTTACTTTTTTCTTCTCCTTTTAACTAACCTGTTCAGTACTTTTTCCTGGAAGACCAACTTAATTTCTCAACAGTCTTCTGGATTTCTCTCTTTTTCTTCCTTTTGTGTCAGTCTTGGAGTCTGTTTTAAAAAAAGGAGGATCTTTGAAAAACTTCTGACATTTGTGACAAGATGAATTTGCTTTTCTGAGGCGATGTTGATACCTGTCTCTCAACCATCCTGCTTGTCTCACTCACACAATAGCCAGTGCATTTTTTTACTTATATATTAATACTTGCTTCTGTCTGTAAATTGTATATGCACCGATGCTCACAATTCAAATAAGCAGGTGACAGAAGCAATACTATACTCTTAGTCTTTGACAGCTTGTTTCTTCACCATCACTACCAGTTTCCCAAAGGGGTAAACTATTTTTGCTGTGGCTCTACTCAAGGGTTAAATTAACATGTGCTTCCAGATACAAAACTCTCCCTGAGGGGGAAGTATGTACAAAAATGAAACAACACAAATATCCATTACTGTAGAATTTTTAAAGGCAGATGTATACAAAAAAGTCTCCTTGTTCTCTATTAACATCAGACAGCCCAGAAATCTTTCCAAGCACAACACTTAGATGAATAGAGCGTTTTACAATAGGATTTTAAAACAATTAAATAAAAGAGATACTTTGGAGAGGTACCATTTGCTTTGCACTCCATACCACCTGCTTCTGTTAGAACAATAAATGCACATTGCAAATGAGAGGCTGCTGAAGATATTGTCCAGTAGGGACATCTAGCTTCCTCCCAGAGCCTGCAAAGGATTGTTTCACTAACTTTGGTGATGTTTTTTGATTGTAACATTAATAAGTGGTTGCAGTGGTCTAAGTAATATTATGTCCTTTTTTGAACACTGCTTCTTTTTAACCAGTTGAAATAGTTTGAGGTTTTTTCATCTGAACCTCAGGTGCAAAGCAATGCTTGAGGAAGTGAATCTACAAAAACACCCCAAAATCTCTCAGGTTTAGAATTTATCCTACTCTGGAAAGGACCACAGTAAAGAATCTGATAAAAAATAGCATCAATAGTATATGTGTCCAAGTAAGGACTTAATAGTTTAGGTTTTAGGAGCTTGGTCATCTTGTCAGTTTGAACAAAGATAGAAGTGCAACAGATAGGGCAAAGATAGCACTGAGCCTTACTCACCTGCACTCACATTTATAATTGGAGTTGCCTGAGAAGAGAAGCTCAGTCACTGATCTATTCAAGACCCTCCAGCCTTGCCTTTTCCTCAGACACTATCAGCTTGCCCCAGCTTTTTGACACAGCTCACTCCAGCACCAGCAAGGTCAGGACCATGCAAGTAGATTGGCTTGGTTTGTCTGACTCTGCCATGGAAAAATTCTGCAATCAGTACAACCACCTATTTGTCATTGCTATGCAGGATGTCATTACTAGGAGCATGGTTTTCTTGTTGTAAGTTCTGCTTGGGTCAGTCGTCTTCAGGGAGTCCACATAGCCAGGCTAACTGGGAAGCTCAGAGGTTTTCATGCCTGGAAAGGGGAAGCCAGGAAAAAAACAGAACAGGCATCTCTATAAGCAAGCATTTTCCTTTTTCTTTACTTAACTGAACCCAAGATTAATAATTCAAACTTCCTCTACTTTTTGTGCCTTCATCATGGTCTCTTGCTGAGTCCCTAAGCACTTCTTTAGACAGTAAAATAATAATTCTCACACTCAGTACTTGAAACTTACACAAACATTGAGCAAACTGAAATTGAAAACCACAGTTTTCAATGAGTTTTCCTGCAGACACAACTTCTCTGTCCCATTTCTGAGCCAAGGGAAGTCCCACACTTCTTGGGGGCCATCCCCAGGAGGGAGCACAATTGGGTAACACTGCAAAAGAGGGTTTGATCCTGTCCCCAGGCAAGTCAGCTGAAAAATTTCATCAGCTTTAAAGTTGCAACTCTACTGCTTAGGGCCATGTTGTGTTTTGTGTCACTTAGGTGGTCACTGCGTGTGACTGGGCAGCGTACCTCTTGGCTGTGAGGAAAGGATGGCCTCAGGAGCAAGCGGCAAAGCAGGCAGAGCAGGGTGCCTGTGGGTCTGCTCATCTCGCAGGTTTCACAGGCAGCTTGCAGAAATACCAATAACCATTTCTTGAAGGAACCAGTAACCATCTTCATGAAGGATAGCTTGTCCTGGAAGGTCCAGCTGTACCCAAATGATAATGTCACACTAACACACTATACAAACAGGAATGGTGTGCAGCTGCCCATTTTGCTCCAACCAAAGCCTCTGGCCAGACCCAGGGCTGTAATTCCAGATTTCTCTGCTCAGGCAGTGAGATATATCTTCAGGGCAGTTCACACATGCTGCACCCGAACAGAACACAGACATGAAAATGAACATGAAAACAGACCCAGCTAGTAGCATCACATTCATCAGTAGGTGAGCATGTGGGTTCAGATGGCACTATTTTTGCCACTGGTAGTATAAGAGGAAAATGGCACTCCCTTCAGTCAGTGGTTTGCATATCCCAGGATATGCATGCAAAAAATCTGGTTCCATGCAGTGGAAGAAGTTAAAAGTCGACATATTTTATGGGCTTACAAGGTGCCAATACATGAATTCTGTCCTTTCCAGACTCAGTCAGTGAGGCTGCACATGGAGGAAACTGAATTTTCTTGCTGAGTGTAGGACTGCTGTGGTATCATATTTATCATTAGCAGCAGGAGCACACACAGCACAGCAGCACTTCATCAATATTCATGCTTTATGTGTTGATGTCCTGCAAGCATGAAGCTGAAATCCACTGTCCCACTGTCTACAAGTCCACAGATGTAGTGGTGCAAGTAATCCTGGTCAGCATATGCCCTCTGGAGGTACCAGCTGTTCAGACAAAAAGGAGGATGGGAACTGGGAGATTAGTCACATAAAGTTCAGCATGAAGAGGATTTGCAGAAAATTATTCAAGACAGTTGATGCAAAAAAACCCATTAATAAATATTATTACTTCATTCTTAGACTTTGGTTTTTGTCCTGTCCCTTCAAGTCACTTTACACAGAAGTCATTACTGTGATTCAAATTTTTTCTGAAGTACAAGAGCTCTCACAGGTTGAGAGTCTCCCCTTCTGTCCTTTGGGACATGCTTTGCTCTGGCCTTTTGGGATGGCTGTGTTTTCTCTGAGCAAGGCACTGCATCAAGGACAAGGTGAAGAAGCAGGGTATCTCCCTGCTGCCAACCTGCACCCATGGTATATAATGAAAACTAAAGGGCAAGGAAATGAACTGACCTGGTGTTATTGGTCATGCAGCATCACTGCTTCTTCAGATATTGCATCTTTCTGAAGTCATTTGATGAGTCTTCAGCTGCAAAGCCAATGATCTCTTTTGTCATCTCACAAACACCTCCCTCCTGTGAGGCTTGTGGATGATGTACATCTTTGTTTTACAGGACATCCAGCTTTGAAGGAGGAAAAGGTTACTGATAGCAATGTTAACTCAGAGAAAGCACAGGTCACCTTTCCAGGAGAGCTCAGCTCTGATTGGAGCACAGTTGATAAGTGTGCCTCTCCCAAGAATTCCCCTTGCAGAATTCACTGTTAGATTTTTCCAGACTATATCAGTTCATGACATACTGGGAAAGAAACATGACTACAATTTTGAAAATAGAAAGAATTTAATAAAAGAATGATTTTATCAGTGTTAATGGTAAAATCATAAACCTTTGCTGCTTAGTTAAACAGTGTACCAATTAATTTAATGATATTAAAAAAAACTATAGGCTGTGTGATACAAGACATCACAATAAATGATACAGCAAGTCCCCACTGTCTTAAAATCCCACTGTTGATGACAGCAAAGTAGACCAGAAACAACTAAAGCAAGACTAGGTAATGAAAACTGCTGAAGACTTATAATATTATTTTAAAAAATTAAATCAAAATTTTAAGGTGCTTATTTTGAAAAAGAAATAAAATCTGGTTTCTTTATGTTGTTATGCAGGGAGCACAGTGATAGTAAGTTTTATTTTGAGAGTATGATGGAACTTCTCAGATGTCATTAACTTGAGCAGGAGGTCAGCAAAAAATGGATTTTCAGGACTGCGATCAGACCATGATCTGGTCTGTTTTGTAAAAGAAAAAAGGTTCAAAGAAGAGAAAAAACATTTTGAAATTTTGGTGACAAAGTTCAAGGCAGTTTCTAAAAATATGTCTTGCTTTTGAAAGCTTCTGTGTCACTAATAAGAATGTAACACCTGAAGGAACCTTGTACTGTTTTGTAACCTACCGTATGAGATCTGGTGCTCAGCCACAGGTTAAATGCACACAATGAAATTCTCTCTCCTCCCACTGCCAGTTCTTTCACTTACTACACTGAAGTCCACAAGAATACAATATGACTCAGAATATGTAGGCTGTAGCTAAGCAGAGAAAGTTCATTCAAAATTGATTTTCTTTCAGATAACCCTGATATTCCCTGTTTCGATTGCTCACCTACTGTACAGTTGAGTGAGCACTTAAGGAAGTTGCAAAGCGATGCAGCCTGTCTAGGACATGAAGGAATGTAGAGCAGGATAATCACAACATCATCAACCCAATTCTCCAAGGTAGCTGGCCAATAATACTGTTCTAATTGAATAACTTATCCACAGCTATTTCCCCTGGGAGAGCCTACGGCTTCGGCTCTCTGTGTAGGCAGATGGTGCAGCATACACAATGAAACCTGTAATTTTCTCTCACTACTGAGCATGTTAACAGTGAGCTGTTTTCCCAGTACTGCTAGCCCGTTAATATTTTATTTTAACTGTTTTTCTTCAAGTTATTATGCACCATGCAGCAGAGAATGGAGAAATCTGTGTTACATTTCATATTTATTTTACAGCCAGCTCACTAAGCTACCCCCTGCTCATTAAGGCTTCTGCTTTGCTAATCAACAATTGTATGTGTCATCATCAGGTATATGCTGAAATGAAAGTGTCATAATTAAAAACAAAGGTGCACGAGTCACTGGAGTCCTGAATTACTAACTAGCAGCAGAGCATAACAAATAGTCTGCAAGTGAATTTCAAACCTGCAGGGCTGTTTTTTAAAACATGCATTAATGAGCATGTGCTGAGCATATTTCTGACTCTGAGAACGCTGTCCTGATCTTGCACTCTGAACTACACGTCTTAGCAATGTACTGCCATCCTCTTGTCCTCAAACGCTGGAACAGCAGCATAATGCTCAGCAGCAAAAGTAGTTGAAAGGCAAATGCAGCCTGGGAGGGCAAGGCAGCAGAGACAGCCCATCAACAGCGTAACAACTTGACAGATGACAGACCCAGAGGCAAATCCAGGCCTGCCAGCAGATCAGCCTGTAGAGTCTGCCAACGAGCCAGATGCAGCTACTGAAAAGATATCATCCCTAGCTTAGCATCTGGGTCTTGCTGTGGCCAACCATACTTCATGTGCTCCATGTCCTTACTGCTGACCCCAACTGCTGGGAGAAGCTAGAACAATGAGGAAGAGCTCAGTTGCATTGCGCTGCATTTAAATTTTGCTAGTATATACATTGTGACTTTAAAAAAATATCAATCTGCGTACAGTATAATTTTCATTACAGTTTTCATTTATTTTGGCTATTGCATTCATTTTAGTATACATTTATTTGGCAGTATGTATACATTGTTTTCCCTCTCCTGCTGTCTCTGAAAATACACAGCTCAGGGATTCATTCTTTGCCATTCCACTGAGCAATACCCATTTAGCTACCTCACAATCTCTTAGAGGTTGCACTACACTGTAAATCTATGTGTGATTGAACCTAGACATAGAGATCCAGCAGTTCTTGTCCCTGAAAGACACAGTTCATTTTAATTGACAAGTATTTCCAGAGCTTGACTTCTAGTATTAAACATGAAATAAATCTTTGTCAAGTGACTCAGGTGACAATTAAGTAAAAACTAATGATATGCCATCACAGAAGCAGTAATTGCACCCACTGTTAGGCACTTCCCAGGTCAGGATACATGCACAGCCTTTCAAAAAATGGTATTCATTTGCTCACCCTGGCATCCTAGTCTGACTACAAAAGTGTATTAATAAAATCATTTTTCCTTTTCTAGAAGTTAGGGACATAATTTTTGGATGATCCCACTCCCCTTAGAGTTCAGCACTGCACTTCTGCATAATAGTAATTGGTTCAGTCAGTCAAGCAAAATGTAAATGTAGATGCTCAAAAGCATCCTGTTGAGGACAGAGTGGGAAAGAGAAAGGTTCTGTTCCCTTATTTTCTCATCTGTAATAGCTACTAAGAAATACTTTAAGCATATGTTTATAAATGTTTTCTTCAGAAAATATGTAGCGTAGGAAATTATTTGTCTGTAATGGAAATTTCCTTAGCCTTGTTAAAGTCTATGTACACTTAGAGAAACCAAAGAGTATTGTCCCTTTAGATTCAAGGTAGGATTAATATCACTTACCTCAGGCATCTAAGTCACACTGGGGTCCCTTTTAAATCAGTGAAAAAAGATAGGCACCTTCAGAAGGCTATTCATCTCATCCTAATGTAGACATCAGAACAATTCATCTGAAATGAATCCTTCTGTGAAGGTACCTATGTCTTTCTATTAATTACAATGGAAGCCCATGGAGACTAGCTTTGAATAGGTTCCCCTTTTTTAGTCTTGTGAGATCAGGTGGGATCCACCCCACTCTTGGTGTTTCTTTGGCTAAAGAGGAATGTGCAGACAGAAAAATGGGAAATTAAAAGAGCATAGGCTTTCACTTTAGATTCATTTATATTGCCATAATTAAGAAAAGATTAGCAAATAAGTGGAATCACAAAGCTACTTGTCTGTGTTCAACACCACAAAGCTCAACTCCCCATATACAGACTTTGAACTGTTTGCAGTGGAAATATGTAGTACTCTTAGTGAATCACTCAAAGCTGGGAGATCTCTTGATGCTGATTTCTTATTTGTTCCATTTATTTATTCAGATAGATAAGAAGATCCCACACGTATAAAGACAGCCTGAACTGGAGACCCGGTCTATTTTGATGTCAGCAATTCTATAGGAATATTATTTGGCAAAATAATGGGATATTGAAAGGAACATTGGGTATGTTGCAAACCTTGTAATCACATGTTTTGAAGGGAGTGCTTATGTGATTAGCTCTGATGAAGATACGGTCCTCTAACTAAAACTGCTTGCTGACCCTGTGGATGGTCTAAGAATTTTTTTCCCACTAAAATCTCATTCTTTTTTTCTACAGGTTGATGGATAAATATGGTATAAACCAATTGGTTCAAAATCTTAAGTAGTCTGAAAAAAGTTCAATGCATTCTGCTTTAAAAATTTCCAAAAAACTTTTTTCTTTAAAAGATTTACTTAAGCTATGCAAAGAAAAAACAACTGTGTTGAAGAAATGCATTTTTCAGTATGGGAATTGTTTTTCCTTTTGCTTTTAGCTACCCGAGTACTCTGTATGACAAATTACTTTACAGGTTAACATAAAATAAATTCAGAACTTGCAGAAAATAGAAAAATTGGTTATTCACATATCAGTACTGTGGGCTTAGTACTTAATCTATTTTTCTGCTTTTTGCTGTGTAGTAAAGACAGTTTTGTAAACTGATATGGTTTCTGCTAAGAAGAGGTAGAATATGGCAATTCAAGTTTTCCAACAGCATCCTGGTTTTCGTCTGGCATCACCAATGCAAAGGAAATAGGGTCACCAGCACATGTCTATACTCACAGAGTTCTCTGAAGATAAACAAGCGTGTTATCTAATTCCACTTCATGCTGAATTCTCATGTATTGGAGAAAATGATCCTTTTGGGTATACATAGGTATTTCAAATATATAGATGTGTCATTACGAACAGAGGTAAGAACCTAAGTCATCCAGTGCTTGAAAGTATGGAAGGGATGTGGAACAGTTTTTTAATGGAAAACAACTCTGCCAAAAACTACGATTGCTTCCATAGGTCAGTCTAATTTTCTTTAGTTTAATGCAGAACCAGATGCCAATAGTAGGAACTTTTCCAGGTAATTTTTTAAAAGCTGAAATTCAATATCAATGGCATGAAGTACAGTTGCTTGCATGTGTGTTTTCGTCAATACATTAGGTCTACAGAAAAGTATTTGCACTGAAGCAAAACTTGCAAGGGCTTGGCTTACTGTAGCTTCCAAAGTGGGGGAAAGTACCTTGACATCTCTTCCCTTCTTAAAGGCAAGAATCACAGTACAAGAAACAGCTTTTCCAAGAGCACAGGAAGACATGTAGGGCCTGATTTATTTCCCAGTGAAATTATTGGGGGCGCCATTTATTGACTTCAGGTGAGACTGAGGGCAGCAATAAACATACCTGGCTCACAATTCTGTCTTCTAACGCACTCTAGTAAAACATGTGTTTAAAATCCTGCCTTAAAAACCTTGAATTGTTCTGTTACTGCTGATCACTCTAGACAAAATCTGCCTTGTATCTCCATCCATTCATAGTAAAGTACTACCAAAGTCAGAATGGTGAAACAACTATTTCCTGCAGAAAATCACTTGTCTGCAAATGAGTAATGACTTGCAGTGTGATGGTTCAATAAAATCATGATAGTTTCTTGCAAGTTCTGTAGCAGAAAAAAAGAGAAGATGACATTCAAATAATTCCTAGCTTTTCATCAGCACTACTGGACCATCTCTCACACTGGTATAGAGTGGAGTAGCAGAGAGGGTATCCTGAGTTATGTGGGATCACTCCAGACCTATAATCAGAAACAGGTGATCATAATCAAGGCCCCATGCCATGATCCTCCTCTGTACAAAACAAAAACTAAAAAATAATCTGAACAAGAACAAATCTGTCTGACCTCTTTTTACCCACTTTGTCTAATACTCCTTCCCAAATTCATAATGTACATGTGTAGTGAATATTGCACATTCTGACTTTACCTACTCTCATGATTCTGTGGTCACAATATGCAACATAGTGTAATATGACAGAATGCAAAATCCATAACAGAATGCAGTCAGATCAGCTAAAATTTAATATTTTCCTAATTTTTATCTAAAGAGTTTTCTAGAAGAGAAAGAGCATAAACTGTTTATGAGAAAATGTAAGTATTTGAGAGAGAACATTTATATTTGTTTATGTAAAGGAATATATGTACAGATATAAACAAGTCAGGGTTAAATAGAAGAAAATACTAGCAGGAAATGAAGCAAATTTGTTATAAACTCTAAGCATAGGAAAAATAGATCATATAAGTGAGCGCTGCAGTAAAACCCTGTTTTATAAGCAGTTGTGACCTGTTTGAGGAGGAAACGCAAAAGCCTGCCAAAAACGTATCATATCCATCTGTCCTGTTTAGAGCATTAGTTGTGTTTTTACTTAGACAGTTCTCAGCCCAATCCTGTTAATACTTACACATATTAATAGCCTTGTTCCTAAATGCATTCCAAACCCATCAACTCAACAGACTGGTATGATGTGTAAGTAAGATGACATGTAGCTAAAATGTTGTGTAGGGCCAAACACATGCTTAGGCACACACAGGATTAACCTGAAAACATGTAATATATGTTCATCATTAGGGTACTAGCCTCAATTTTTGAAAGCATAATTTAATATATTATTTTAATCTAGATTTTCATGATCTTAAAAGCATCATTCAAATGAAGATTTCCATTTTTTTATTCAGCATTGATGCTCTGCAAACTTCTACTAGTGCTTCTATTTCTCTTTCATCATGTGCAGAAATGGCGAAGTTTTCAGACAAATAAGTCCAGAATTAGATTTTGCTTCCTACTCTAATGAAATAATCTTTGGATAAAATAAGTACTCTTTGAAGAAGACCTGGAACTTTTCCATGGCAAGCTGATTTCTCCAAACTCTTAGCTATGTATTACTCTTTAATCTTTACCATCACTATCCTATTATATTTTAAGTTCTTCTCTGCACAGTCTGAAACCTTGTAAGCAGGGCATTCACACAGGGAAATGAACCAAACTCAGATCCAGCTTCTGGATATTTTGAATTAGAGCAAACACCAGTTTAAGACAATACAACTGATGTCCCTAGAGGAAATAATTTTTTAAATCCTGGTAAGTTATGGGGTTTATAGTACACCTTTCCGCTCATCATTTTCCTTGGGGCCAGCTTTAGTGTCTCATGTCCTCACTCTGGTGGATGCATGCTGACTGTTTTTATCTCATCTGATGTCTGCACTTCTCCCCAGATCCCCCAGTGTAAAGTTCAGCATTTGGCCCTTCCAGGTACCAATATTATAGGCCATGTAGTATGCGGCACTGTAACAGTGACGCTCTTTTTCTGGATCTCTAGTGCTCCTGTATCTTATCTCCATGTATACATCTGAACAAATACTATTTTCCCAACTCAGGGAGAGTTATAAAGGTCAATCAACTGATCAGATAAGATTATCATAAAGCTATACAAATACTAAAGCGAAGATAAAACATGTTATTGGGTCATTTCAAGTCTTGCCCAGAGGCTGTTCTGGGGGCAAATCAGTATTTCCCTGCAATGGCCAACTTGCCTGTTAGAAATCACAACCATAGTCTTCTAATACTAAATTATTGACTCCTAAGCAAGGATTTTAGTTATTCTCCACAATGCTTCTCCCTGTTAAAAACGATACACTTTATGTGTGCTTTATAGGATTGCACTAAAACAGACACACTTCATTTAGAAGACTTTTGATATTCTTGACAAGTATTACATGTGTAGAAATTCAGATGCTCCTTCACTACTGCTGTGTGTTCAGCCCTTCTCACCAGTTTTCTACCACAATGTAACTACAAACATGTTAAACTGTTTTAATGAAAATCCTTATCAGATACTCTTTCTTCTCCTCTCTCTGCTTTGCAAGCTTGAGATAGAGCTCTAGTTCATAAGCCTTCTCTGTGTCAATCCAACTTAAGAGCTCAAGCAAAATTCAGGGATCTGCTGTTTTGTTGGGAAACCAGGCAAAACTTCACAGCTTTATTTTGATTTTCAAAATTTTTTTGGAAAGCATACTTTGTCTGACTGTGTCTAACAAGTACATTTAGTGCCAAAGCAATTGATTAGAGGTGAAAGAAAATGTATTTCAACCTCCTTTTCTTTCCTACCTAATAAGGATTTTCAACCTCCTTTTGACTTTAGAGAGTTATTGAGATACTAATGGGTTATATTCTCTTTGAAAAGAACAAAAATACAACCCCAGAAGTGCAATGTATGAATCATATTTCCTTCTGAATGCCTGTTTTATATTTCAATGAAATTTTTGTTCAATTGAATATACATACAAGGAGTTTAAACAGGCTGACTGAAATAAGGTTGTATTATTCCACAAGATCCAGTTCAATTTTTCAGGTTCTAGGCTTTTGGGACTGCACTGGAAATAGATGTCTATAGTGGAAAACAATGTATATTGTGAAGATGCTTGCCTAGATAGTGTCATATCCACATAATGTCACATCACCTTTAAGCTCACCTCTGGATTAAATTTAGTTTGATAGCCTTGCCTGGATCATCTCAGTGCTTAGATCTATGTCTCTGCAGGGCTCACTGATCCATTAATACAGTCAAGGGAATTCATACCAAAGCACATAATTGTCCCACATCTCTGCTGAGAAATTTCTTTTAACTAAGGAATGAGCATGTCTTCCTCTCTTCCTGCCAAGCAACAGGCACAAACATATCTCCTTCATGGCTTAATAAATACAATAGATATTGTCTTTTTATCTTTTCTTTGCCTTCTATAAGGCTCCATATGCTGCTAAACCTTGTTTAAATTACTATAAACATCCAAAAGAAACATAGTCACCATTGTTGCTTGCATTTTCAGTATAAACGAATGACTTAGCATATCTTAGTGACAACTGAGTGAGACTTCTGCAAAAACACTGCTACACTGAAATGGCTGGACTCTCATACTCAAACTTAGGAATTTGAGTAGGTTATTTTCCACGAACTTGATCATGATACTGAATATTTAACAAGTGTCCATGAATTTTAGTCACTCCTGCCAAGAAACATCACTATATAACAGACTTCAAGGTAGAAATTTTAAATACTGTTTTATTCTTCTGTAGTTTTTCAGCTAACTGGTGCTTTACATGTCCTCAGTGTGCACATAAGAGGAAACCAGTGATGCATGGAAGAAAACAGGCTTGAGTACTGTCAGATAATAATTACATTAGAAAAACACTGTGTTTGTTGCTCTTGCTTCTTTTCCAGCAAAATTAAAAAGCACACCTTAGAGAGGCTTCTCATTGAGGATAGAGTAATGCTTCCCTGCCAGTACACCACCTCCAGGAGGCTTAAGAGAATCAGACATCTTGAACTGTGTTGAATCATCTTAGTTGGTTGTGTTTCTTTTAATGTGATCCTAACATTCAGCTTAGTGAAGTGGGATTTTGCCTGCCGCAGGCAAGACAGCCTTTTCCTTGTGCTTCAGACCAAAAGGCTGTTGAAAATGATGGAGAGTAGGGTAAGTAACAGGGAGAGAGTACCAAAAATGTAATTACTGAAAGATCAAATGAGCTCCTTTTTACCTTCACCTTTTTTTTTTTAATCCTATGAGATTGAGTTTGGTTGTGGGGAAGAAGAAAAAAAAAAAAAAGTGCCAGGAGACCTACCTAAGTCACAGAGCCATTCTGAGGATACTGAGGATAGATACATTACAGCCTGTAAAGCACTCAGCAGCTGCAATAACAACAACCACAGAATATAGACAGATAGACTTCTTAATCTGTAAATTACTTGTTTCATCCAAGTCTGACAGTCCTACACTTCAATCACATGTAGGATACCAGAGAAAGGTGCCTTATCCTTAACAGCACCTTATCAAAGATGTTTTGTCCTATCTTGAATATTTCCCCAGTGTATTGCTCCTTTCTTTTTCTCCTTTGCCCCCTCCTTTTTAAACACCTACCTACTGTAACATTCAGGTAATAACAATTACAAGTTTCTGATAGGACGTATGATGTGATATACAAGGAGCTTTTTTACTCCTACTAAAAAGCAACATAAGCCCTTCCTTCAGAGACTCCAGTGTCTAAAATGATAGAATCATAGAATAGTTTGGATTGGAAGGGACCTTAAAAATTATCTAGTTCCAATGCCCCCACAATGGGCATGGACACCTTCCACTAGAACAGGTTACTCAAGGCATAAAAAAACAGAAGATAGGTAGTAAACAAGCAGAACTGAGATATGTGGACGGACAGGAAACCCTTGGCTTGAGTTGGGGAATAGCCATGATGGGTCTGGAAGACATTCAGATGCATTACATAACTCAAAAAACAAGAAGAATGAACAAATATGCAGGTATGCCTTCAGCAACCAGGGAAAAAGAGGGGATGTGATGGGGTAGGAAGGAGAAAAAAAGGTTTACTGGCCCCATCTGCATAACTGAAAGTTTTAATTGCACCTTTCCCACCCACCCCTCCTGGAGTAGCTGGTATTACAAGAAAAAAGATAGTGTTAAAAGCACACTGAAAGCTCTCTGCTGTTTTTTGCAGAAGATTAATGCAGTTTTAAATAGCAGCTTTGTTGTCTGTGGGCAAAGTGACTGCCATGAAGGGATTTAAAACTGTAAATTCTTCAGTGTAGTCAGACATACTTTACTAAAATGAAGTCCTCTCCTGCTTAGGGGACTAGTTTAACTTTTTATGACATTCATTTTTGTAATTTTTTACTACTTCTTCATCTTGTGTTTGCTTTATGAGGTTATTATTTTTATACGTAGTTTGGTAGAGTCTTAGGAAGGCTCAGAGAGACAGGTGTTAGAAAGACTAGGTGTAATAAAGAGGCATAACATTTATTAGAAAAGAAGAAATATGGCATAAATGGGAGTTGCCTTTTGTTGCTTCAACACTCAGCTCAGTTCCCACTACAATAGTTGGCAATGATATTTGAAATAGGGCTGCTAAGATCCTTAGGTGCGGAAATACTGACAGTAAAAGTACAGCTGAGATGTAGCATACCAAGGATAAGACGCTGCACTTCTAGCTACCAACGTTCCAGCTCTGCATCCTGTTACTCGTCTAGATATGTCCCTTTAAGGCACTCACCTTTACTCATGTTCACTCAGGTTGAGAATTCACTTGCTCAACAGAGGCCTAGTCAGCTTTCATGGCTTTCAAACATCATCACACGGACTATTCCTTAATATTAAGTTTACAGATGCACTGGTTTAAAGGTAAATCAGCAGGAGAAATGAACTTAAAAAGAAATTGCAAGTAAGAATTACAATTCAATAAAAAGATCACAACAAGTACAATGACGCAGAGGAAAAATCTGTTTGACCCATGAAAACAGATCTACAACCCAGCACCCTGGGTCACAAACAGAGTAGAGCTTACCAGACTCTATGCCGAGCACCATATGTCCCCCTACCCCTTAGTACAAAGTAAAAGGAAAGAGGAAAACCTGTTGATGAGGATGATGATTGCAGTCTGGTCAAGAGTCACAGTCCTACTAAGATCCTAGTACTCCTCTGGATCCCAGAAGTCCCAAACCCCCAAGGTTATATATGCTTAGGCTCAGGTGGGAATACCCAGAACCTCCCCCAGAAGGAGGAGTTTCACCGTGGGTAATTTACACTATGAGTCATGGGATACTCCTTGATGATCCCTTAGCAGACATGACCTCTCAGGCTGGGTGTGAAGGTGGTAATGACTTCCCCTCCACGGAGGGAAGTTATCACACCTGAGTCACAGGTGTGAAGGCAGGAAAATTTCTGTATCTCACAGAGTTCCTAAACACCCAGCTTGTAGCCTGATGGGCCAGGTGTGCCCTGGGCAGCTGCTGCAAATGATCCATTGTTAGCAGTGCATGAGAAATAATATAGAGAGTGTAGAATACAAAGCCCTGGCCACACCCACACAGTGACAAACTGGTCCTGGCCACTATAACCAGGACAACAGAACTTCCGTCAAACTAATTCCCATTTCAGATCTGAGTCATAGATGAACTAGAGAATACATGTTTTAGAAACCCACCACATACTGATTGAGAAATCTCCACAGTTGGGAAGTTTACCCATGACCCTTGGTAATGTGTTCCAGGTATCATTTTCCCTGCACCACTAACTAAATTTATCTCTTGTCTAGCCTGAATTAATATAAGCTAAATGCCCCATTCAGTTATATTAACAGCCCTGGCTGCTCAATGTTTCCATTGGTAACTTATGGACTGATCAAATAAAAACTTCAGTCTCCTTCAATAAGTTAAACTGACTAAGGCCCTTGAGGCTTTCATTATAAGACATGTTTTCCAATCTTTGTGTTATTCTCTTGTGTCTTTTTTGATTTCTCAGCAGTCTTTCTAAGTAGTTTACAAATGACCAAGCCTCAGTATTTTAACAAAAGTGATAAAGTATTAAAGAGATGTTAACTAGAACATCCCAACCCTTTTAAAACAAATGATAGTCAAAGACTGGGGGGTGGGGGAGAGAGAAATCTTCATGATTTCAAGAATTTAACTAGAATGTAAAGTAAGTTTTGAATATGTGTTTGCTACTGGCTTTTTTCTCATTCCCTCACTTTGTTGAATTTGTCACTTCCATCTGTGTTTGGGAATGTGCATATATGAGTTTTTAAATATGCTTATGAAATAATTTCAGATCGCTTTCAGATTTTCTATGATCATGGGCTGTATTCTTAAATGAATCCCTTTCCCCGCTTTTATTCTTTCAGGCCACTTGGCAGTACAGTCCCAGATATTCTAGTTAGTCATCTCCATCTCCCCACATGACAGCTACATAATGTGCTGGTACCATCTGATAATTGTGATCTACCTTCTGTTTTCTTCTTGTTATCACAGTCACATCTATTAAAAATAGAATGTTTTTACTTGCAGCTAATTTGCCAGTAAGTTAAGACAGCCTAATCTCACCTATCCATCTCTTTCATTATTAGCTGCTCTCTAATCTTCAGATCACCCTCAAGTATAATTAGTAGGGGGTAATGTTCATTTCAGAACAGTTAAAATAGCTGTACTGATAAAAAGCCCTTTAAAGCCTGAGAACAGATCCACTGAGGATCTTGTGTATGACGCTTGGTGATCACTTCTCACTCCCCTATTTGAATGATAATTCCCTAGTATTTGCTCCATTTAACATCCATTATGCTGATTTTCTCTTTTTTTGATTTTTAATTGTAAGGTTGTATACCATCAAATCAAATGCCACAGAGAAACCAATACAAATATAATAACCTTTATCAGACAGACTTCTAGCTTTATGAAAAAAAAATGTATCAGGTTAGTTTGACAATTCCTTACCATCAATTTATTTGGATCAACATTAATTGCATTACTTTCATTTAAATCTTGATTTACGGGGCTCGATACCATTCCATGTCTTTTACCTGGGACTGAAGCCCTAATGACAAGGCTGAGCTTTATCCATCTTTCCTTCTTTACCTCCTTCCTTTCTTTTCTCTTTCCATGCCCCTTCTTTCCTTTCTCTCTTCCTCTCCCTCTCTCTCACACATTCTTTTCTTTGCTTTCTTGCTTTTAGAATAGCTTAAAGGAACAGAAAGGAGATGAGAAGCTATTGTCTAATCTCTTTTGCAGCTATCTGACCTGTACAATGAGGATACCAACAATACAAGTTTTTCTGAAGGCATTTAAAGTTCATAGGTGAAAAACACTCTAAAAATGCAATGGATTATTGCTAAGTATTGTTGTTGCTGTTCTTAATGTCAGCCTTACAGCCTAAGCACCGCACTTGAGGGCAATGTCAGAGAATAGCCACAAACTAGAGAACAAAGGGAAGAGGGATTAAGAGCTCAGACATGTAGAACATGCTTCTCTCAGCAACTGTGCCTCAGCCCCTGGACCAGCAGTCAGGTTGGATGCACTGGCAAGTTTCCAAGGCTTGAGGGCTTCAACTGATGGCCTGTTCTTTGGAGCACTGTCTCCCTAGGGCAGGAAAAATTGGAAGGTAAACAATTAGATGGCTGCGCTGCACAGGACTGTGTGCTCTGATTAGGAGATTCTGCCTGACACAGAGGGATGTCACTGCCTGCAGTGGTATCTGCTCCTGTCACTATCAGCATGCAGCAGGTGACACTATGGAGGATGAAGCTTGGCTGAGCTGTGTGCAGAGTTAAAGGGAGGTGGCAAGGGAAAGGGGAAAAGTGGAAGATATAGCTGACAACTGCAACTAACCCTTTAGTGCCTAAATGAGGAGAAGTGGTGTCAGATGACCAGATGCACAGTCAGTGTGTCACAGTACAGCTACTGTAGTTGGAGCAGTTCTAAGACAAAAATAGCAATTTATATCCTCTGTCAGCACAGCTATTGTGTAGAAATCTCCAACAGAGTTAACGATGCAGCTGGGCCTTTGCTTCCTCTACAGTGCTGAAAGAGCACCCTACAGTCATCAGAGCTACAAGGCTGCTTATGGAATCCATGTCCTCTTTCACACCCCCATTGTCACCCTACCACCATCATTGCTCTCTAAGGAGGGAGAAGAAGCAGACACTATATGGGTAGCTAAAGTTAGACAGAGGGAAGCATAGCTGCTTTAGTAAGGTTTTTTAAGGATTCACTTACACCATACCTAGCACAAAGCAATATATATATAGGTAGCCACTTGAGTGCTGGTAGGTAGTGATGGTGCTTTGTTTGGGAGAGAGCTGTGAATGCATTTCAGATGCTGTTGACATACCAGTGAGCTAGGAAAGACCTTAGAAAAATCCTAAGATGTGTTGTAGAATGACTATATCCCTTGGGAACTCACTGCATTAAGTTTGTCAGCTCTGTGGCTTGTCTTGGAAAACTACTTCTCCTTCCTTTTTATGTCATCTTTGGGGCTGATCAGGCAGCCCTTATGGAACAGTTCAGTCAGCTGTGTATTAGACAGCTGATGTTAATGGGGTACTAGAAACGAGCAGTAAAGACGTGTAGGAATGACCATTCACTTCCTATAAATGCAATGGAGTGTTTTATTCCCATTTATTCTTTTGAAATATCAAAATTTGATGATAAAAACTATCAAACAAAATACAGTGACTAGGAATGTAATATGTCTATTATGTTCTACAGGAATCTTTAGTCAAGGAAGGAAGTAGTGGATGAATACTTAATATTATATTTTCAACTCAATTTTTTTCCCCCCTGGATTGCATCACACAATAAACAGCTCTTCTAGAAATGCAGCTATAGCTGGATTCCCACTGAAGGAATCTCAGAAACAAATAAAAAAAAAATTAAAAATTCTTTTCACTCAAACATAAATTGAAGACATTTTGTTAAGATCATGTTGGGCTTGTTAAAAAAAAAAGGAATTCTTACCACTTTTGTAAAAAGATAATCCATAATTTCATTATGGCCAGGATGTGTTCTGAAAATTCATAAACAGATGTCCCTTGTGCAGAAAAAGTGCAACAAGACCATTGTAAAACCCCAGTCCTGAAGCCTCAAGCTTTACTGGGATTATTACTTTTATTTAGACTCTAAGAGAGAAAAAAACTACACATATTCCCCTGAGAGACTTCTTTTAATTTAGTGAGAAAATAAGCATTTTGGAAAAAAAGGTTTTACAGCAGTAACAAACAACCAAGGACAAGATTCCACAAAATACCCAGCAAACACCAACCCGCAAATTAGCGAAATACAACCCATTGGTTTTCAGTTACCCACAAGAGATTAAGGAAAGAGTAAAGAAAGAAAAGAGATTCAAAGAAGAAAGAAGCAGTAAAGAAAGAGGTTAGAACAAGAAAGCTTCATGGCTACCCCCAGAGGTCACAGAACAGCAGGCCTTGGCAGAGAAGGCAGGAAAGGATGGAGCCCCTGTGTGCCTCTGTTTATGTGCCCCAGCCTGGTCCCCTCCCCACACACAAGGCTTGGTTGATCCAACACAAAAATAATGTTGTGAGATACAAATCCAGTCCCTCACAACCATCCTTCAGGCTTGGATGTCTTGTAGAAATGTAGTCCACTGGCAGGGTTTTATTCTGTGGCTAAGTTATAAATCTGTTTTTATTAGAGCCTGAAAGTGTGGTTACTTAATGATGGTGTCAAGCAGGTATGTTTGTAACTTCTTATAAGCTGAGGTTCAGCAGTGCAGGTGTTACCAAGATACAGAGCCAAGGAAGTGCAGAAAAACATAAGAAGTAATCAACCAGCCCAATGACAAACATTTCTCTAGGGACTGACAGGAGGGAAAAAAACCCTAAATTATTTATATTTGTGCATCATAGACAATAAGATATCACTCTGGGACTGGAGGAAGAGCTTGACTTTATAACTGGAATCAATTTCTTAGTTTAGTTTAACTCCTGTGAAAAAATAAGGCAGCTTGTATGCTCAGCCTGCAACACTATAAATAGCAAATACCTGCTCTACCACAGGACCTTCTGATGTTTTCATATTCAGGTTTTGGTTTTTGTCTATCAGGTCATGTAATTTTCTGTATTGTATTTAACTCAAAAGATCACCATATGATTGTAAATACTTGAATTTTTTGCTAGCAATAGCTATATGTTGCAAGGGTGTTTCGACTCTTCAAAATACTGCCCAAAACATTAATTAATCAACATTATTGATACTTTCATTCTCTCCTAAAGGTTAGAAAACGGCTATGCATATGGAAGAAGACATTAAAAATATTTTTCTCCTTTACTCCTTCTTTACTACTGTACTGTAAAGCACCAAATGGTAGTTTGATAATGTATTGTAAGGCACTAAAAGAATTATAAGAGTGCATACAATAACACCATAACAAAATTCTTGCTACTGCTCTGCTCTCTTTCTTAATATTCCTAGCTGGAGTCAAGAGGTGAGAGGGAATAGCATAAAAAAGCATTCTTCAGCAAAAGCATAAATCTTTATTATCAGAACTAAAATTTAGAAACTATATTTGTATAAAGAAGAATTTTCTAAAACACCATGTGTGAATCATTAACTGATGGTTTGTGGGCAGAAGGCTGCTAACTGTTAGTCTTACCTCTTTCTCACCGGTAACAAACAGGGAATTAAAAGTGGAGGAAATAAATGAGGTACATCAAATTATTGTAACTGAAGAAATGGGAAGGCTTAGAAATGCTTGGCTATTTTACTTTTTATATAAAACATTATTTGAAAGCAATGTACCAAGTGATCAAAATAAATAAAAGAGAATCCTGGTACTGTCTACGAAACTCTAGTTCTTGCTTTGATTCCAGTGAGTTTTAACTCAGAATCCCAATATTACCAAAAGCTGAACCAATACACTGTCTTACTTTTTGGTATCTGGTCCCTATCTATTTGTATATATTTGTTAAACCCAGAAAGTGAGGAGATATTCTAACCTTTATAGGATGGAGCTGGACTTTCAAAACCTTGTGTTGTTGAATTTGCCAGGTTAGTACAGCCAAAAAGTCAGCTTGAAAAAAATGGAAAGAATTGATCATCCTTCTACCTCCGTCTACCCATACGAAAATCTTACCCTATGTCGCTTGTTGACATAAACAGTTTAATAGCATTTAGAGCAGGTAAGGAGGTGGAAACACCCAGCAGAGAGCAAAGGATCTAAAAACACCTTTGATTAATAAAACTTTTTCACATCAGTGTCAGATCTATTCCCTCTAACATCATCTCCCCAGAAATGTTTTGATTACTCATATCTGGAAGTTTCTGCCCCCTCAGTTTTACAGAATGTCAGAGCAGTACTTTAATTTCCTGAGCAGAAAGTTATGGCTGGACAGTTTAGACAAGCACCAGAAACCCTAAGTTTTTAAGAAACTTAATCACCTTTGTGAAAAAAAAAATAGTTGGTAAAAAAGTGACTTGTTAATGGCCTGTTGGAGCAGAGATTAATAACTTGTTAACGAGGCAAAGCCACTGAAAGTCAGTAATTTTTATAAAAGGATCAAGTTTACCTAAAAGGGTTTTTAAACATGAAGTGTTTCCACTATTTGTTAATAAAATGAAGCTTATCCTTTTAGTTCTACTTTATTACTTCCATTTTCTTTAAGCTTCTATATTTCAATGATCACAGTGATATTCAAGGTAGAGTTAAAATTTCTACTGTAAGCATTTAGAAGTCTGACATTTAGGTCTAAAGCTCATCTTTGTAGGCTCCCTTTATAATAAGAAAGAGAAAAACAGGTACATCTAAGTAGTGGTCCATTTAATCCTAAAATAGGCCAGATAAATCATTCTCTGGAGTTACCTATTTCTCTGCTAGGAAGCTTAGGGTGACTAGTTCATACTTTGACACTGAACTACCAGACTTCTAAAATTAAGTCCAATTGGTCCCACCCCCAGGGGCTCATCTTCAAACTAGGTCAGCTTGAGAAGTGCTATTAAAGTGAATGGTCCACCAAGAAAGACTGAGGTCAATGTGCTATTCATAAAGCACTACTAACAACAAGTCAGGCTTTTGGTACTCATTAAATGGGTACAAAAAATACTCATAGGTATTGCCACTGCATTTTTGAAAGCTCTAAGTGCAGTGTTTATGGTTCAGAGTACAGTTCAAAACTTCACAAACCCCACAACAGTAAAAAGTCTCAATATATGGCATTTTCAGCCAGATTTAGATTAATATATCTGTGGCACTAAGCAAACCAGGCATCTCTCCATCTTTGAGGTGACAGGGAAGTGAGCATGCATTATATGTAACAGCTTTCTGCTATGCTGACTGTAGGATCTTTTTTTTCTTTTACAAGAAATGTTTCTACCTCTCAATATGCTTTCCTTGACTCTGTGTGGGAGTTTGCAAGGAAAGGAAACTCTTTTCAGAAACCTGGCCAGAAATTAAGAGAGCAACATCTGTTAAACACAGCAACTTCAGTGAAGCTTTAATAATGTGGGAGTAACAGACCAGACTGCAGCCTGAGGTGGCAATCCTGAGCTTCCCTAGTTGAACATCAAGCAGAGTTAAAATGAACAGAGACAATTTTAGCCATCATAACTATGATTTTTATACACTATGGTTAACAGTGATCAATCTTAAGTCCCATTTTCGAAGCATTCCCCAGTGGCCACAATGAAGGGTTTTTTTAAGAACCAGAGTGAGATTCAGATGTACTCCTGGATCTCCTGGAGCAGAGAGTTTAGCCTGTGTTCAAGTACTGAGACAGCAGAATCTGCCCTGAATTGTCCCCCTGCACTCATTTGTACTCATTTTCCATTGTCCACACCACCCACTTGGCTCTGAACTACTGAATTTTACAGTTATTTTACTGATACTCTCACATTGTAGTTCTGTCTGAAGCTGCTGGCCTGTTAAGAAACTCAGAGTTTGAAGACTGTGAGTATCCTGTGTCTATAGTAAAAACGTTACAGTTATGAATGGCAGCTGCTGAGAATATCCATGCCAACATGTGCTTCCACTGCACAAGCTAGTAAGGGAAGCAGAATCTGGATGCTGGAAATGTTAAGAAAGAGCAAGGAGGGTTTTTTGTACGTTTTGGTATTTTTTGGGTGGTTTTTATTATTTTTTTATTTATACTTGAGTCACAAAAGGAAAGGACTTGGACTCTTCAAGTATCTTGATTTTACTCTCTGCCTTATATCTGCACTAGCTGAGATTGCAGGAGGATAGTATGGTTTCTATATCCTATTCCTCTGAACTGACTTCCCACTTCATTGGTTTTCTGACAAATTAGAAATGAGATATCAAATGGAAATAGGAATCTTGAAGTGTGATCAGTTGCAAGTTGTTGATTAGAATATATAAACCTTTACAAGGAAATCCAAACTCTCACTGACATAATATAATGAAATACCCAAAAATCAAGTAAGCAAGCTTCCCACCGTGGCACAGCACTGTGTAGGGAGCAGAACTAATAACTACCAGCTGGTTTTGGTGAAACAATGCCTAAGTATGCTAGCTAAAGACCATCTTCAACCTGTAACACTGCCCATCTTGCATTTCTGCTGCCTCATTTCAGAAATTTTTATGTTATCAGAAGCATATGGGCAGTCCCTTGGAACAGACCAATGGCATATATTCCAAGAAAAGTGAATAAAGGTCTGCTATCTGAAAAGAGCCTGAGGTATCAATGCAGGACAACAACAGCCAGTGTTAGGGGAAGGCCACCCAAGTTTATGTTAGTAATTGGTGTATTGACTGAATCACACTAGCAAAAGGCTGTGTGTGAACTTAAATAAAGGCATGCTCCTTTGGGCTTTGGAGTTTCTACAAGTTACTTGAGGTTTGTGCTAAAGATTTATTGATCCTGGTCTCCAGCAAGACCTCAGTGAGCCCTTCTCTGATCTGTTCTCTTTTCCTCTACTATTCTTTCATGGAGTAGAGGACTCATGGGATAAGGTACTCAGGGTACTAAAGGGCCAATGACAGTCTCTGTGAATGCCCTCCTTTGAGTTACTCTGCAGATGTCCAAAGAGCTTGGGATGAATTGTGCAAAGGTTGTTGTACCCTTTACATACTTTTGCTTTCCAGTGGCTACCTCCGAACAGGTTGCATCATTGACCAGTAGAAGGGAATGCTTAAAATAGAAATACTTATGTAAACAGTTTGTGCGAGACAAAAATGTTTACCTTTTCCCTGGATTTCTTTGGGTTTTGCTCTGATTGCTTGTGCATTTGACACTTCAGTATAAAAATAGATGTTTAGTAATTTAAAACTGGCCTATGTTACACTCATATTTTTGACATTTATACTTCCCACTTCATACTGTGTACGTTATTCTGAAGACAAACACTAATGCAGATTAAAGCACTCGACTGTGCCAGAAGTGGAATTAGTCCACAGCCGTGGACGTAAGATGCTGACTTTGAACCTTAATTATTTCAGTTTGTTTCTTCTTGCAACACATATCTGCACTAACTCAAAATGAGATTCTACCCACAGCTTCCTCTGAGTAAACATGTTCCTTGTGCCACAAAAGAACGTGTAAAGGAGAGCACTCACAATAGGTAAATTCAGTTTAGGATGACCAGGCTGTCTCTGTAGTTGATTAAAGACTTTTGTTCCTTCACAAGGTAAGTCAAAGCAGGAACAAACTCTCTAAAGAAGCAGACAGTTTTTGTAAAGTACTCATGTGGGATCTCTGGGATTCCCCTACATGTAGGAGTTGTGTCCTACAGACCTTCCAAGAGCAGCGGGTTAGAGGAACATGGCAAGCTGAGAACCCTGCTCTGCTCAGAGGCTCACTTGGTAGCCTGCCCACTTACCTTCTTTATATCAATATTGGGCTTTCTTAGACATAAAGCACTGAAAATGCAGTAAAGTACCACAAAGTGGCATAACTAATATAATTCTTATATTTCGTAAAGGCATAAAAGAACAGATGTACTCAAAATCTTCCACAGCATGCATCACAGCTTTGCTATATCTTGCAGTTGGATGTCTTGAGAAATACATATCAGGATTGTAATATAAAGTGTATCTTTCTCTAAATGTTAACTTCCTACTCTTCTGACATTTTAGGTTATGCTCTTCTCCATTCCAGTTGAAAATGCAACTAAGTACTTCGCTTTTAACATCTTTAATCCTAAAAGAAAGAGAAATACAGTGACTTTATGCACTAAATGGAAGATATCTGCATTGTTCTAATAGTTGGATTGTTTATTTCCCATCAGGTGGTTTTGCTGAAAATGTTGTAATAGAAAAAGCTCCCATAAACACTTTTGTGAGGTATTGCTTACTTGTGTGATCTGGTAGTAGCATGACTAAGAGTACAGTTTTGTGTCACTTATCCTTACCAATTTTAAATCTAGCTTGGATACAGAGACATAAATATTCTCTCTGTACAGACACTAGAGACAGACTAGCAGCTTCAACCAGTGTTTCATGTCATTCTTGAATAGCGTTATAGGACAGCTGTGCTGCCCTCAGTGTGACTGTCTCTCCCCACTGATCATAAAGAGTCTGGATGACAGCCCAAGATGTGAACAATTAATTTTTTTGTAGTGTAAGCCAGGTGATATGAACTCCATTCTATGATGCAGGAAGAAACTGGACTGGATTATGTTTCATGTTGGGAACCATGTGGATAATTAGTTGCATTACTTATCAGCTATAATCTCAGTTTTCATTATAGAGAGTATTACCTCTGTTGGTACACACATAATTATTTTATAAGAGAGAGAGAGAGAAGGAAAGAGAAACAGCAAGGAAGACTTACTTTCCCTTGAACAAGTGAACTCAAGTGGCAACAAAATATACTGATACCTAAATCTCCATTCAGAACTTTAATGCTGTCTGTAACAAACTCCTGGCAGCACTTCTAATAGGAAAACAGTGCTTTGTAATCCTCTGATGCCTTATTTTATATCAGATGGCCCCTATAGCTTCCATAACTTTCCCTATAGAAGACTGACTGGCTGTGCTCCAGGTTATTAAAAGACGAGACATAAATTTCCTCCACTTACTCTGACACATTGAACATAGAAACCAACACACTTTAATATGAAGAATCTCACTTTTTCCTATAAACGATGTTCTATATTACATATATTCATTCTCTAATAAAGCACATATCTCTGTATTACATACATATTTTTATAGAAAACCTGCCAGTGTAATACAAGGTTTTCCTATGTAACTGTCACATTTATGTAAACTGCATTACAGATCGTTCACTGCCTTCACTTCACTTGTTCTTATCTTTCATTAAAACTCGTGTAAGTTTACCTTGGAGGCTCTTCAGGGCTTCAGCTTTTATGATTTTTATTGTTATTATTGGTTTTGGGTTTTATAGGGCTCAGAGGAAACTGCTTTTGAGCACTGTCAGTATACAGAGTGATACCACAGTATAGTTAATACACATAATAGGCATATCATCATTCCAGACTACCTGTCCAGTCAAACAGGGGAAAACTCACAGCTTGTCTGCAGGGTGTAGCTCCTTTCTAATATAGTGAGAAAGGCACAAATGGCAAACATATCAGTAGTGGTATGTGCGTCCATCCATATGCTTCTATGTTAATGCAGTATGGAAATGATTTTAGTGTTTGCAGTCAGTTTTCTCCACCCTGGAGAAAATTACTTCGGATGAATGCAGTCCATTTTACTACCTACACACTTACAGGAAATTCTTGCAAATAAATACTGTGTTACTGGGCAATAGTAAAAATGCAGTGACAGGAGCCTTTTTAGTGAATGTTATGCTCTTGGTAGTGGCAACACACCAGGGTTTGGAATAAATCAGTTGCAGCTGGATGACAGCTTGAAAAAAGGTGTGCTCGCAGAGTGTCACATAATGCATTTGGCATAATTCTTACCAATGATAAATACAATGTAAATACAGCAGCACCACTTCTTCCAGCTGGATTACAAGCCCCTTGATCTGCAGCTCAAAAACGATATGTGGCTCTAAAGCATTTTTCATGTCAAATGAGACAGGAGTATTCAAAGGTAGTCAGAATTTATCACAACTTCTTTTGAAAAGATTTACACAAGGTATCTTAGGTCATCTCAAGCAGTACTTGTCAGCACAGTAACTTGTTAACATTAAATTGATTCCAAGCTTTTGGGGAAAAGTATCTCAGTTTACTACAGACTGTGTATTTACATATTGTTTGAAAGGAAAAGTAAAACATCTTGGAGAAATCCAGCTTCTGTTCAATCTCAAGCTGACAGCACAACAACCATCTACTACAATCAAAACACCTCTGATGATACAAATTCTCTAAATCTTTTGAGGACCACACAGCAGTCCTATCACAGTAAATGGGTTAAAATTAGTTAATTCAAGGCTATCACTGCTCCAAGAGATATCATGAAGGGTTAGGTTATCCTTCATCTAGTTTAAGAGTGACAGCACAACATTACATCCTTTTGACTTCTATTCAGTACATAGCTACTCTTTGGCTGATGTGCCCAGCTATCTCCTCCTCAAAGAGCTCCTTGTGGTGGTCAGTGAGGAACTCCACCAGCCAATCCCCCTGCATACAGCAAGCCATTGGTGTCCAGCCCAGTGGCTAATATGGTTCAAAGAACCTGTCCCACTCCGGACCCTCATTTTCGCACAGAGAGCTGCAGCTGTGAGGTGCTTTTTCAGAGCAGATCCCCCATGAGCATTTACTGAAGAGAGGAGGCAGCCAGGCATCCCCGAGCAGTGAAGTTTGTCTGGGCTCAGAAGGCTATAGTCAGATACTGCACCTGGAAGGGGCAACCCTGGAGGTATGTGCAGTCTGGGGAATGAGATGCTGGAAAGCAGTGCCATGGAAAGGGACCTGGCAGTCCCAGTCGATGGCAAGTTGAATATGAGTCAGCAGTGCCCTGACAGCCAGGAGGGCCAACCCTGTCCTGAGGGGCATCAGAGAAAGCATCACCAGCCAGTCGAGGGAGGGGATTGTCCTGCTCTGCTCTGCACTGGGGCTGCCTCATCTTAGATATTGTGTGCACTTTTAGGCACCTCAATATAAGACAGATATTAAGGTCTTAGACAGTGTCCAAAGGAGGGAAATGAAGATGCTGAAGGGCCTTTAGGGGAAGCCGTATGAAGAGTGGCTGAGGTTACTTGGTCTGTTCAGCCTGGAGAAGAGGAGACTGAGGGGAAACCTCATTGCAGTTGCAACTTCCTTGTGAGGGGAAGAGCAGGGGAAGGCACTGATCTTTTTTTTCTGTGGTGACAGGACCCAAGGGAATGGCCTGAAGTTGTGTCAGGGGAGGTTTAGGTTGGACATTAGGAAAAGGTTCTTCACCCAGAGGATGGCTGGGCACTGGAACAGGCTCCCCAGGGCGGTGGTCACAGCACCAAGCCTGCCAGAGTTCAAGAAGTGTTTGGACAATACTCTCAGGCAGATGGTGTGACTCCTGGGGATGGTTCTGTGTGGGGCCAGGAACTGGACTCATTGATCCTTGTAGGTCCCTTCCAAGTCAGCATATTCTGTGATTGGAAATAGAAGACTTTTTTTTCTTTCTTATTTCTTGTTCAAACCTTGTCCATTTGGCAAGGTTCAGCAAATACAATGTAAAGTGCTTATTTGAACAAGTTTTTTGACATTTTAAAAAAGGACATATCTCGTGTTTGTTAATTGTTAAAGAACACTTGATATTTAAGAAATTATATTAATATGTTAAGTTTCTAAATAAGACATCAGCTGAAGTGAAGAGACATTTTAAAAAGAGTTATCAAACAGTAAATACACAGCTCCACCACTTACCTGTGCTTTCCCTTTTAATACCAGTATGAGTTTCACAGATAATGACTGGCAAATTAACCTGCTGAAAGCAAGTGGCTGTGCCAATAGCAAAATGCCTGCCTGCACCTAGTTCACTGTGCACTATGAGTTTGCCACTGAATCGATTTGAAAAGCACCAAGTAAATGGTCTCAGTGAGTTTTCAAGAGGTCTTCTAGCAAGACTAGATGATCTGCGAATAGAAGCCATGTCCCTTTGGTACTATCAGTCTTTGTTGTCTTCTACTTTGCTTTCCCATAAAGAATTTCTCCTCAGAGCTTTGCCTGCCCCTCTTTCTTCATTCATTTTGGAACATCACTGTCCAAAATAGCTTTTCAATTGATAATCCACCCTTCCTGTGGCAAACACATAGGCAGCAGCTCGCCCTGACATTGCCCTCTCATTTTTCTGCCCTGTTTCTTAGGCCTTGATATCCTTAATTTAAGTGTAAGATTTGGCTACACTCCCTGAACTGGATTAAAATTTGGGATCTCATTATGTTCTATAGCATACACTTTTCCTCTCTATAGCTCCATTTATAAGCTGTGACTATAGGAATTTTCTTTTGTAAAGACTGTGAATGCAGAATTCCTATCTTCTCTGTCTTTTTTGAGTGAGATGTTGTTTTTTTAGGACTTGCTAATAGCAAAATTGCTCCTGTGTAAGTTTCCCCTGATGCGGACTTCAGCTCACTCCCTAAGGTGACAGAAGATTAAACTCCTGTAGAAATCAAAAGTACTGCATGAAAAATAATGATAAGCAAATTGTATCCTTGATGAGAAATAGATTTTAAAAATACAGATCATTTGACTAATTGACTTTGATTAAGTAATATTGCTCTTCATTGGAAATACATTTTACAGAAGAATAGTAAATATTGCAAATGCTGAAGTAAAATTTTCTTGCTTCCCTAACACACTCTTCTAGCACTTTTATTGGAGGTTATTGTATTAGGTCATTAGGCTTATTACCATTTTAAAGATATGCCAAAACCTTTGCAAGAGAATTTTAATAGGTTAAGTTGTCATCATCATCTCCCTACGCTCACTGTACTTGGATTCATATTCTAAAACAGTAAGCTTCTGTAGCAGTGGGAAAACCAATCCAAGCTAATTTGTGCCCTTTCTCAGCAAAAAATTTGAACATTTCTTCCTAAGGAGTTCAGGTAGAACCTGACATCTTGCAAGTGGTATGTAAACTTTTATAGAATCCACCACTAAGCAATTGATCCACTAGAAAACGTACTGCATGAAATAAGAAGTTTGACCATAGCTGATTGCCTGTCACCCACCCAGCTGTTATTCAACAGGACAGAGGGACAGGGGGATGCCCCTTCTCATGAGGAGAGGGGGAAAAAAAAGGATAAGAAAGCTTGTGGGTCAAGGTAAAGACCAGGAGATCACTTACAAAAGAGACTCCATTTGAGCAAAATTAATTTACTTTATTGACAATTAAAATAGATTTGGGTAGTGAGAAACAAAGATAAATTAATATGTCACCTTTCCTCCCTGCTTCCTCAGTCTTGATTTCACTTCTCCACTCCAGACTCCTCTGCCTTCTCCTGAGCAGCACAGGAGGATGGAGAATGGGGGCTGTGATCAGCTCCTCTCTGTTGTTCCTTCTTGCACACACTGTGCCCCTGCTCCTGTGTGGGTCCCCTCTGTGGGCTGCAGTCCTTCAATCCAAACCAGCTTCTCTGTGTGCTCTCCACGGGCTATATATTTATTTGCTCTGGCGTGAGATCTTCTGTAGGAGGTGTTAACAATGCTCCTATTCAAAAAGAGACACCACCAAACCCCCAACAAATGAGCTGACCAAACGTGCCCACTCCGTGCTGTTATGCCAGCTGTGCAGCACTTTCTTCTTAAAGACTGAGAAGAATAAGTAGCTAGTGTCTTTTAGAAATCATACTGAGCTGTTGTTTCATTTTATGTTTACTTTAGTAGCATTCAACAGCAGTAAGCTTCTGTGGTTAGTTAAGCATCATTTTAAAACTCATTCTACTTCACTGAAATTTCTGTCATCTCTTGAGGACATTAGGAAAGCACAGCCCTGGATACTACCTACTTTTTGTACAGCTATTTATACCACTTTATAAAGTTCCCTTTCTTATTTAAATACATAAAATTCTGTCTGATCAGCACAATCTAGTCCCAGAGGTCTCTTGAAATCTGACTTTAAAGTGGTCTTTTCATGAAGAAATGAGAGAGAAAACCCTAGGGGTTGGGGGGAGTTTCTTAAACAGCTATTTATAAATTTCTATTTCATGGCAATATGTTGAAGCTGCCAAGAAAAGTCAGTTGACATTGCAGAAGGTGCATAATCATGTGAGGAGTACTTGTGCATTGTAACAGGAAACTAAAATATATTTGAGTATGCTTTGCTTCTAAAAATACCTGGATCTATTACCAAATCTTCCTGGGTAAGAAAACACAATTCCAATTAGGGATTTATTTATAACAGTCAGATTTCAATAAGAAGACCTCAAATTACAATATAAGCTTCACTTGTGACAGTGTTTTAGCTTGTGAAAATCATGTGCATTAGATGAGACCAGAGGGGCTTTCAGTACTTTAGTCATGAAGTTAATTTTGCAGTTATTGAAATACTGTGAAACATTATAGGATGTGGCACACTGCATTATAATGTTTCTGAGGTGTAATATACTGGTAAGAATCTAAAGAAATATCTGCTTAGACATTTTATTTTTCAGACTATACCACTACTGAAGCACTTGGAGTTTGAGACAGACAAGTTGCAGCATAAAAGACAGGTTCTTAGAAATATAATAACCGTATTTTCCTGTTTGTTCCCTTAAACAGCAACTACATTTTCAAAAACTCCCACACAGGTGCATTTTGATGGGGAAAACACTCAGTTTTGAAATGTTTCTGAGCATCTAGACACATGCTACTCGATCTCAAGTAGTTTTTAAGATCTGGAGACTTTTTTTTTTTATTTCTATCAGGATCATGTTGGGTTTCCAATAGAGCTATCTTTGGGGAAAGTCTTCAATTAATATTCTACATAAATTGACTGGAATGAGATTCCAAGCAAGACTGAGTCACTATTTTCCATTTGGAAATGAATAAATTGTGAAAATCTAGTTTTCCATTGATATTACCAGTTTTCACACAACAGAAAAAAATACACAAGTTCTTGCTAACAAAATAATACCTTTCCCAAAATTCACAAGATTCTTGTGCCTTGTGGCCCTCTCCTCTTCCATGAGCTAGATTCCCTGACCAAAATGTATCACCTTTGCCAATATCTCTGAGGGATTCCTTGTTTTTTTGTTTTTTGCTCTTTCAGGATCCTTATTAGTGAATAAATGAAAATAAGAATAGTGGTAAGAGAAAGAATATTTTTTAACTTTCCAATAAGACTGATGAAAAGTCTTGCTTCTGTAAAAAGCAAACCACTCTCCTATTCACTCAAATATCTCTTCTTCCCACTTCCTAGCCTCAATTTCCCTTGCTTCTACTGTGCAATGCGCTCATTCCTCCAAAGTCCTTTGGTGAGATGATGGGAGGTGCAGGAAGTTCGGGTTGTGTGAGTAATGCTTTCCATCTTCTGCTTGTTGCTTCTTGATCAGCTTCCTTTGCTCTAGTCCTCCTCTCTGGGCTGCAGTCCCTGACGGGTGTCATAGATAGCCCACACTCCAGACTCTGTGGGTTGCCCTTGCCCTGATGTGAGTCACCTTCTTCCAAGAGTCTATCTCCATCTGTGCCATTATATGTCCCCTTCCACACATTCCTTTTGTTTCACCTTCCATTTCCAAAATACATTTTCTCGCCTAGCTCCTCATACATCTCCTAACCCTGGCAGATGCCACTCTTTTTTTAAACACATGTGAGCCAGACAGCCAGGAACTCCTTTGCCTGGCTTGCAGCTTTGAGTGTTGAAGTGTTTGAGTGTTGAAGCTGGTGTTAAAGCTGGTGAGACCTGGTGGTAGCCATCACAGGACAACTCATAACCTCTTCCTAAAAGGGCACTTTGTAGCTTCTGCCTCTTCGGATCTGCCTAGTGGACCTCCCACCTGTTCCCAGGTGAAGGTCCTCAGTCCTACTGTAAGGACTGGAGAAGAAACCTCCCACACTAACAAGAAAGAAGCACACATTACTCTGAATTAAAAATGGGAGGGAATGTGGAGTCCCCAGGGATTAAAAAAGGGATTTAATCGTGTATCTTGTTTCAGAATCAGAGTAGATAAGTGAGGGTCATGTGGGAGAAAAGATAAATGAACTTAGTATTACTACTCTATTCTGTTCTAATACAGGTTTGGAAATATAATAGGATGACCAAAGTGAATGCACATTAGGCTTATGTTATTTCTGGATTCACTGAAAAGATATATGTGAAAACTCTGTTCCTGGGATTTAGAAGCTTTCAATAAACACAAAAAGACACACTGCAAGGTATCTAGGAGGACACATCTGATCACAGCCTCAATGGAAGTTGAGACTGCTTTTTTATGAGCCTTCAGCTAAGAGGTGAACTGTAATCAAAATTGATGTCTCAGCAGAAATAATGTATTTACAGATGAGAATAGCTGTGCTGAAAGGAAATGCAGCTTTAAAAATAGTGAAACAAGCCACGACGGAATTTTTTTGAAGTCCATCAATGCCATCATAGTATGTTTCAGCAGTCAGAAAACAAAATGCATTAACATTCTCAAATATGCTATACAAACAGTGCTAATGATCTCTAAACTCGCTTTACATTCAGGGATCCTGGCAACTGCTCTGGCCGTTTTAAGGAGATCTAGCAGTGTGCTGAAAGATTCTTTGCAGACATGAGCATCTAGGTGTCACACATAGCAACACTGAGGCAGCTGAAAGGGTTTGCAGCCCCAGGAACAAGATGAAAAACACAATCACACAGAGTTCCCTTGGCTTCTCCTTGCCACATACTGCATCTTCTGCCCTTCTGCACTGAGCACCATTCAGACAGCATCTTGACTAGGATTAAAAGAGCCAGTACAGACCAGCTCATATAATAACTGAGAGTGGTCATTGTCACATAGGAAAAATTCAGTTCTTTAAGAGGATGGAGTTACTAGTTTGCTGGGCCTTTGTACTGTAGTGTGTTTCATAGCTGACATTAGAGACCATAATGTGTTCAGATGTTTTTTGTATGGCTAATGCAGGTCACATTACCTGGCTGACATCATTAACTATTTCTGCCTTTCAGCAATTGCATACTAACTCTAGGACCAAACACAGCAAAACTACCATCCAAACCATACATTTTACTCAGTATTTGTTCTTTCCACATGAAAGTGATATTATAGTACCAGCATCCACTTTCATTGGCTTTTCCATCTCCACAGTACACTGGAGACTTTGCAAAGTAAAAGACATTACATACAGACAAATTGTTAAAAAGTCAGAGAACATTTGAGAAAAAATAAAAAAAAGAAATGAAAAATTCAGCATGAATTCAGCATATTGAGGTAATATGAAATTTTACTGCGTTCAAACACTGGCTCCAAAAGCAGCATGGTAGCAGCCGTGAGTCTGTCTGCCTTTCACAGAAATAAAGCATGATCCCATGATCTCCCCAGGACTCCCATCCTGACTATTCTTTCTGTTTCTCTTCATAGAATACTAGTTTTGAGCACTGACTGTGCGTTCCCTGAAACAGAACTCCAGGACTGTCTAAATTTTTTATATGTGCAAATGTACCTGAATTAAGACACATCCAGTTTGTAGCCAAGGCATTGCATAGGTATAACCATCATCCTACAACAGCAATTTCAGTAAGATTCAAAACGTATGTTTGCATGTCTGAAAAGGAAGGTGAAATGTATTCAGGATCCTATTCCAGTGAAGGAATTTTTAAGACACACCTGGGGGCATGGAAAAGAATCGCAGAAGGAGGCAAAGTTGTACCAGGATAGTGGATTTGAAAAAGAACTTGTCCTCTATATCCCAGTGCTGAGAACTGGACTCTTGAAGTGATGACAATGAGCTTATCTGTCTGCCCTTTTGAGAAACACAGTTCAGTAAATGAATGACTGGACTGCACAGGTCACTGGATCAAAATAGTAGGAAGAAGGGGCAGAGAGGCAACATTCATTACTGGCAGCTCGCAGTTTATCTTGCAGAGGCCAGACCAGTGGAGTTAGCTCTTCGATATAAGCTCCACTGTAGAAGGTGAAACAACTAACTGCCTTTCTCTCATAACCTCGTGCAGCTATTCTTTTTAACTCAATCTCTGAGAGTAAATGCAATGACAGCTGCAGGAAAAATAGAATCAGTGAGGTGGAAATGGAACATTTCTTGAAGTTGTCATAATTAAATTATAGCCATTACCAGAGTAAGCAGAAAAACTGTAAATCATTCTAGCATATAGATCCAAACAAAAAATGTAAGCTTTCTTCCTAATTAATTAGATTCCCCACATTTACATTGCTAGTTATAATTACTCAAAAGGAATTATTAATTAGAAATTATTTTGCATTAGGTGATTGAAAGACATGAAGCACCCATCTGAATTAAAAGTCTGTGGTGACATTACAAGTACTGCTATGCTTTTACAGCAATGTAATAGGATCAACTATTACCAAATATATACAAGTATGACTAAGAAAACTAATTAGCAATACTGTTTTTTCTCTTTATTCTGTTAATACTCTACAATTTTGTCCTTCCACAGCAATTTTATTTATGAGAGGAATATTTTTTTCTTATACTAATAAGAACTTTTGCTTGAAAACATTTATATTTTTAAGTACCTTTACAGGTTTTTAGACTAGATTGAGAAGTCCAGGCTGGGAGGGGTTTGAATTAATGAATGAAAACAGCCTAAATACTGTCTCAAATAAAACAGAGCAAATACACAAAAAGTCATGTGGAATATAGAATCATAGGATCATTAAAGTTGGAAAAGTCCACCAAGATCATTGAGTTCAATCTTTGATCATACACCACCATGTCAACTGAACCATAGCACTAATTGCCATGTCCTTGTGTCACTAATATGTAATAATAAAAATTCATATATGATTTAAAAATCACATTTATCTTTCTAAATTAAGTGGTGGAAATTATTTTGGGCACCACTGTTTGGAAGCAGCCATGATATTTCTTTCTAAGCTCTTCCTTCCATCAACATGCCTATACATTTTTCTCCCTAATAGGAGGGATCCTCTTAAGACAAGGGCACAGTTATATAAAAAGGCTCTGGATAAAGCCCTCATACTCTGATGTTATGAGTGTCCTTGGATTACTTTAATGCAACCCCAAAGGAAACCTGCATCTGAATGCTACAACCTTGAGGAAGAAAAGCTTTGGATCCTCATCTGAATTTTATCACTTGGTCATACATGTATTTAAAACCATGTTATTAAAAGTGCTCTAGAATAGCTCAAGAGGATAATCCTTGCTTAAAAGAAGCATAGCATGATAACTTAATTAGCCTTTTACATTTGCAGTGTAGGCTGTCTGCATCAATCTACATTGTTAATGATCTCAAAATGTTCAGAAGAAAGTGTTTTATGAGAAGGAAAAAATAGCAAAGGGAAAAAACAAGTCTGTGATTCACTAGGAAGACAAACCAAAAAGGGGAATATGAATTGTGCAGTAGTCATACTAACCCCAGGCTCTATAGGGAGACTTCTTGCCATTAATTTAATGTCACTTATCTTAGTATATACCATGCTGAAGACTTCCAGATAGCATATATAGTGAGGGGTTTTACAAGACCTTGCTGTAAGTCCTCCAGACAACTGGAGCAGGAGCCCTGCAGAGTCTGTCTCAGCTGCTCTACTTCTAATAACAGAAACACCTTTTGCTGGTGACATGGGGCTGTGCTGTGCTACTGTTCAAACCCTTATTTTTCACTAAATATGTGGAGCCATATGGTTGTGGCAGAATTTTCTCCTTTGTCTATAACTATGCCATAAAATGTACAGTCCTGGCCATTGGCAAGCATAGTAAACAACCTGGCAATTAGGAGAATCAACACTCTTTTGTCAGCAATAAGGTGTATTGTGAATTCCAGATGCTCATCAACAGGGTATGAGAAATTCACATGTACCATGATGGAGAAGATGGCCATGTGTTTTCTTGATTTACAAACTCTGTAACTGTACTTATTTTAAAAGGCTTATAAAAACTGTGAATCTGCATTTTTCGTGCTTTATTAACTGTCAAACAAGTCAAATTTCATAGTAAGACAAATACCAAGTGAAACTAGGCTTCTCTGGAGCAAAGCAGTTTGAAAGGAGCTGATGGACAGATGGATGGATGGATGACAAAACGTAATTTCATTTGGACTTTTCAGAGCATAAGTTAGACTGCAAATAGCAAAAAATCAAACTCCCTCCTTATTTTTCTAGTTTTTGTGCCCTAAATTGCTCTTTGCAGTAGCAGTTGTAGAATACAGAGCTACAGTTCTTTTTTGAATAGTTTAATTACATTTTAGAGTTAGAAAAAGTAGAATTAAACCAATTCACAATCCAAAGGAGGTTTACTTTTTCTCCAGTGAAACTGAAATTGTTTGTGTCTATAGAAACTGAGACTTATTACAAAGTTTTGCTTAAACAAATCATATCTTAAATATATATTCATATCTATATGACAGAGACTGTTACATTCAAACACATCTTTAACATATATTCATAACTTCAAAAAATATGAAAGTATGCATTACATTTTATTGTTTTTCATTAAAACTCTCACTGGCGCGGGGGGGGGG
>JAWWEW010000001.1:67267729-67300531 GCA_035583185.1 Anabacerthia variegaticeps
TGGAATACTTCCTTAGTTATAACCTGGTTACCAAGGAAGGCCTGAACCAAAACCAAGAAAACTAAACCACCACAGTCGCATGTTCAAGCAATGGTTGGCTGTGAACATGTCTATGTGACAAGCAGAGTTCTGCATATTGTGTGGCTGAAGGATGAATGCAATGTCTTATGATTGTAAACAGCATTGTATCGTACTCTAATACAAGTAGCTGGGGTTTCCCATGCAGGTAGAAAACTGTGCTTAGTTATTCTAAAGGACATTTGGTATTTTCAGAACCAAAGGGATACAGACCATGAATATGACATTTTCACTGATGTAAAAGTAAAAATCTGCTTTGGCTGAAGAGCCTAAGAAAAGTCATGGAAATAAAGAGTGCAATAGAAAGAAAATATTTTGAATTTGCCCTTGTTGCCCCCGGCCTAAACACTGGTCAGCTGCATGAGAGACATTTTTTTGTTCCACAAGTGAAAACTGAAAACTCTGTTTCCCAGTGTGCTGGAACTTCAACCCAGAACTTCTAAAGTTGTGTCTGCTGGCTAGTTCTCCCTGCAAAAAGCAGGAAAAATTTGGAGACAAGTATTTGATATTTCTACTATACAGCAGATGTACAGAAACTTTTGTGACCATGTTACCTGTTTGATATTTTACAAGGTTTTTATGTTATCTTTATGAGTGTTTAACTTGGACTGAACTGAGTGTGATTCAAGATAACTGATTAATGTTAGAAAATTACAATGCTGTAGGTATGGCAATCTTAAAAATGGAACTCTGGCACATGCTGGCAAAGGCCAGATAACCACCAACTATTTCAATATTCCCCGCAAACCCAGAATCTGTTACTACTTATTGACACATACGTTGGGAAGCTGCTAGTAATAGGGACTTGTGCTGGTGATCACTATTTCTCTCCCTCCCTCCGTCCCTCCCTCCCTTCCTTCTTTCCTTCTTTCCTTCTTTCCTTCCTTCCTTCCTTCCTTCCTTCCTTCCTTCCTTCCTTCCTTCCTTCCTTCCTTCCTTCCTCCCTCCAAATTAGTGACATGGAAGAATCACAATGTGGGAATGCAGTCAAACACCAGGGAATCTTAGGGAGCTTATAATACTTCAAGGCATCTTTTTGGTTATCAAGGGAATGCAGTTCTGAGCAATCACATTATGTGGTATGATCTCCTCTTGAAATGAACTAGTTTCATTTTAAAATCAATTAAACTCCCAACATTCCGTTAGAAATTCAGTTTCAGAAGCTCTTGTCTCTGATGTTTTAAATTCTTGTTTAATTCTAATCTGAATTGATTCAATGCTACTTTATATCCATTTGCTCTCCTGCAAGCACTGCACTTCATCTGAAACAGTTCTTGAACCTCCCTGATGTATTTATAGGAGCAGTCACATCCCCTCTGAAGTCAGTCTTGCTTTGCTAGACTAAACACCTGTTTTTAAGTCTTCTCTGATAAGACTGCTTTCCATTTCCACAGTCATGACAAATAGAATGGTTTGGGTTGAATGGACCTTAAAAATCACCTACTTCCAATCTCCCTGCCATGGGCAAGGATGCCACCCCTAGATCAGGTTGCTTCATGCCCCATCCAGCCTGGCCTTCCAGGGATGGGGCACCCAAAACTTCTCTGGGCAAGCTGTTCCAGTGCCTCACCACTCTCATGGTAAAGAATTTATTCCTTATATCTAGTCTAAATCTACCCTCTTTCACTTTAAAGCTACTACTTTTTGTCCTGTCACTACATGTCCCGTAAAAAGTCCTTCTCCAGCTCTCTTGTAGGCTCCTTTAAGTATTGGAAGTGTACTGTACTGGAAGTACAGTACTTTTAGGTACTGAGATTCTTTTGGTGGTTTAATTTGTCTTGAAGCTGGACAATCAGAACTACAGACAATATTCAAGATGAGGTCTAATTAACAACTTTTAAACCGCAGAAATATTTCTGTGCCTCTTACTGGGAAGATCTCAACAGAACTCTATACCTTTTCCACAAGTGTATCTCAGCCACACTATGGCAACACTCAGACGTTATATAATCAATTCTCTTCCTACTTCCAGTTTCCTGGTGATGAGCTCTCCCTGGTTTCTCTTCCTTTTCCCTCAGCAAAAGGGATTCCCTAAGCTGTAGCCTTGCACTTGGAATGTATAGAAAATTATGTTATTTCAGATACTCCAGTCTAACTCTCCTTTTAAAATAACCTGTGTCTCTTTCATGTTAGTGTTACCCTTGTAACACCAGCATATGTTCGTGTGCCAAGACTGCTAAATCACAATTGTAATAAATAAGAGGAACCTCAGAGAACACCAATAATTTCCTGTCAGTACAGGTTTATCCTGGAAGCACACTTCATTCACCTTTCAGTTGTTTCATCAGTCTTCATACCACTCGCTTTGCTGAAGTCATGTAGGTTTTCTGCATTTCTTCTGTCTATAAAAATCTTTTATATTTTTCCACATCAGCTCAGTTTGCCACATCCACCTTCCATGAAAATATACTTAGCATTTTGCTTATTCATTCTTATTTAGATCAGACTCATAACACAGATACCCAGATCACTTCACTTTCTTTGAATACAGAGCTTTTAGTTGCTACTCACTAGTGATATGGTACTCTATGCAGTTTGCTAGTTACTTAAAATTTTTACTCTGTCTGGTGCTTTCCTTTTTAAGCCACAGAAGAACATAGGCAATACCCAAATGGTTTAATATGCCTAAGCCTACTCCAGAAGTAAGGAAGGGTGTTCAGCCTGCAAAGACCTTACCTTCCTAGCCTCCTGCCTGCATCAGATATCCTTCAGTGACTCACAATAGAAGCCTTAAAACAAATTATACTCTTCAGCCTTTTCCCAGCCAGCATACCTAAGGCTGTTCTCAAAATATTTCCAAAGCACTTTACTGAGTTGTAGCTAAAGAGTCTCCTTGAAGTAAGTCCTAAGCTGTCTGGCAGTCATCCCCACTTTTCATGCTTGTTCGTGGCAGAGTTCATCTGATTGTAATTGCATATACTTTAAACGTACAGACAGCTGAGGTCCCATTTCACTTGTAGATTTGGCTTTTGCCATATTTACTCCTGGTAAATTATTGCTGTAAATGGAAAAAAAAAGTAAAGCTAATGAAATAATTCAGAGAAATAATTCAGGTTGGTACAATTAGACATAAATATTGAAAAATAAATGAAGTAAAATGATATATTAATAACATGCGGATCTGAAATACTGCAAGAAAGATTTCTTGGGAGAAGAAGTAGAAATGGGATTATCTGAGTGACTTTAAAATAATTTTTAAAAAAGGAACACACAACAGAGAATAACTCTTTATGTTGTGGAAAATGGTTACCTCTATTCTATAGCCCTGAAAATGACCATCTGATTTAAAGAGATGGAAGGGTTACTTAATTGTTCATTATTACTAGTGCTTGCACTGAGAGTAAAAGGAAACATCAAAAAAGAGTCCTTTTATGTGAAGATTAAAATTCCAATGATTTCATGTCTCATAAGGATTCTTTTACCTTTTCTTCCTCTCAATATCACTTATTTGTTGGGTATTGTCTAACATAAAAACTTATTTCTTCTCCCTGTGGAGCACACAAGAGTGCCTCAAGGAATTTAGCCAAAGTGAGACAGATGTGTTAAACAGATGGATGCCAAGGAAGTGGCTTGGTTTCTCAAAAAAGGGATGTGTAGGACTGCAGAGTAAGTGGAGCAGAGTCTTGGCTGGATTGCATTAGGTGGGGAGGCTTTTTGTCTTATTGTAAAGGACAGCTAGAAAACCATCTACTCTACGTTAATAAGTTGATGCCTTATTGTCAACTTCTCTGGCTATTCTAAGTGCATATTCCTCACACTAGCCCACTACTCAAAGCTGTTTTAATCAGTAAACAAGCACAAGGTGCTGCAATCTTATTTCAACCCTTAAATTTATTGGTCTAAACACAAATGCTCATCCTAAACAACTGACAGAGGTAGTAAACATACATTCTAGTCATATCAGAGTCTACCCTATGTTTCCCTCATCTGCCACATGCCTGGAACAAACGTGCACATACAGGTGCACAGACTATGCAGTGTCACATCCACAATATGCCTGCCAGTGCATGTCTGGGAACTTTAGGTTTACCACTTGTGAACTCCACGGTATTTGTATGGAACGGTATGAAGCAGTGGTGAAGTACAAAACCCAAGTTTTGGTCCAAAGAAGCGTCTGGGAGTTGCATTCCGCATTCAGTAGCCAAATGGTTTTAGTGAGCCACATAAGGTATCTTCCAAGTCATAACATCATTGGATTAAATTGCTGCTTCGAAGAGGTCCAATTATTGTCTATAAGGAATATAAAAATATTTCTTTTCTCACTTCAAATTCCCTACCAAGACTTGTTTATAAAAAGATGGATGTTCAATGTTTTATTGAAAATCAAGTCTTTTAAGAGTATGCCTAGTCTGCCACCTAATAATTTATCTTTCTCCAAAGCACTTTTCAAAATCCTGGATGTAGTCATGTATTCTTAGAAGCGGGATGAGTACTTCTTTTCCCAGGGTTTGCAAAACAAGTTCTGTGCCTCTTCAAATGTATGTGTCACAAGGCTGTTCCTGAAGTCTACTTCTTATTCTTAATGTAAAACTGAGGCAGTCTGATTTTTTCCTGGCAGCAAAATCTTTTGAGATAAGTCAGAAAAAGGAGTAGGCAAGGAATATGTTTATGTTAAGGTTTTTAGACATAAGATCTTGTAATTCACTACAAAAAATTAATGCCTGACCTTTTAGAGGTTACATCCTGATTTTTGAAACAGTGGAGTTGTACTGGATTGTTACTACAGCTTAATAAAACAAACCAGACATTTTCATTCTCAGACCATACCTACACATATAAATCAAAAGTTATTAATTCCAGTGTGAAAATACCCAGGAATCAGTTAGCCACATGCTCCTAATATTTCTATATCTTGACCTTTTTAAGAAAATACCAACTGGACTGCTTTCTACTGTCTTAGCCAAAAGTCTTTATTTCCTCCATAGGATAGCAGAGTGTGCTTTGATCTAGAGCAACACAGACTGTAGGTTTCAGCATCTTGGAAAGCACACATTTCTGACCATTGTCTACAGCAAGAATCATGGGGAAATAAAGGCTGTTGATAGTTTTTTTCTGAGTCTTTCCTCCTCCTCAGATGTATCAGTCACTTAATTATCACTAGCAGTTCCTTGCACCTGCACTTCACATCACATTTAGGTTCTGAAAAGAGAGGCAGGTTTAAAGAAGGGCAGCTAACCCAAAAATATCACATGTGAAGAGAAAATAAAGGAAGCAAATCCCACTTGCTGCAATCTCTGTAGTGAGTTCCCAGTTACGTCTTGGTAGTTATGTACAAGAACTACATCATGATTAGCAACTTTCCTTTTAATATCCAAGGTGTACAGGAATGTATATAGATATATATGTGTATATATAGAGGCCTTAATGAAGAGAAGCTTTGAATCAGCCAAAGCTTGTTCTAGTAATTATGTAGGACAGATATTGGTGACTGGTCAAGAAGGGGCAAAAAAAACATGAGAAGTGAAGCAATGGTATTTTCCAGTACTGATACAGAATAGGGTGGGACATAAGCCTTAAATTAAATTTGTAAAAGGTGGGACTCCCTGAAAATTGTTGAAGAATTCTCACAAGATTTGGTGAGGCAGAGCTTTGTTGGCCGGGCAGGAATTTTCCTTCTCCATTTTCTGACATGTAAACAGGAAATCCATGTACCTTAGAGCTGTAATACTTGTTATTCTGCAGCTTCTTCTACATGACTGTGTGAGATACCACAAGCAAGCATGACCAGCAGCATCAATGTGAACATCTCGGTGTGTTTTACCTTCTGTGTGAACAAAATAGGAAGCATGGGTTTTTGTTAGACTATATGAGTATATAACAGTTGTTGTCAGAGCCCCAAGTGGATTTTGAATGGGGAGCCAGGCTAATGGTAAAGTTGTAAACATCTCTGGATATAATTTGTGACTTACATTTCTTGTAGCAGCACACTTTTTACTTTCTTTTCCTCTTGTCCACTTTCATTTTCTTCCCTTCCCTGGGATCATTTCCCTGCCTCTCCCTCAAAGCTCTACTTTCTTGAAACCTCCCTGAAACCATAAACTTCGGTGCTACAGACTCCCCTACTTCCCTTCCTGCCCCCTTTTCCTGGTCTGTGCATTCCTAATCTTGTTCCAGGCTAACAGGTGAGAAAGGCCAGAAAAGAAACACAGTCAGAAAAGTTCATTGCTAATGCCTCAAAAGGAATATTCCCTCTTACATTCCTAGGTCTTTATATATTTTTGGATGTCTGCAATAGAAACAACAGGAGGCAATGGCTGGGCAGGCAGGAGCTGGGCATGAGCCCTTCAGACTAAAACAGAGGCAAACTACAAAGTTTGCCATCAGTTGCACTCTGTGGACCCAAGTGGTGGTCTACACTCAGTATGATTGTGTTTGAGACTGAGGTCTGACCACAAACCTCACACACTTTCCAGGTGCCTGAACATCTGCAGATCGCTCTATTCCAGCAACAGAGTTCTATAGATTCCTGTGTTTGTGTAAGTGGTCTTTCTAGACCTGCCAGCCCTTGTGGCTGGGCTAAAGAGCTCTGTCCCTGTATCATGCCTGAAACCATTCAGGTTTGAATTTTTCCCCTGACATACATGGTCTGGTTGAATTTCCTATGAACTAAGATTTCTTTAAATTTTAATAAACCATTTATTTTATAGCATTTTCTCTGGGATTTGCAGCAGATTCTAAAGTGTCGATTAACTTGACAGTAAAGCCCTTTCAAAAATAAAATAAAGCTTTATTTAAACAGTCAAATAATCATTTAAATTATAAATGAAGTGGAACTAAGATTATTCCCTGTATTTTCACTACTAGAACAGCTGAGAATTAATTGGATTGGTTTCTCTTCAAACTGATCAAGGGAGTTCTAAAATATCCTGCCTTAAATCTCCATTAAACAGTTTCAGATGTATTCAGCAGAGCCAGGCACTTAATTTCTAGCCTGCAGAAGTTCCACAAGGATTCTGGTACCCACAGAACACTGGAAAGATGTAGGTTTTCTTCTTGGAATTATTTTTGATAATGAGGCTGGCTTTCTTCCCTGGATATGGTTGACCAAATTAGAAGGAAAAATGTCTGTGTCTCACTCCTCAGAGATCTCCCCAAACTGTAAGAAAGTGAGCAGGTTGTTTCCTCAGTGCTAGTCAGTTGGAAATTGCTACTACGTACAGCACTGAAATAGGGATCATACAAAGAGCAGAAAAATGTCACAGTGAGATTTCTGGTCACTGAGGATTACAAAAGCCTTTTGTCCCAATCCAGAAACTAAAGAGCTTTCCCTGAGAGTTATATACATCTTATATACATCTTGTCTCTTCCATATTGAGTTATATGGGATTATTCCAGTTGCACAGCTGCAGTCCTTTATACAAGCAGTGCTGTCCTAAGGGACTTAGGCTCAATAAAAGACATTGGGCTGCCACAGACAGGTTAGTTTGTATGAGTTTATTTAGAACTTCTCTTCAGCTACCTACTGGAGAGATCAGAACGGGGAGGTTTTTTGTTTGTTTGTATAGTTCCTCATCTGTTTAGTTGGGTTTTTGTTTGTTTGTTTTAGTTTGGGTTTTGGGTTCTGTTTGTTTGGGGTTTTTTGGTTTTGTGTTTTTGGGATTTTTTTTAGAATTTATTTGTGCTTCAGGTGCTTTACAACTACTCCAAACTGTCTACACTAAATTACTGTTCCAACATTTTCTGCAAAGTCTGTAACTATGGGGGAACTTGTGAAATTTGTGAAATTAGAATCACTTTGTTTTGTAAGTCACAAACAGTCATTGATAGACTCATTAAAAAGTACAGATTTTGAAATATCTAAGTGTTCCTACTAATTTAAAAATGGCACTGCTTTATGATATCCAACATTTTAACTTACCACTCTTTATTCCTCTGTTCTAACATCAGTGTTCTAGAAGGTTCAACTAAAGCACCAAAATTATGGATTAGAGCTAAAACTATATCCCTTTTCCACCTTTTCCACCTTTATACCTTTGCTACATTAAGATATTGCCTCATTTGCAGCAAGTTACAGAAAATGTTGTAATACTTAGTGGTTCTTGTAATAGCCAGGCAGTACTGAGAGCTGTTTTACCTTTGGCTTTGAATTTCTTAGCATATTTCTGTTTGGAGACAGACACTCCAGAGGAATGTTTTCAGTATGCCATACTGGGAAATTTTTGTAAGTGCGTACACAATTATACCTCATTACAACAGTGGGAGTCGTTTGCCTGCCTGCTTTCTCAATCTTCATGCTGAAATGAGATTTCACTGTTATTTTTGGATTGATAAAAAAGGGGGAGGTTTATGCCAACATTATCTGTACTTAGAGGTATATATGCATCTATGACATTTTCCTATGTAAATGCTAAGTATCTAGTGAGAAAAGATATCAGCATCACATTAGAGAATTTCAACAACCACCTTATGACTCCAACTGCTGCATGTCTACAAGGTAATATTTTGTTGCATTCAGTTACTTACATTAAACTGCCTTTTATTTTGTTCATGAGACTCTGATGTAAACTGGTGTTTTTTAAGTCTCTCTGTGATTAAGTACCAAAAGAACAGTAGGGACTCATTTCAGTTGCCTAAATGCCATTTAGTGCCATTTGAAATGCTCTAGCATACCTGGGGCGTTCAGATGGGGCTGACAGCCGCAACATCGGATACAGAAGTACAGAAGTGCTGTTCTGGAATGAGACTTGAATGCCAGATGGCATACCCTAGAGCATCTCAATTGCTTCTAAAGGCCTATGTGTGTATAACTAGGAGGAGAATCCAGCGAACTTTAAGGTAGTAATTTAGTTTAAGCCCCTACCTAAAACTGATTCCTACATTCACAGTCACTGAAGAGAATTACAGAATCAGAATCACAGGATATTGAGTTGGAAGGGACAAGGATCATCAAGTCCAGCTCAGCCCTGCACAGGACCATTCCCAAGAATGACACCATATGCCTGAGAGTATCATCCAAACACTTCTTAAACTCTGGCAGTGTTGGTGCTGGTACCACTTCCCTGGAGAGCCTGTTCCAGTGCCCAACCACCCTCTGGGTGAAGAACCTTTTTCTAATATCCAATCTAAACCTGCCCTGACACAACTTCAGGCCATTCCCTTGGGTGCTGTCACTGGTCACCACAGAGAAGAGATCAGTGCCTGCCCCTCCTCCTTCGGTCTCAAGGAAGTTGTAGACTACAATGAGGTCTCCCCTCAGCCTCTTCTGCTCCTGAATTCCAATGTTGGCTGAACAGAACAAGTGCCCTCAGATGCTCCTCATACGGTTTCCCCTCAAGGCCCTCCTTTGGACACCCTCTAAGTGCTTTATATCTTTCTTATATTGCAGTGCCCAAAACTGCACACAATATTCAAGGTGAGGCCACCCCAGTGCAGAGCAGAGTGGTACAATCCCCTTTCTTGACCAGTTTGTGATGGTTTGCCTGATTCCCCCCAGGATGTCCTCTGGCATGTACTGGTTCACGGCATTAAACCTCTCCCAATGCACTTCCCTTTCTTGAAGTGCCTGAGATTTCTGCCATCCCCTTTCTGCAGCCTATCGAAGCCCTTCTGAATGATGGCACAACCACCTGGCCTATGAACCACTCCTCCCACTTTCATATTGTCTGTAAAATTCTTAAGGGTCCACTCTATCCTGTAACCTGGGTCATTAAGGAAGATGTTAAATGGTACTTGATCCAGTATTGACTGAGAGTAGAGAGGTCTTGGCTTTTTTTATCATATCCCTTGTTCCTTGAAGAATAGAAAGAATCTGGATGGTTAGCCTGGGCTGGGTAATATTTAGATGTAACCCCACCTTTCTTTTAGCAGGATTCTTTCACTTGGGGCCTGACACATGGATTTAAGTTAATTACCTAAGTTACATGGGCTGGAACCTTAGATTTGATTTTAAGCTGCAAGAGTGGCACTTGTATTAGAACTGTTTTCTCCTATGTACATCATGTCCTATTCAAATTTACCATGCTGTACACAGCTGTTACAGAGAACTAGAAACAGGAAGAGGAAAGGCCATCCTGTTTGTCATTCTGTTGCTGCCTAATCAATGTATCCACGGCCTTTTTGCTCTGCCTCAGGCTCCTATCAATCTGATGGATCTGGAACACTGCAGACAGTCAGGTGTAACTGTATTAGATGCAAAACACTGCTGAGAGGGGTAGATTTTAGTACAATAGCAAAGGCAAACAACATGCAGGGCACTCAAATATTATTGTGTAGGGCTTTTAAAGAAAAGGAAAATACAGGTTTTTATATGCACATGCAAGAGCAGAAACCATTACAAATTAATACAAGATCAAAATTTTTGTCAATCCCAAATAAAAAATGACAGACATTACAGCTGACTATGCTAGGACTCATGTTAAATTCTACCACACGGAAGCTGAACTATTTTACTGGTAGTTAGTTTTAATAAATAAAGGTGAATCTTCTGTTCCCACTAATTTATATCAGCTTGGATATTGAGCTAAATTGCATAACTCTGGCATTCAATAACCTTACTATTTGAATAAAAAAGGCTGCATGTTTTTTAAAGACATTAGCTGTATCTGTTTATGACTTGCCATGCGTATACCTATATCCAGCAAGCCTCATTTTGAAGAAGATGTCACAATACAAAGAGTATAGCTAGCTTTCACTGGCTTTGTTATATGCTGCAGATATCCTAAGATGTATGTAGTAGGTACACACATAAAATACTCTTTGTTTGCAAATAGGTAAGATTGTTGAGTTCATGGCATTCATTTCCCATTCCTGAAAGACTTCTTTATAAAAACAGAGAAGAAAAATACATGGGACTCTTGTTTCACCATAATTTTGCAGCTTCCAGCTGCTTCCCCAGGATCTCTGTACTGATGGGAAAAAAATAGTGCCTAAACAGGTGGTGGTAAATTGCACATATGCAATAGGAGAACTGCAGGAGATATCACAGATGTCATGTTTATGGTGCATGTGCAATGCCACTGATCTGCTGTGGCCACTAATCTTGACATGCCCAGCCTTCTGTGCCTACATAGACTGATTGGGTGACCCACATACAGAGCAAGACTCAACAAACATTAATATAAGGTTGCTTTTTGTACATGCACAGAACTGTGTAGGTGAGATTTATCTGTCTAGAACAATCATGCTTCCCAACCAGCACCGGGCCTATGGACTCTCTTACTCTGTGGGATGAACATTTCTGCCAAGTCAACATGCTGATTGCTGAAAAACTAGCGATTTTGTTTTCTGTAATTAAGGTCAAATACAGGACAGAAAACAAAAATTCACCCCATATTTCTCACTTAATACAAATGTGAAGGGTTGTCATTACTATCTCTCATGAACCAAAGCATGGTAACACAGAGTCACCTTCCTTTATGCAATATCTAGATACTCTGACACTTTTACTATTTTTCCCACAAATCAAAATGGCTTCTATCAGTTACTGATGCAATTCCTGTTCCTTAGTATTGACTCAGTGTTTTAACTCCTTTCCTAAAACACATACTTTTAGCCCAATATAAGAAAAGTCTTGATATGACTGAATGGAACAAACAGACAGCTATAATGAAAAGACATATCCACAACATATGATGCGCTTCAGACATAAACAAATGTGTGCCTGAGGGTTCTCTCTTTTCTAGCACTCCAACAGACTTCTTTGGGGAAAATCAGAACTTCTGTTTACTCTGCTTTTTTAGCTTTTTGAAATTATTCAGGCACATTAACAGTTACAATGCATTTGCCACATCACCTACAAGGAGCCAAGTGCCACTCCTGGAGAGTGCATTCAGAGTTGAATTCAGCCAGGTATACCAGTTGATGCCATAGTGTCCTTCTGGTCCCCAAAGAGATGGCTTTTCTGTGGCTCCTGTGTTCTACCTACTAATTTTGTGCAGAGTCTCAGATAACTTAGGACTTCTTAAAATAGGTCTAGACATCCGTGGATGGACAACACACTGAACCTACAGAGCAGGACACAGCAGCGCATTGCAGACTGTTCCATTTAGACATCTCAGTGTAGGTGTTTACACATGAGTTAAAGTTCCCATTAGAGTCAGCAAATAGCTGTAGTTTGTTTCAGTTGCTCAAACACAGCCATCTGGTGGAACATTAGTGTTCAAGACATACTCACAATGTTGGCAGATACTAGAGGGAAGACTTTTTGGAGGTTCTCTGGTTTTCTGGAGGAACATCTGGAAGCCAGGTTTGATAGCTGAGTTACAGGTGACTAAAGAGAGGATCAAAAGAGCCTTTCAGCACCTCAGAATACCCTGCCAGATTTTCAGATGCCACTTCAGAAGTCAGAGGTCAGTCGTTAATGATACATCAAACCTACAAGGCTCATGCAGATATCTTGGCAATCCTAGAATACCTGCAGGCTAGGTATGGAAGTCCCAAAGCCTATGGAATCCCAAATGAAATCTGATTTCTACATTTAGGCAACAGAATACAGACTCACAAAATATTCTGAGTTTGAAGGAAGCCCCAAAAATCATTGAGTCCAACTCTTAAGTGAATGGTCCATATGTGGATCAAACCCACAACCTTAGTGTTATTAGCACCATGCTCTAACCAACTGAGCCAATTTCAATACCTCTTCATTGACTCTGAGGTCATGACTTGTACATCTATTTCATGCATCATCACCTTTATTTAGGAAGCTAAGGAGGTGAATATCATCTACAACAGAGAATTATGTGAAACTGCAGTCTGTGATTTACATACCTCCAGGAAGGGCCTCTTTTTGGGGTGGATACTGCTGATCATGGGGTTGAGATCTATCCTGTGCTGATGATAATAGATACTTCTGCATTTGTTGGAGAGAAAGGGCTGGGAAATATCTTCCAGCTCTCTAAATGACACCCCTAGATTATATGAATACTCAGTCTCTGCTTTCTCTTTTTCTCCCATATGTGCCACCAAGCAAACACCAGATACTTCAGTCTGAATTACAGTGCCAACCCACAAAACAGAGCAAAACCAAGTGGAAAATAACATGCTCAGCTTTTATTCTACATGCATTTTAAAGTAAATAAAGTGCATGTCATCTACTCTTCAACCTTCAAATGCAGTGTAACTACCAGAGTATGCTCCCTGTGACTTGGTCATATCCCAGTCTTTTCCTCAAGTCAGGTAGATGAACATTTTAATATTTTTCATAATTTTCAAAAATGTTGCCATCTCCCACTTTAATACTCACAAAATAATTGTGATTCACAAAACAACTGTGATATATTCTTGTCACTCAGACATCATTGTGCACCAAAGTATTCTCACTGACATCCCCAGTATTAGCTATCTAGTAGTCTTAGGAAAGAGAGTAGCATGGAGCTTGGGGTTTTTTCAGACACGACTTTTTGCACAATACCATGGAGTGGGAAACTTAGAAGAGCTGTAAATTGGTCTTTGATTTTCAAATCTGCTCTGTGATGCCTGAGAAAAACAAAGAAGAATAAACCAGGAAAAACTCTGCCTTGATGCCTTCTATTTATTAAATCACAGCTAGATGAATACCCCATCCCATGGCTTTGCTTAGACCAAACTCACATTAAATTTCATTAGAGGTTTGTCTTGACTAAGGATTAGAGTCAAATCCTCTAAGGTATTTACATCTCTTGGAACTACCAGCACCCTCTGTTCTCACTGGATGCTGTGTGAAGGGATGTCACTCAGTCACGTGGAGAGACATGCAGAACAATGCAGGATTAAACCTTCAGAGCCTATAATTCTCCCCAAAATACTCCTAGAAGAGGTGCTACATTCAGTGTTGAAGTTGCTGTTATAGTTTCACTTTTTGACATGTATCCAAAGCACACTGCTTGTACAAGAGTGTTACCAAAGCCAACATGAAGGTCTTTGTTCCAGGTCATTCTTTCAAATCCAAGCAAATTTAGATGGAGCTTAGACACTGGTGCAACAAAGGCTACTTAACATCCTTGATGTTTTATCTTTGGGCTGCAGAAATGAAAAACTAGGTTAATATTTTAAGATAAAATGATGGAGAAAAGGTAGACCCTTTCCTATGTAAAGCACTTTCCTCACAAAATGTTTTGCATTGGGAGCCTCGTAATGATACAGAGAACACTGAGGATTGGGGTGTGAATCAGAAGACATTCAGGTTCTGCAATCGATTTAGAAAGAGAGCAGTCCAATATAAATACTATGGATTTCATTGTCTGCTCCCAGCCAATATTTTTACTCATGAAACATTGTTAGCACTGTAACAGGCAGAAGTGTTGAGCCAGATCCACAATCAGTGTAAATCAATACATCTCTACTAAACCACTGAGAAATGACTCTCATTTACAGCAGCTGGGAAACTAAACTAACTTTAAACATTAATATGTTTGGCCATGGAAAACTTTGTAAATACTGCTGCTAAGTGTTATACTGGTCTTAATAAAGAGCTATTTAAGTTATGATGACTATTTAACACAGCTTATATTTGAAAACATAACGGAAGAACACAGGCTTGTATGCACTTTAGTGAGTTTGTGCTTCATTCTGCCTGATGTGAGTTAGCCAGAGGAAAGGGTTACAGAACAGATGCATGCCAGCATGGAAGGAACATGGAGGAGTGATCCTTAGCACTGGCAAATTCAGTGCATCCTCTGCAGGTCACATCACATAAAGCAGGTGCAGCCACACAGCTGCAGAGACCTCTTCCTGTAGTCATGCCAAAGCTATTTCTGCCTTGGAGGTCTTTGGTTGATTTAAGTGGTGCAGTGGTTTCATGTAGTTGCTATGCGAAGACAGGATTTCAACTGTTAAAACAGAGAGAAACAGGATATTCCAGCATGCATTAGAGGTATTTAGTCTACTAAGGCATCTTCCTTGTAGATAGCACTACCTGAGATGGCAAATGTAGTATTATTTTAGTAATTTTAAATACAGGCAAAAAGAAGTGCGAACAGATATAGCTCCATCATAGATGTGTATCTTTGTAACCGATATATTTGAAACACTACCACCAGCAACTAGCAGCTTAAGTTTCTGCTGTTGCTTGTTCCATGGAGTTTGTCAAACATAATTATTTCAGACCTTGGCTGTCTCCTTCAGAAAAATCTGCCCTCCAACCACATAAAACCAACACTAGCCAAAGTGAGTCAACAAAACCTACCTTCTAAGTTCAGTGCTTGCCAAATTGGCAGGTTGTGAAAAAAAATAAAAAATAAAATCTCCATTTATACTAGAACCATGTGCACCTCCAATTACATTTTCTATGTAGACAATACACGTTGGTTTATTTGTTGAACTCACCAAATTGTAGAATCATAGAATGGCTTGTGTTGGAAGGGACCTTGAAGATCATCTAGTTCCAACCCCCCTGCCATGGTCATAGACACCATTCACTAGACCAGGTTGCTCGAAGCACCATGTAACCTGGCCTTGAGCACTTTCAAGGATGGGGCATCCACAGGTTCTCTGGGAAACTTGTGCCAGTGGCTCATCAGTCTCACAGTGAAGAATTTCTTCCTAGTGTCTAATATAAACCTACTCGCTGTGAGTTTGTAGTCATTACTCCTTGTTTTAACACTACATGCTCTTGTACAAAGTCCCTCTCTAGCCCTCTTATAGGCTCCCTTTAGGTACTGGAAGGCTGCTGTAAGTTCTTCCCAGAAGTCTTTTCTTCTTCATGCTGAAAAATCCCAGTTCTCTCAGCCTGTCATCACAGTAGAAGTGCTTCATTCCTCTGTTCATCTTTATGCCCCTACTCTGGACCTGCTCAAACAGGTTCACATCCTTCCTGTGCTGGAGACCCCAGAGCTGGATGCAGTACTCCAGGTGGGGTCTCACCAGAGCAGAGTAGAGGATCAGAATCACCCCACTTTGATATGCTGGCCACGCTGCTTTGGATGCAGCTCAGAACATGGCTGGCTTTCTGGGCTGCGACTGCACATTGCTGGCTAATGTTGACCTTCTTGTCAACCAACATTCCCGAGTCCTTCTCCTCAGGACTGCTCTCAATTTGTTATCCACCCAGCCTCTGTCTGTGGTTGGGATCGCACTAACTCGTGTGCATGACCTTGCACATGACCTTGTTAAGCATCATGAGGTTTACACAGGACTACCTCTCAAGACTACACAACAGCCATCCATTTATCTTTTCGCCTCTTTCAGAGTTTCACAAAGCAGTTATTTTCAGGGGAGGGGGTGGCACAGAATCTTAGACATGATTCTTAAGAAAGCTTTTAAACACAGTCCAAAACAAGTACACTTTTCTTCCCCCTATTATAAATTGCTTTACTGTTAACTGGCCCACAATTCAAAAAAATTCTGTTGTTAATTGGATCAAAGTTTTCTTGCAGGATTAATTTAGAGTCCTAACAAATCAATAGAAATCAGATCACAGCTGACTCTTGGGCAGAGTAACAATGGAATACAAAGCCTGAGCCAACTCTCAAAAAGCTGTCAATGCAGCCTCCAGGTTGGACACATCAGATTTGTCTGCTGTTAAAAATAGTTACGTGTTACTTAGGTGAACCTTGCAGTATTCTGCAGAATTGTCATGGTTCTGAGTCTAATCAGAGAAGAGATTTAGGATTTAAATACAAAACCAAGGAGGCATATTGAGGGTGCTGCGTTAGAGAAGAGAGGAAAGCATCCCTCAGGTTTATATCAGAGACAATCATGTGGCCAGGAAACCCTTCTTAAATAAACAACACAAGTCATTGCTATGTCTCACCAATCTAGAAATAAACCAATGACACTGTGAAATTTCCATTAGCTTTTACTAATCCTCATGCAATTAGCTGAACATTTTTAGCCAAAAATAGCTTTCCCATTTTGACTGTGGAAAAGACTATAGTGACAAAGCACATTCTCTTGAAAAATAATGCAATACATATTCAGAGTTATTTCAGTTCAAATTGACTTGTTTCATATTTTGCTTTATTCAGTCCCTCACATCTCACCTGTTTTCTATACAGCTTTTGCTGTAATATTCAACTGAACGGTGTCATTACAGTTGAATATTGAACCAAATCTAAACTTCATTCTGTCAGGGAGCACTATGGGAGCTACTTGTAAGAACACCCTGATGATGAACGAAATTTCTCTGTAGATCCTTGTCCTAGTTCTGGCTGAGATAGAGTTGAGTGACTGGCTGCTTGGTGCTGAGTTGCCAGCTGGGCTTAAACCACAAGAGTCCTTCATTCTGACTTTGTATGTGGATTGTGATTGTATAAACTTCTGTTATCAAAGTGCTGTAGAAGAGGACAGGAATTAAGTTTACAAAGAGTTCATTTGATATCATGACAACAGTGCCCAAGAAGGCATTCACATTCCTGAAGGACTCACCAAGAGTTCAGAAAGCTGGGCCCTAAATGTCATGCCTTCCAAAATAGAAGAGGTGTTAAAATAATTTTCAATTTTCCCTTTGCTCTGTCAAAGGGACTTACAGATAGAAGCAAGATTAGACCATTTTCTTTGCTTTTGCTTTTTACTTGACCTAAAAGGCCAGATCATTCCGAACACTTCCTTTGTTGTCTGCAAAAGACAACCACAATGTATCTGCTCCTCCTGTAAAACATGACAAAAATGCTACCCTAGTGTGATTAGCCTGCTATCAGTTTTCAGGCATCACAGTGACAAATCCTTAGCTTTCCTGTAATATTGTATTTCTCCTAAATAATCCTATCTGTATCATTTTGTCTAAATTAACTTGCCACCTATCCTCAAAGTTGCCTAGCACAAACATGTAAAGATTTACACAACCTACATTTAATTAAATTTAGGATTCAAGATAGCAACCACTTGTTCATTGTTCAGATGTGATCTAAGACACAAAGTCAATTTTTTTTACAGATTTATAAGGGCAGTTCCATAAGCACTGTTGTTACTAAAATTCTCCAATACAATTATTCTAAATGACTGTTTCAGCCATGCAGCTTTACAGTACTGCTATGGGTAACACTATCTTATCATTCAAGAAATTAGTAAAATATTTCCTTTTACCACAACCCCCTTGCTTTGTCTACTCTCCTTCCATTTTAAAGTGTGCCTCTTGATCAAAACAGCTGTTAAGCTACTCTACCTCCAACCTCAGATATTTTGGTTTTTCTAGAACTGAGAGGAGAAAAGTCTATGAGCTAGTGGTCTTATCCCTCCTTTTTGCCTTTTCCACCTCACCTGACTTTGGAGTACTGCAACATACAGGGTCTGTATCTGAGATCATTCTCTTGGTTTCCTTTAGGCTGTGGTGACTATAGTCAGTGGAAGCTCAGCACATTCCACCTTATCCTAATGTGGAGCTCTGACACAGAGGAGAAAGAAGCACTTGCTTCTCTCTGTTGACTCTGAAAGAAGGTTGCATAACTACCTCAGGTGAAGACTTTTACACAGTAGAAGCTTAAAATGAAGACTCCTAATGGGGCAAATGTGCTGGGTTTGATGTTTCCACAGAAGTTTATCACTGAGGTGTCTGAATATACAACCCCTTTCTGCTCATGATGATGTAGGTTTCTAGAGATATCTATATAGTTAAGGTAATAGTTAAAACTGTGTGGCTTCCACACTAGACTGTCTTGGGTTTCTTTGATGACTATACTCATAGCAAACCTGATCTTCCTTCAGTATCTTCAAAACCTGACTTCCTCGCTTCATTGGATTTCCTCAATGACAGATAATTATTTGAGTTATGATCTCTAACTTGCCAGCATTTCACAATCTATAAGGGATAGGTATTACATCCTACAAAAAAAAAGTCTGATTACTTCAGTGATTTGCCACTTACTGTTGACTTTTTAAAAGAAAGCTCTTCAGGTCAATGTCATGTAACAACTGCAATTACTTAAAAAAGAAAGAATGTAAACATGCAATATTGATCCACACAATTATCTATTTACAAAAAGACAGTTATTCTGAAAGAAACTGCGTAAGCTGAGAGAAGAGCAGAGTGACTTGGGAGCTGTTCTCATTAAGACAGCTCCTGTTATATTCTTATGTGTCACTCTCAATCATTCATTCATCTATTCATATTAGATACCCTTTATATTTTATTTTGGTTTTTCCTCACCATATCTGGAGTAAGATCATCCAGTTTTCTTTGTAAATGTCTGTTTCATGTCCTATGTAAGCCGCTGCAGTATAAGGTCTCTTAGCAAAAAAATTTAAAGATGATTCTCTTCTGGTATTCACAAGGAGGCAGAGCAGGGAAGAGGACTTACTCAATCGTGTGTAACGCTTTAATCATCTGTAATCAGAACAACTCTTGGCATGTTTTAAGTCAGTTGTGAGGGCATCTCATCAGCAAAATCAAGGTGACAAAACATCTCAATCTTCAGCACTAATATCGTTGGTTTTGAATTGATACTCCCCAATCACACATAGACACATAGCAGACGAATAAGTACTTTTCAATGACCTTCATCACGTTATAAAGATCTTGGTAGTCAATGTTAATCTGTTGCTGTTATCACTGTAAATCTGACTAAATTTGTGAATATCTCAGGAAAATAAATGCAAATACTTATTTACCTAACAAGACTATATAACAATGACGTTTTTAACTATGCATATGACTAAAAATAGATTTTCTTAATTTTAAGATGGAGTGCTCTTCTTAGCAGAAATGTTCATAAACTAAATCTGAAAGCTGACATAATAGTTTAGAACATTATTGAATCAGCAGAGACATGCTGTACACCCACTAACATCAAGTTTCCATCTCACTGCCACCAGCTAATAAAAATCTCTCAGTGTCTTGTACTTCTGAATCTTAATAGCCCCCAGGTGTTGGGTTGGGAGAAAGCATGTAGGAGGGAGCAAAATGTTGCTCCTTCCACTATCTTGAACCTAATTCTTCATAGACCTTAACAAGCATACTGTTGATTTTAGGGCACTCAATTTCGATAGACATTCAGTCTAATTCTCTACAATAAAATGAAGACATTAAGAAATAAAATAATCAAACAGGCTTCAAGGTAAGGACAGAAAAGTGACATCCTGACAAATGCTCTACCAGGTAGATGAGACAAAATACCTCTATTAGCCCCGAAAGCAGCCAGCTGGAGTCTTTGTTGTGCTCACATATCATACAATGACAGGCACTGGCTTTGGGCTATATAATGTCAGCCTCCTGCAGCTGGAATTTTTTGTAAGTCCAAAACAAGACCTTTTTCTTAGCATTTTTGAAAGGATTATCTCCCCACTATCCTTTACAACAATAGTTGCATTATTTTCATTGGCAATTAGAAGTGACAATGAATGATTTTTATTCAAGCAACAACCAAGTGTAAAAACAAAGGAAGATGCTACGTATTTTGCTGAAGATAATATTAATACCAAAACTTTGTTATGTTTTTGTAAAATACCATGTTTTTATACTACACCATAGCATTTCTTTTTTTTTTATTTTTTTTTTTTTTTTTTTTAAGACAAAAAACTTTATAATGCCAACACAGAAGTAGATTTTCAGAATGTTATTAATTTAGATTTTGGGATGTTTAAGAGGTTCTGCAAAAATGAAAATCACAGAGCATCCCTGATGCATCAGCCCAGCACTCTCACTCTCTACTTCTGTGCCTGGTTCTAGATGAGAGACACTTACACCAATAGGTAGGGTCTTCCTGTCCTTCACGACTAGAACAACCAAAGTGGTATAGAACTTCCCCATTCTAACAATGACATGCTGTGCTGGGAATAACTACATGTCCTATAACCAGCACCTTCAATCCAGTGCCTGGAATGATAGTTATTGCCCTGTGAAATGCAGTGAGCTTCTAATGCTCTATTAAGAGATTGGTGTTAAGATAGGAAATTTTTATTTCCCAAGCAAAACATGGAGAAATCACCTCCTCACGAGGGTTGCTTTGCTTTTTTGCATCCCTCAGATTATCTCCCTCCTTCAGTCTGTCTTTAGCCATCTTTTCCAGCCATCAGTAAGGAGAGATGTGAGAACCGGTGAGAGCATGTGACTTCTCTAAAGCCTGTAGGCTACCAAGCACAAGGAAAAGGTAGTGGGAGGGAACTAGTCTCTCCCTTCTAAGGGAGAGGCAGCCCATTAATAACAGTACCTGCTTTGTCTACTATGCATTTGAATGAAGAGTGAACAGAAAATATCCTGGTTTAAGTGTTCACTTGAATCTTGGGTAGGTATATGAGACCAACAGGGAGATCTGTTTTGCTGCTCTGTTATGCTGCTCTCGAAGGAGATCCAGTAATAGGGCAGTGTCATTAACCACTGAGACTGTTTTAAAACATGAACTACAAGAAGTTCCCCAAATCTTGCTGCTCTGGATGTAGATTCTGCTGTGTAAAAGATTTCCTTATTTTGCTGATGTTCAGTGACTTTGCTGCTGTCTTGTAGTGAGTAACAGCTTCTCTAAACCCAAAGGTTCTGGGAAAATTCAGTTGTAGTTTTGTGTTGGTATCTGGGGCTAACACTGTTTGGTGAAATTACTGACTCCTGACTACTTGTCTCACTGTACCTTGTAGGGAGAGGGTTTAAAGTAGTTCAATATACTTCATAATATCTACAAAGCAGCTGCTGAAAAAAAAGGAGAAACAAAGGGAGCCAAAACAAACATTCTGGTATAGATGGACATGAATATTCCTGCATCTACCCCTCTCCTCAGAAAATACAGGGAAGGAAAGCCACTCCACCACTACATTAATCAAGAGCAGAGGTCATGGCAATGCAGAATTGACATAATAGGCATGTTTAAGTGTCTTGATTTGTCTTAGTCCAGCCATGAGATCAATAAATAAAGTGAAAAATGAGTACACAAAGCAAACCTGATTCTGTAAGTAGAAATACACCAGCCCTGTGGCACATTACCACTCTCAACATGAAATGATTTAATATTTCTCAACAGTATCCTGTCTTTGTTTACCTTACAGCAAATACTGGAGTGAGGAAAGGAGAGTTTGTATGAGAATGATTCATAGGCCTGGGATTCCCAGCCCATTTTGCTGTGCTCACCTGCTAGCCACCTTCAGGAATTCCAGCCATTCTGGGAACTTACTATCACTTCCTTTTAAACTTGTATGAGGGAACTACTGCTTGTGAAAAGAGGGAAAATGATAACATTTCAGATTAAAACGTCTCATTTTGAACAAAGATAAGACAATACTGAACCTACTTATTTTACTCTGTCATTTGCATCACTCTGGACTTCCAAATAGCTACAGCAGTGTCCTTTTCTTTACAACACATATTTTTGATCTAGTGTAACTAATAATGAAGTGATACCGCTTGCATTATCATGGAGAATTTTATATAATAACTCCATTATGTTGTAAACAATACAAAGTTAAAAAAGGTTTTCTAATCAAACATTTTAAATGCTATTAAAGAAGACACAAAAAATCCCGCAAAACTTTACTGGATTGAACAGACTTCCAGAGTATTTTACATACCATTCACCACCACCACCACCTCCCCACCCCCCCCGCCCCTGCAAAAATCTGTTACTGCTAAAATATTGACATACAGTACACAAATATTTTAGTTCACATTATTCATAAGCTGTTTGCTCAATGGGAGCATTCAGCTACACATCTATGAATAAGGAACTTAGTCAAGAGTTATCTTATTCAGTACTGATTTAAAAAAGAAAACAACCATTAAATTAAATTAAATGTAATTTCCTTGGCTAATTTGTGCCATTAGATGGAAAATGTTAGAATAAACTCAATAAGAGCAATTTCATCAATATTATTTCCTTGTGTTGCAAGGCATGGGTTTACAGTTCTGCTGTTTGGAACTAGTTGATAATTTGCATTTCATGCATGACATCCTCATCAAGAATGACTGCTATAATTTATATCCAGGGATGTGCTGCATTAGTGTAAATAGAAATAACGTGAGTTTATTTGCTGTTGCTTCGTGTACTCACTGATCTATGCATGCTACATTTTTGTACTAAATTTCTTGTGCTTGCACTGCAACTGGGTTGGCTCATTAAAGGACAGAAAAGTCAGGGGGCTTAACCTGAACACCATGAACAAGGTTTTTATTGTGCTCAGAAATTTTGCTTTTGCTTCAGTTGTTGCCCCCAGCATTTCAGCCTTACGAGTGGCAATAATCATGAAAGCACTAGTTTAAATAAGGTAGCATCTGAAGCTATTTCAAAGGCCTTGTTTCACAGACCAACACCAACAGATCATCTAAAGCCCATCTTCACTAGGGAGCTTGGACTTGATATATGAATACTGCTAGTGAATGAGAATACAGTGATAGTAGTGGCAGCGGGGTATTCAAGGGTTATTTATCATATTTGTTCGAGTGTCTTTGAACTCTCACCTTTGTTGTCTTCCAGTCACTTGGTCATAACAATATTCCCAATGTCCTTTTCGAAATGTAACAATATTACTATACAGAATGTTCAATTAATTTTGCTCAGTACAAAAATGCAGCATACGAGGTCAAATGTCTGCATAACCTACAGTCAATATTTATCAATGTCTTAAACTCTGAACAGGGAAGGAAAGAAAGTTATTAAGAGCCAAAAAGAAATTAGTGTGATATTTCCCTCTTTCTTATCTTTTCTACCTAATAATCCCTGCAAAGACAAATTGTCTTTGGAGATTATTTTATTTGAACTCTAAACCTTCCACTGAAAGCTGAGCTTTAGTTACAAAGGAATTCCATTTTCTCTTATGCTGACTGATTTCTCGGGCAGAATGTGAAAGGATTTCACTATTTCCTCCTGATCCTAATAATGCTTTACCTATCACCTCTCTAGATCTTTTATTAATCTTTCACTTCACTATACATTTGAAATATCTTAATCTATGTGTTTGAAATACAATGTGCAAACATCATTAAGACTTCAATATTCTCTCTTTTGCACTACTAATGCAGAAGTTAGGCGGTAGGGACCAGATGAAGCACTAATCCCCAGAGATCCTGCTGGACAACTCCTTCTATGTAATGAATTTCTGTTTGACATCATCCTTTGTCCACTATCACCTGTTTTGGTTTTTTTTCACTTTAAAATGTTTATAGCCAAGCCAGTTTAAATTAGTTTTTATAAGGAGACCCTGGGAGATGCTTCATTGAGTGTTCTCCCTCTTCTCTCCAGTTGTGGAGGACAGTGATAGAATGACTTTGATGGACACCTGACATCCAGCCAGTGACAAGCCACTACACCAGTCTAACACAAAGCCTGTCACATTTAAAGAGATAAAAAAATAGGGGCTCCTGGGTTCCAGCGTCCAGGTGCAGGATCCCCAGGGCACGACTGAATGGGTGCATTCCCCTTTGACTAACATAATGGGATGGTGGCCAAACATCTTGGTCCTAAACTTGGGCCCGGGCCAATTTCACAGCCTAGACTGCTCCTGCCACTCAAATACAAAAAGTAGTTCAAGCCTGACTAAAAGACTGTGTATAAGGGACAACTGCCTGAAAAAGAGGGTTGAGGACTTACAGGCTTTCAGTTAATGTTATAGACTGAAAATCTCTAATCCCATGCTCAGCCCAGCAAGGACACAAGACCAGTGATGGAAGCTGACCCATAACAGTAAGGATGTTCATTAGTGACTTCCACTTTGGCTTATGGGCTTGCAGTTCATTTTTCATAGAAAAATCTAGAAATTATGCATATTGCTAGAGGCTAAAAACTGAAGCTCTTTTTATTTATCATAATCAGTTCGTTTTCTGTTTTTAAATGACCTTTAAGCTATAGCCCTAAAAGTAATTCAGAGTTCTTTTTTAATCTGTCAGTCTCTCAGTTATTTTTCAATGCTATGTCATGAAAACAATATCAGCTTTGTAACACAAAAAATCCCCAAACAAAGAGTCAAACTGACTAATAAACATACCTGAAACAGACTAGATACAAGCTGGGCAATGTTGTAGTCTGCAGTGTTTGTACTCATAATCAGTTTTGATCCAGCACACTTTGTTGGCAATACATGTAGGTCCTATTAAACTCAAACTAAATCCATGGAGACCCGTTTGGGTGTCAGAACTGTTTAGAAGCAGTTTAAAGGAAAATATTTTACTGTTAATGTTCACGTGTCCATGACTTCATAAGGTCTCAAATTTGGGTAACATACAGAAACACCTGATTCTTCATTTGTGTAAACTCCTCTTGTCTATCAAAGGATGTGTGTACTTCTCATATTTCTGCACTGTGCAGCTGAGTTTTTTTTTTTCTGGGAATGTTGTAAAGAGTCAGGGCTTGTGCAGCACAGGCCATATGCTTGGTCTATACCACACACAAGAAAAATAGTAGCTAAACATCTTCCATCTAATTTTGTACTGGAAGCTGTAAATATAATGTTCCTATGTTGCAAAGTCTCAGGGTCTCTTGGACTCACATGGATCCGGCACAGGTTTCTCTGTTCTAGTGCACTAGATAACCTGGGTCTCAAGGACACAACTGAAGGGAAACATGGACCTGACTGTGTTTCTAGTGGCTACAGGTCTAAACATTCTTACTAATGTGTTGGGGTTTTTTTAATAAAAAAAGCTACTTCAGATTCCAAATCTTTAACATAACAAATATTTACTAAAAATAGGACATCTGTTTTTTACAGTTTTGTGTATCTTTCACAATTTATGTACTTTCATCATCAAGATGTTTCTTAACATATTGCACACCATATGCTTCCTTAACACCACAGTCATCCTTAGTGAAGATCATCTTCCCACATGCTCCAATATTATTAGAATCTAATGTAAAATTAATTTTTTTAGGTGAAATAAGTATTCTTTTTAGCAAAAAATCTAAACCAAATCAACAACAGAATTAAAGGCTGAATTTAATTTTTTTAAACTTTTTCCTTTTTTGAATTACAAGTAACTGAATGGAGAAATTGTTTTATCAATAAAACGGACATATTAAATTCTTCTTGTGGATTACAAAAGAGATAGGTAAGAAGAAAAATGAAAGTGTACAAAAGAATAACATGTTCAGGCTTGAAAGCTAAGTTCAGTCAACAAAATTAAGGAGAGAAGAAAAGTTGATAGAATATTTTTTTCTACATTTGTCTTTGAAATGGAGTAACTGTAGCCACCCTAAGGTTCTGAAATGCAAAGGATGCAAAGTAGGATTTACCATTTCTCTGCTATCGATGGCATGCAAAGCAAACTTATTTAATCATGAAAAAGAGTATTGGAAGGGTATTGCATCTGTTGCTGCAGAGCCTACATTCATCTCTAACTGTTAGACAAATATATCCCACATGTGCCTACAGATGGGTGTCTTGCACTCTTATCTGAAGTATTGGCACCATTGCCTGACATTGAATATAATATACCTGTGGTTAGAGCTGACATGAAAATTCATACATAATGGTCATGAAAAAGCTAGACAAACATACAATATGGAAATTCCCACAGACTTCAGTGATTTAACTCTCACAGTACTATTCTTTCTTAAACAGCCTTATTTTCTATCCTTTTAACATGGTGCAATTCACTTTTATTTAGAGGTTATCTGACACAGAGTCATTGACAGTAGAATGAATGCTATATTCTAATTCTTTATCTGCTTTCACAATACCTGGTGATAAAATAATTAGAAAAGATTCAAAGGATAAAAAAGCTTGTGGGAAATAAATGTTATCCATGTTGGGACATCACATATAATTTCAAATGAAAGAGGATTTTTAAAAACTGGATGTAACTTGTCCACATAAATTCAACTCTGTTTTGTGAACATAGATTTGGCTATCCTGATTACACTGTTAATAATACATTTTATAAATACAGGAGACTGAAAACAAAATGGTAGTGAGGGGCAGCTGTATGTCGATACAAGTTACTTGATGTGTGCTTTGGACCACTCCTCCCCTCTGTTTCCCTATCTAAATGAAAGAGGTAATAGTACCACTAAGTGTGTACAGGTTAGTACATCTACACAGTGTAACACTGTGCATGATAGAAACACCTGCACTGGAATTAACCAGATGAGACACAGGCCTAGCCTAAGCATACTAGAAGAAGTGTATCAGCTTAGTGCAAAGTTGTCAGAATAAGACCATAAATTTTGTTCCCTTGGACCCCTTTGAAATTACCAGTCTGTATTTAATTGCCCACAAATTTTGCATTCTAGAAATGCCCTAAATTGTTTGGGTTCACTCTGTTTGTGGTATAACTTTTGTGGCTTTGCTGTAGAGAAACAAAATATTTCATGAGATGTGAAGGAAGAGGAGGGAGTGATCATCTTCTGACACATGGTTGTCCATACCCCTCTGCAGAAATTCTCCACTTGCCAGCACAAGGTGTCTCTGTGTACCCTTTTGTCCAAGCTGGCCGTGATTTATGCCATCAGGAAATAATAGACAACACACTGGATTACCAGTAGCCCATTGGAATAAAAGGAAATTTTGACTGTCCAGAGATACGTGTTGTATTTGCAGCCATGTATATGCAAATAAAACCCAATTAAGGCTTTGGAAAAACAGTATATGTTTCTTTGTGTCTTTAGTAGACATAATTGTGTTTGGATGCTAGACATAAAAATAAAATAAAAATTAAATAGCCTATCTTAATACGAAAATGTTACATGGTTTCATAAAAGAGGTAATAAGAGCAATTATCCTCTTAGTGAATTTATGTGTTCTGCTTAAATGTTTGCAGCCCAAGTAATTTAGGCCAGTTTTGCAGCTACCAACTTTAGATGTTAATAAGTCTAACTATATTTTACACATTTGTGGAGTTAATATAGGAAAATTCTGCATATTTGGCAGTGCTAGAACCCAGCTGTGAGTGATGTAAGGGAACCAAGTGCCCAGTATACCTAGGATGATTAATATATAATTAATTAATAGAGTTTATGGATACAGATAAATTAAAGTGTTTACTAATAAAAGTAACACTTCAGAATTTAAATTGAATTTTTGGAAAAGTATCTCTGATATATGTTCTTAGTTTGTCTCTTCTGGACCAAAAGGATTGTGAGCGTGACAGTGAATTGCTGAGTTTTTCTGTTAGAAAGCTGGTTTCCTTGTTTTAGTTGAGCCAAACTACAACAAAAGAGATAATTAGATTTTGCTGCTGTTACTGAATGAGCACACACTGCTCATTAACATTTTTCACGTGAGTGTTCAGATGGACAGGCCATTTTAAAACAATTCTTAGGCATGACCTTAAGAGTTGGAATCTGCTGCTTCTGTGAAGGTCTCTAGCACTGTGTGAGGTGCTCCACAGTTTCTGAGATATCCACACAGAGATGGAAAACTCAGTACAGCATCTTCCTGGAGCTGGAGCTGAGGAACTGCAGGGAGGTAACCAAAGACAAGGGCAAGCGTTTCCCTCTGTCATCACTGAGGTAACTATTGAAGACACCAGCAAAGGCCAGAGGGCAGTGCAGCACCTTCCCAGTGCCCCCAAGGGAAAAGCTGCCTCTTCACTAATAAACTTAGTCCTGTCTCTGGCACAGACCACAGAGAGATGTGCATCTGTATGGCTGAACTCTTTCATTCTCCAGAAGAAGGTCGTGGCCTGAAAGCTTTCCATGGTGAAGGGCTGCTGGCCAGGCCCACCTCCTGCAGTGCTGATGAAAGATTTGGGGGTACAGCCAAAAAGTGGCCGTGCAGACAGCCGCGTCCAGGCCTGAGGGGGCATCCAGTCAGGCAAGCGCAGTTTCCCTGAGCAGAGTGGCTGATGGCTGTGGTGGGGCAAGACGGCACCGCAGCACCCCCAGAAAAACTCCTCTATCCCTTCCCCAGCACCACAGTGACCATGGGAGGACAACACCCCTGGCAGCCCCTGCACTCACATGCAAGCCACGGCTCCCAGAAACCCACCCACTGGTCCAACAATGGAACTGTGTCCCCGCGCCCTGGGCTCCCCATCGTCTCGCTCCAGTGTGAACTCTGCAGATGGCACCGTGCCATGCAATGTGTTGCTGGTCACCCCAGTGCTGGGCATCCAGCCTCCACCCAGCCTGCCCTCCTTCCTGCTGCCAGGGCAGGAGCCCTTTGGAGCCCTCTCCAGGACCGGGGCTGTTTGGGATACCAGGGCCTCGCAGTTTGGGGTGCTGCCACCCCCTCTCCCTGCTGCAGGAGGCTGGTGGACAGGGCACCTGGGACAAGTGGCCCTGGCATTGCTGGCCTCAGGTGGGCAGCAGGTCCTGCTGTCTGGGGACTGCCCGACTGGCCTCTGCAGGTGCCCAGAAAACCACAAGCCAGCTCAGGGTACGGGTGGTGAGGAAAGCAAGAGAGCTGGAGGGGGAACATGCAGGGTTGGCTGGCATGATGGAGCAGGAGGGAATGGGTGAGCAAGACCCACAAACACATTGCTTCAAGCGAAAGTGGGAATTCAGCTTCTGGTAAGCTCTGCCTTCATAGACGAGCCATTCTGGGGCTGTGATAAACTCATACCTGATCTTACAGGAGTGCATGTCCAGAACAGACTTGGTTTCAGAACTATGGCAAGCTCTTGTCACCAGGACTTCTGTCAGATGGGCTGGGGCTTCTTGGCTTTGATGTAGCCTGGAGGCTTCAATCAAGAGTGTAATATAAATGAGGGAGGAATTAATTAGGGAAACTGGTAAGGAATGTTAGGAAAGCCTTCATCAACAAGGGGAGTGCCATGGCGCCTTACCACTCTATGTTTGCTCTATCTGCACCTTGCTGGGTGGGAGGGAGCAATAGTATTTTTTAATATTTTTATTTTGCTAAATGTAATTTTGTAACATGAAACAAACACTGTGGGGGTGATTTTTGTTTCTGGCTGCAGCAGTCACCTTGCTACCAAACAAGATTTTTATACAGACCAATGTGTCAATATACTCCTTACCTATGATGTGTCAGGCCCTGCTTAAACAAAAGCTCACTCTGAGTGTACAGTAGCTCAAGTTTCAGCTCTTTCACCTTTGGTATTCCCACAGCTGCAATGTAAGCTTTCTTGTTCAAATTGTTCTGTAAGCAAATTGTGACATTACTCATCTTTCCAGTCCTGAGGTTTTTTTCCTGTGCAAAAAGTATTTTTATTTGATTGCAAGTTCTGTCATCTTTAATACATTTTTGTGTTTGAAATTTAAAAAGTCTAGCTGTGGCTTACTTTTCTTATAGTTCCACAATGGTTCATGAGTAAGATATTAGTAACAAAAAAGCTGGAATGAATGAGAGATATATTCATCTGGTATCTGCTATGTCAAATGATTCATTAGTAATTTTTCCTGTATGTTTAATAACATCGTGTTGCGTTGCCACATATGCATGTCCCCTTTTGGAATAAAAGCATGTTGGGTATGTGGATGATGCTATGAACTTTGTGTAAGTTATGAGCTGTGTGTTATAATTGATCTGCTTGGTCACGTTTAAAGGCTGAACAGCCAACAAACTTTGAACTCTTTGTAGCTACTAACCTATCATAGAAACAGAGATGAAAGAGAAAGAGTAACTTGCTGTCTCATTTGCCAAAACCCTTGCTATGTAAAATAAAGAAGAATCAGCCGTGCATTTTTTTTCCTCTGATGAGAAATGTGTGTGGAAGGATGGAGAGACATGAAAGGTCTCAATCAACCTCACATTACTACTCTTCTGGATTAATGGAGATTCAGTGACAATGTTTTATTGGGGGTTTTTAGGTGGGTTTGAATTAAAAAAATCATTGAAGTTGCACTAAACACCATCACCTTCCTAAAGAATAATGCTGTTTTCAAACTTCTAAGATTTAGGAGACCAAGAGCAGCAAATACCAAGCACCAAATAAATCTCCACTCTAAAAAAAGTTAAAGCATTACTTTTTGTTATTAATAGCTAAGCTATGGAGACATATAGTGGAACTGTGATAAGATATACAACCTGAAGGATGTATTCCTATAATCTTAAATGGGCTGTGAGCATGCTTAGATTATTCTCATTCATCCCTGTTTGTTTTCCAGACATGCATAGAGAAGACCTAGCCTTCTGCTTTAAGGACAATTTATTTAATCAAAGAAGGCACACAGCAAAGTTATTGAGTTCAGGGGGCACTAGATAGTGAGAAAAATATTTAAAACAGTCTTGTGAATTCCTTTCGCACATTGATATTCAACCTGTGCACCAAAAACCTTCACCAGACATATTTATGAGATTTTGAAAAAATTCTGTTTGCAGAGCAAAGTAGTAAGATTTGGGATTTTCTTGTCATTCAGGTGTGTCTCAATTAATTTTGTTAATTCTTTGCTGTTTTCCATGCCTGTAACAAAGGTAGGAGAAGTGAGCAACTTAAGCTGCACATGCCAAATATAATTTTAAAGAAGCATGAATAATTACTAGTGTATGGTCTATATAAACATTACAACACAGTTGAATGTAGCTGAAAAATAGGAAAATACTGTACTTAATATTATGCATATCTGTGCCTTCATGTTTGTTTGATACTATGCAAAAATTTATCATAGCCTCTGAGGAAAGATTCCACATGGCAGCATAAAAGTATCCATTCAGCTTTTTCAAGCCCCCTTCATAACACCAAACCTGAAAGAGCCATTCTTCCACAAGTAGCTCAAGAATGGCCAAAGGTAAGACGCAGTTTGGCTACTAAAGCCAAACTGTGTCTTAAAGCCTCAGCCGAGGAGAGTAACTTTCTCCCCTTTTGGCCTGCACACTGCAAAATCAGAGACTCCCTCACAGACACAACCTGAAATGCTTTTTCAGTGTGAAAGGTCCTGTGTTGCCAGGGTAGTGGATACATAAGAGACAAAGGAAGAATCAACATGGATTTTATGAAGTTAAATCGTTCCTCAAAATTATTGGAGGGTAGAAAACAGAGGACTGGAGTACGAAGAAAATCAACTGAGGAGTTTCTCAGAGATCTGCTCTGGGACCATTTCATTTGACATGTTCCTTAAGTGTTGAAATGTTTTGAGTTGTATCTCAGAGTCTTTGATGTTTTTTGAAAGCATTTGGATTTCTAACAAAGAAAGAGCCAAATAAATTTACGTAGCCAGGAGTCTTCATCATAAAAAAACAGATAACTAAGGGAGAAAATAGTACAGGTGTTTGTTATCATATGTAACTTAGAAAAGATGACTAAATCTTGATTGCTCAATGTTGTCTTCTACCAACAGTAGCAGTACTAACTGAAGATAGGTAGCAAATTCAATGCAAACAGAACAAGGTTATTCTTCACATGACTTTCAGTTATTTGTGGAACTCTTGAAATGCTCACATGAAATTAATGTGTATGCTAATGTTGATAAGAATCAGTTTTGAAATGAGACCAACTAGCAATAAGAGTGTAACTGATCTTGAAACCCTAAATTTGATACTACTTTTATTGTTTTAATCAGCTTCAGATACTAGCATACATTTAGTCAGCCCAACATGTAAGTATGAGTAAAAGCAGAATCTTAGTTTCTACAGTAAACATAAGTACAGTAGATGTAAGAAAAACTTAATTATCCTTAATCCTCAAGACTAGACAGTAACTTGTTCTGAAGTTTTTCTGTATATGGAGGTTGAGCAAGTTGATTATTCATTCACTATTTTTCTTTCTTCCTAGAGGTATGTGCATTACATATGAGCACATCACATATATCATGTCAAAACCAGTCTGTGCTTTGGATTAACCATATCTGGCAAGTTTAATTCTCTTGCATCCTTGGCAATCATGCTAAGTTAGTCCCCAATATTTGCCACAAATTGGAGCTCCATGACACATCATGCATATATAAACACAATCTTTCCCCTACAAATATAAATATTCTCAAAATAGAAGATGAACTTTGGTTAGACTATATCCTCAGCTTTCTCATTTATTAACCAATGGGGGGAATTGGTTAGACTATATCCTCAGCTTTCTCATTTATTAACCAATGGGGGGAATCATTACAGCTTAAAAGGATTGGTGGT
>JAWWEW010000001.1:67300631-67353425 GCA_035583185.1 Anabacerthia variegaticeps
TTGGTTAGACTATATCCTCAGCTTTCTCATTTATTAACCAATGGGGGGAATCATTACAGCTTAAAAGGATTGGTGGTTTTTCCTCATTATGACTAAAAAATGCAGAAAGTACAAAACCCCCTGAAGTTTATATGTTTCCATTTTTAAATTTTAAATATTTTAAATTCAAGTAAAAATGTGAAAAAAAATTAAAAGTCTGAAATCTTGAAAACAGAGCAAGTGAAATAAGTATGCTGCTGTTCCATGGCATCTTTTTTTGAAACTTTGAAAGCACCATGGCTTGTATTTTGGGAAGGTTGAGTCAGTTTTAATGATAACAGAACCAGTTTATACTGTTTTTTGTTTTTAACTGAATATAAAGAAACCAAAAAAAAAAAAAAAGCAGTACTTTAGCCTGTGCTCTTTCTAGAAAGTAATAGGCTTACTTTCCAAAGACTGTATTTTCTTTTTTTTTTTTCCTTTCCCTAAGAGAGAGTGAAGTCTATTCCCACCTCCTAAATGTGCGTGCTTATTCTAGCCTGCATTTTAATGAATTAGAAAATGTATGTTGTTCAGCTTGGCAATGTTTTAATGTATCAGTCAATATTGTTACTCTTTTTCTGTTCTATTTTGAGTTCAGTGAACAATTATAGTGGAAGTCTACATACATTCTTCTGTTGTAAAGAATGTAGTGCTTAGCTCAGCATTAAGCAAAAAATGAGTCCTTTTTTGTACATAGCAGAACACCTTAGTCCAAGTCTAAGACAGGAGGAATACATTACAGCTGAGAAATCTCTGTATACAATTAGTAGAAAAATTCCCATTAGATTCTGGGTAGATATGTGTTTCTATTTTAAATAAAGTGTCTTCTAGATTTTGAAATTAAATGAATCAAAGAGATCCCTCCTGTTCCCTAAAGGATTGCATCATGTTATCAGTGTGGTTTCAGCTTTATGTAATGCACTTATCCTCTGAATTTCACTCAGTTGTCACAGCTTCACTGTAAAATTGTGCCATATTCAACTTTTCTGAAGTTACATACTCTCTAATTTTTTTTTGGTAGTTTGGAGAAAGCTGCTTCTCACAGAATAAGAATTTTTGCAGTATGAGGGACAGATTATCTGTACTTGGTATGTGTTTGGTAAACATCCATTGTCTAGACCTGCATGTACAGAAATAGATAGTGGCCCCAGAAACTTCTCTTTTTTTATAAAAGGTTACTGTGGTTACTGTGTTTAGAAACCATGGCTCATGCTTGGAAATATATGTAAGCAGTCTGTGAGCTGCTGGATTTTGGTGTTTCTGCAGAATGTTTCTTCAGGTTTCCAGGGATGTGCAGTTTCTCCAGTCTGTTTTAGCAACCCTCACTGCTAACTTCTCCCTCTATATATCTTTTCATGGAGCATATGGTAGGTGGCATTACTCAGCTAGCAGATGTGCCTTTATGATGCTTGCAATTTGTACTGTGCATGCAGGGACTTGTGGTATACAGAGACTGGTAACACTTGATAAGGTCATTATGCTGGCTATTTTTGTTATATGTGTCAGCAAACGCCAGGACTAAGAGAACCCAGACTCATATATCTGACAAAGACCACAATTTTATATGTTGCTTATTGTAGATGTACTGTTGAGATTATTTGATTTATAAGCATTTTATGGGCCCTCTGCTATGCTAGTGTGATGGGTACCTTGGCAGTCCCTTTCATTAATATCCCATAATAAATTGTTTATGATACCACCATTGACTTGCAGAGACATATTTTACCTCTCTGTATAGTAGGTTAAAAAGCTGGATAGACATGAGTTTTATGTCAGAGAGTAGTATAAGGGGCTGGATACAGTTAAAACAGTGTGACAATTGACTGTGATAGTAAGAATGAGGGTCCACTTTATAACTCAAGAAAAATGCATGGTTGTTGGTCTTCATTCACCACCAAATGCAGTAAATATTGTTTCAGTGAAGAATAGTGAAATGGACAAGTAGACACTGCCATCATAAATGACATTCATAGGTGAAGCCCTCTTAAGATATTGCTTTATGTTGTTCTGAGCTGTGGGTTTGAGGGGACTCCTGCTGAGACAGGATTAGTCCCATCAGACTCTGCGCTCTTTCCTGCAAATGGCAGTGAAAACAAATGAGGTCAGTTGTGAGGCCTGAAAAATCCTACTTATATGCTTTTAAATACAAAGGCACATAACTCACATTCAGTGAAACCTGTGTTCTTTCTGGGTGTGCTCAGAAGGGCTATTTTAATTTGTTACTGACAGAATAATATGAAAGTTCTTTAACAAGGATAAAAATGCTACCGGGCAACTGTGTCAAGTCAGGTTTTGCTCTGCTTTATATCTGAAATCATTGGAGTGGGTGCAGAGTAAGCTACAGTAAAATGGGGGGGTGTTCTTTATATATTCTAATAATTACTTAATAGTTGCTTAATAATTGTTGTCAGTTGTGATTCAGTATACCAACCTGTATCCATGTTTGGTGTTTTCATGTTTTTCCAGGGATGGGCATCCATGACTTCTATGGGCAACTTGTTTCAGTGCCCAACTACCCTCATACTGAAGAGGGTTCTCATCTAGGTATCAGGTCGTCCAGCCACTTCCTTTTCCCATGAATACTTATCTCCCTTAAAAATCCCATTAGTTTGTGTCCTCCAATCAGATATTGCACTGCAAGTCACCACACACTGGGACCAGAGGCTCTGCTAGTTTTCAGTCAGCCTCATCCAACACATACTTCGTCCGCCTGAGGTTCTTATGGGAAAGAGTGCAAAAAGCTTAATGAAATCAAATTGGAAAAGTAGGCATTATCTACTGGTCTTTCCTCATCTGCAAAGCCAATAGTTTCATCATAGAATATTTTGAGATTGATCAATCATGCTTGTGGTTGAAGATTGGTCTTTTTTCAGATAAAGTTACTTTTTATGACAAAAAATATACATAACCTATTTAAGATAAATTTTGGAATAAGGAATCAAAACTGAAGAAATAAATGGGTTGACACCTGTAAAAACAAAACCCACTAATGCTAACAATAGAAGAAATTTTGCATCATTCTAGTAGACTAGATAACTTCCAGAGAAAGAATCTAATAGTACACCAGTTTGTAAACAACGTAAAGAATGATAAAACATATAATAAATTATTCAAATTTGGCACTCCAGGGCAGAACTGACTGGTTTTTTGGTCTTTTTTCTTACATAGCATCAAGTGGCAGTGACTAATTGAATCTACAAAGCCAGGTTAAAAAAAATAAAATCAAAATTGATTATATGTACAACTTATAGTATTGGATTTAGCTTGATTTCTGAGAAACAAGGAATATATTGTCTTTTTGTTTGACATTAAACTAAAATAATGTTAAACCAACTATCCAGATTCCAAAAAATTTGGCAAGCATCAGATACATACTCTGGTGTAGTGTTTTGTCATAGTCAGCTCCAGGGTGAGTACTCATCACCAGGTTATAGCACCTCTCTCTTCCCTTCTAGCTCTCTTTGTGATGCCAGACAACTTTCAGTCCAGTGCACGAGTCCAGTGTTCCCAGATTAAAGAAAAGGAGAGATATTATTCAAGGTGGTTGGTCACTGGAATAGGCTCCCTAGGGGAGCGGTCAGGAAACCAAGCCTGTCAGAGTTCAAGGAGCACCTGGGTGATGCTCTTAGTCATGCAGTTTAGGGTTAGGCAGTCCTGCAAGGAGCAGGATGTTGGACTCAATTATTAGCACAGGTCCCTTACAATTTGAGATATTCTGTACTTCTCTGATTCTCTGATTCTCACTTCAGCCTCGTAGTTATGTTGCTTTCTAGAGATAAGTTTGAAAGTGTTTGAAGTCTCACACATTCAGCGTGAAATTCTACATAAAGATTATGGTATGAAAAAAAAGTGGCTGTGCCTTCTAATTCCTTTTTACAGGAAAAAGCACCTCCAACTGCACTGTGTCAAGGCACAAAGCCTCTCTGATTGGGAGGAATGTTTGAACTGAGATCTGAGCAGGTCACTTTGGAAACATAACTACCTCTTTCTCTGGTTCTTCTTGAAGGTTAGGTGTTAAAGAGATTTCAGCTTTCAGGGCCTGTTGGCATGATAATAAACTTTCAGGCCAGGCAAGGAAGCATCCAGGACTCAATGACTGCTAAACTGTTTGATTTTGAGGTTATATGTTTGGATCTATGTACCTTTGTGGTTCTGCAGTGTGTTCTTTTATAGACATGCAGCATGTGGAATCAAAATAGTTGCCTTTTTAATAGTATATAAAAAGATTTCCTAAGTAACAGCATTTATCAATTGCAAACACCTGCCAAGGTCTCAAAATCTTACTCACTCCAGTAACTATTATAATGTATAAACACCAGTTCTGAGTAAGTTATATGGGCCTGAAATCCATGAGGTTGAAAGTGTGTTGGCTCTGGACAAGGATGTGCCAGTTTTATATTCTCCTTCATATAAAAGATATGGAATCATCCCTGGAAGTGTTCAAAAAATGTGTAAAGGTGTTACTTATGGTCATAGTTTAATGGTGGACCTGGCAGTGTTAGGTTGATAATTGGATTTGATCATCTTAGAGGCCTTTTCCAACCTTAGAGATTCACTTTTCAGAGAAATTGTATTTATGAGTCAGTAATTGGATTTACATAACTTGTTAGTGCTATAAAGTCATCAAACTGGATCACACTTTAAACAACGTTTCTAAAGGGTATTTTTCAGAAGAGTCTGATCTTCCAGCTCATTTTCAGCTTGCGATTGAAATACTGCCATTTTTCCATTTGCTGTGCCAAATTTACAGTATTCTCCCATGTGCCTAGTTATACAATACTCAAGTGGTGAGAGTAATAGAACTCTGAATCAGCTAAGCACTTGGGTTTCAAAGTAAAAGCAAAAGTAACCCTGTAAGTTGTACTTTTGTCAGGCATCTCATCATCACATGTCCCAGGTGAGGGATTCTGTTCTCAAGAGAACAGCTAAAACAGAGAGTTTCATTTACCTTACAAGGGAAACACAGCGATCGGGTTCAGACATCATTACCACCACACCACAGTAGAATATGAACAAAGCTGTAAATGAAGAGACTTGGCATTGGACTGAATCAAAGACAAGAGTTTTTTTAAATTTTTCTGTTCCTCGATTCAGGGCTTAGTTGCTAAGCACATTAGTAAAATACCTACTCATTACTTATATAATTTTAAAGCACTTAATATCTAAGTGTCATGCAGAAATTAACTAAAATTAAGTAACTTAGGAAATATTTCAACCTTAGCAGCTACAAGATATAGGATTTTATTTAAAAGGAATAGAAAGCAGTTGAAGCTTGACAATAATGCTAAACACTAACACAGCATAAAATACTAGGCTGTATATTTTAAAGCTTTTGCACTAATACAGTGCATTATAAAGATTAACTTTGAGCCAATGTGAGTCACTGCATGTGTCTTTTATTCCTTGTGGCATACTAAATATTGAATTTTCAATAGATGTAATGAAAACACAATATTCTAAGGCTTTCTATGTTTATGCAGAGAACAAGAAATAAAAACTATCTAATTTGCTTACTACATGCACCTGTAGTTATCGTAGTGAGAAGTCAGAGTGAATAATGGAAAAGACTTTTCTAATGCTTTGCTTATCAGAGCTGGATTTATACAGGTCTCTACATAGAACCTGGAGAACTTTTCAAATTTAAATACCAGCATCTTCCACATTTAACAGATGAGGGTATTGCAGTCCCTCATAAGAAAATATTCTGAACATTGTAAAAATCTGTGGTTTAATCTCAAATGTTGCTTAACTCCATAATGATGGGCTATGGTATTTGATTTGAATCATACAGTTTGAATGAACATGATTCAATACATAGATAGTAAAATCGAGTCCTAAGATATTTACATGCAACTACTGCATAGTGATCATTTTCTTTATAAAAATTTGCATTCAAAGATCAAGCAGTGATGAGACACCAGCTCTGGGAATGCAATACAAGTTTTCTGAACACCAATGTTATATACAAAGATTGTGCTGCACTGGCTCTAAATTGCAAACAGACCTTTCCCGGTGGAGGTCCTCTTTTACCCATACTGCTTCAGATTAAGAATTCATGTAATTATGAAAAATATTTTCCCCAAGAAAGAATAAAATTATGTTACACTGGGGAAAGTTCCAGAATATCTCTGATAATTGTTTTTTATGCATATAACATTTTGTTTCAGCCTATAGACTTATGCAATTAATACAGATTTTTTTTAATGTACAGCAATTTTATAATAAAATCCCCATTCTCAATGCTTGGTTGAAGTCAATTTATGAGAAAGATGAAAAAACAACCATAGCACAGGGGAGAAAAGCAATAAATGGAACTTTCTTTCAGGCATTCTGACCATTAATAATTGAAAACCCTTAAAATGATCTGAGAAGGATTACTAGTATAGGTTCCGAAAAATAACCTGTTGTGTTACTTTCCCACTAACCATCTCTGCACCTTTCATGAACTGCTGACAGTGTCTGGCCCCTATGCTGTTGAGACATCGCTATGAAGTGTATGTTTCTTACAGCCCTCAATCCAGGGAAATGTAGAAGAATTGTACTATCCTGTTTCTGTGAAGAAAATATTCATATCTTGGGAAAGAAAGATGTCTTGATTTGAAGCAGCACTCAAGAGATCCTAGAACTCGATGGAAATTGTATAGCTTTGTGTTAAAGTGATTTTTAAAAATAGTAAAAGCGTGGCTACAGTGTAATTGCAGCTAAGTCTGCCTGTGTCCTGATGCTGAAAACAGGGTAAAGCAATTTTCACCTAAGAATAGTCTGAATGTAGCATTTGTGATACTTTGTATACTTCCAGAGTGATTTCCTGTATTTTGCAGGACAGGCTTTTTACAGTATTCTGAAACACTTCTGCATTGCAACTTTCTTTTCTAGAATAATGCTAGTAGCTTCTTCATTTGCTCTCCATTTTGGGTCATGGAGACTTTTACACCAGTTCCCACTGAATTATGAAAGTGTTCACTGTTTTCCCTTGTATTCCACAAGGATAGAAAATTAATACAATTGTGATTCCCCCTCCTCAGTCTCGCTTTTTCCCCTCAGGCTTACAGATAGACTGTCTCACATTTCAGATGTGTACAGCTGTCTCCTTCTTCTGGCATCCAGGCCTTAATTAGATAACTGAGATTACATGTTCAGCTACATGTTCAACACTTTAGAAACCTGGCGCTTTTATGTCTTCTCTCTCTGTTCCATGGGGAAACAGAGATCTTTAGAAGATGGTCAAGAATGTAGCTGAGCTTTCCATCCTAGCAATACAAAACATTACTAAGACCCTATTCTATAGGGCTCTCTCCCCTAGTTTTTAGTCTGAGCGTCACCAGCCCTCATTTTTGCTAAAAAGATTTAATGGTACACTTTGTATAATATGTGAGGCTCCATTTTTTCCCCCAAAAGATTACATATGTGGTTTGGTGGCTGAAATTGGAACACCACATGTTCCTGCAATCTGTCCATCTCTGACGGCTTCGTTTTTTTATTCAGTGGCTGCTCTGGTGCTTATAGAGGTGTCAGAAGAAATTGTCTATCATACGTGTGGGTTTGTCACTCCTATGAATCAGTTTTATCACAGCTCCAGAGCATCCCCAGAGACAGTACTAACTGCTTTGTTTTTAATTACAAAGTCATTCTTTGTGTTTCTCAATACAGTCAGCCACTTGGCCAATCATAGAATCACCTTGTTCAAAATTTAGAATAGAAATATTAAAATTTATCCATCTTTCCTTTGAATTAATCTGTGAAGTTCCAAAAGGGTCTCTAGAATTCATCCCATTTACCATTCATCTATTTCTAAGGTACCATGTCTATCCCAGAAACAATCCATGTTTTAGCACATCTTGTCACAAAGCACTTTCTCCTCAGAAAGTGCCTGAAATAAAGTTAAGGCTAAGAGATTAAATGCAGAATTGTGGCTTAGTTGAAAGCCAGAGTTAAAGATATATATATATATATATTTACTGAATCGTAATTGCATGTAAATAGAAACAAAGTCAAGGTATTTACTTGGGAATAAAAAACAGTCCAAAAAGCTGAACTCAAGCTCTGAAGGAAATATAAAGCTTTTTCAAGGTATCTTACTGTTTCTTAATGTATCAGAAGGGCTTTTTTGTTGTTGTTTTCATTTGCTTTTAAATGAGGCATTTAACAAGTGGAATGGAACAGTCATGACATTTTAGTTTCTTTTGATATTTGCAGGTAGCTAGTACAGGTTTCTTTCAAAAGTTTTCAACACCAAGGAGTAATTTGATCATATAGTCAAATATATCTTTGATACGGACCTGTTATTTACAAAGAATGCACACAACATTCTATTTTCTTATACCCCCTTACAATTAAAAAATAAAAGGCTATTTCTTTGCCCAAAGTTTCAAGTTTTATTCTAAATAGAATTCTAACACTTTTAAATGTGTGATTCCTACTCCTACTTGTTGTCTTTTGGCTGCTTTTTTTCCTCTGTTTCTGAGAGTTCTTTGAATGTTCCTGAAACACACTCCCATCAAGTGATACTCAGTAAATTTCTAGTATCCATTTCCCCTTTAGTCTTCCACTTGATCTATGGTTTGGGTAGAGGATGCTAATATTTCAAGTAAAAGGAAATACACCTTTTATGCCTCATCTTAAACCTATTATGAATGATCGGCTTGCCCCAGCATCCACAAATTTTCATCTATGGCACTTATTTTATAATTTCAATCTTTTTAAAAATTAAGTAGTTCAAATCTGCTTGACATTTTAACCTGTGGCAACAATCAGAATATAATCTTCAGGCTTTAAATGCTCATTTTACTTTGCTTTTACAATATCAGTAAGGTATGTGTAGTAGATGTGATATCTAGAATGGTATGGAGTGACATCTAACTTTGACAGCTGATTTTCATCCAACTTTAGAGTGACTTAGTAAGTAAGTTGTCCTAAAATGAGTGCCTGTAGCCCCTGAAGAGAAACAGCAAAGACAGACTGGTGCTTTTGAAGGCCTTGAGTCTAATGCGTCTAATGCCTAAAACTAGGCATAACATGAAATTTAGGCAATTTAGGGTTTATCCTAAGGTTATGTGTGCCCTCCCCATGGCTTGGAACGGTTTATAAAGCAAACTGTCCAGATCAATATGTTTAAGGGTCATCCTGACAGTAGTTGGTTAATTTTCTATGGAAGAAAACTTTTTACCAAAGTCAATGTACAAAACTTATGCTCAAATAACTGCAACCCAAAAATATTTTAGTATCTTCCAGCACGCTCCCTCTTAATCCCTCTAAAAATAATCCTTAATTGCTCCAGCTGCAAATGGCGTCAGCGTGATTATTCTGATTACATCATTCGCATGTAGTTCATATGTTTATACAAAACTTTCTTGGCTTTTGTAAGATGACTTTTGTAACTACATTATGTTTGAATAGAAAAATAGCATAGAAACTGAATGAAACTCACAAAGAATGACGATTACATATACATAAATCCTCACTGCAATTTTTCATCCATGGCTCCTACTATGAGAAACTTTTCTGCTTAGGTTCTGTAATGGTTCTTATTGTCAAGAACAGTTATTCATACTTTGCAACACTTGGCACTTACGCTGTAAATCATGACCCAGGACTGAGACGTATCCACTGTAAAGTCATTTATAGGAGTGACAGCAATATAATAACTAATAACAACCAGTGTTCATGAACTGTTATTCCTGGCTAGCACCACTACAACCATCTGGCTGATATTCATTGTTCTCCACCTCATTCTTGCCATTTTATTGTCCTCCTCCACCTTTTCAACCTTAGCCAACAACTCCACTAATACAGCAACAAATTTACTGGCAAGGTCTGCAACAGCTGAGCCCATCCCAGTTGATTTGTGCCAGTCAGCCAGCTGGTGAGCTGGAAATGATCTGAGAACTGGCTGTAATGCCATTTTACGGGCCAAAAAGAGACTGCAGTATTTGCCTTAGAGAGGTGTTTTTCCTTTGCTGTGACATTGCTTGCTGATCATAGTTGTTGGCATAGAAAAGTTAATATGGAGGACTGGAAAGGGAAGCATAAGGGAACCCGCTAACCCACTTAGGGAACTGTGCTTGGAGAGTAGGAAAGTATTTTCTAAAACTGAATGAAGAATTCTGCAAAATACAAAATTGAGAATAAATGTTAAAATATTTTGTGCATTTCCAAAGTTTATTCCATTTAAATTAACTGCATGGGCAAATAAATTGATAACTTCAGTCTTAGTGCTATTGAGTACTTCTAGTTTTACTATGCATACATTCTTTTCTTTGCTATCTTCCACTACTTGTCTTAAACCACCTGTTTTCTTACTGTTCTGCTACATTGCTGTTCCACTACATTTAGTGCGTGTTTAGGGAAAGATGAAGTTATGGGGCAACCTTGTTTAATTCAGGTGTTCTTTTCCAGTTCTGGAAGTATTTTTCTCTCCTCAGGTCTGTTGGCATAGAGCTCTAGTGACATAAAAGATAGGTTCTTAGTGTTTTAGTTACCTCAGTGCTTCAGTTTATATGGTTCCAATACACTGATGAGCACATTAATAAATTATGAAGTCATTTGAACCTGACCTCCCCCAGCAAGGTGATTGCCCAGACATTCAGTTAAGGTCATCAGACTCTCTTCCACTTTAATAAATATTTAATTTTAATCTATATAGCATGGAATAGCTTGAACAGTGTTGTGTTCCTTGATGATTTTTAGGAAGAATTTGAAATGAAAGTTTTAAGTCCAATAAGTTTTTAAGGATAAAGCAGGTAGGTTAGTATAATATTGAAGGACAGCCTTTCTAAGGATGAGAAAGGAGAAAGATATGCCTGACTCAAACTGATAACAATAATTATTAACTGCATAACTCCATATCTTTGAAAATGTGGTTGAGGTTGAGAATGAGGTAGGACATGCCCCTTTGGTAAGAGAGGGAACAATTCTAAGTGAAAAAAAAAAAGAAAAAATAAACCCCATAAAACAAACAATCAAGAGAACTTCTGTGACTTAAAATCATCAAAGTCACCACTGTGTGTATGCATTTCCCAAAGATGTTGACAATTTTAGAAAACGTGTCTCCCCAGTTCTCAGTCTTGTTAGATCCTGATGGGGAATCTGAAAGTGTTTTAAATCTTGATCACAGGGAATAGGTACTTCCAACCCAGATGATATTTCTACAGGCACTTCACAAAATATGTTTAATTTCTCCAGGAAAGTGTGTCCTGTGCAAATTGTGATGTCAGTCATGGAGCAATGAAATTCCCAGTGAAGCCACGGTGGCAGTCTTTCCCCCTTGCAAATCTCTGTGGAATTGTGGAGTCAAGTCCCTGTGGGAACTCTGAAAGTGTTACTCAGGCATAGTCTGAGCTCTGTGTCTCAGGAATACTGGTGTGTAACTTGCTTGCTCAGGGTATAATTGCCTTTAGCAGATATTTACAAATTCTGTACAGTAATGCATTTTCTCCAAAAAATTACTGAAGTCATTTGTATCTACCACAGTCCCAGTATGATAATCACTGAATTGACTTTCACCTTGGTATTATGCTTGGTGTTTAAACAACAGCTGATTTTTTTAAACTCCAGAGAAGAGAAAACCCATGCTTTTGACCATTAGCATGCTACTCTAATCCTTATGGAATCGAGAGTCTATCTAAAAGAAAAAAAATCTGTTTTCACTTCATCTGTAACCAATATAAGAAAATAAAAAAACAATAGCATTTTGTAACATCAAGGATTGTATAAAATATAGCATCTGCAGCCCAATTGCCAGTGCTTTGTCCTGGGATTTCTGCCAAAGCAGGAGGCTGTTCAGTGGTAATTAACATTTCTCATCCCAATATCATTGTTGATGAGTCCCCACACAGTTTCAAGTACAGCTGCCTGCTACAGTAGTTCATTATGAACACAGGACTTCTGCTGACTCTCTTTCCTTCTGCTCTACTTACCATGGGCACTTTGCACTTGTTCAAAAGAATCATGCAGTTTCTTTCTTGCCAGACTTTGTGAGGTGGCCCCATCATCTCTTATTTGAAGACCTCTATATTGGTTTTAGCTTAATCCAGTTGAGTTTTTTTTGCCTTTAGTATGTCTTTCAACTTTTGTTTGGATTTTTTGGACTTAATTTATTTCTGGACTGATGCCACTTTGAGCTAGACATCCTTCACCCCTTTTGTTAAACTATTTGTCCATTCAGTTTGGTACGCAGATTAGCCAGGTCAGATCCTGATGCATTTCAGCCTGGTTCTTCTGAAATTCTTTGGCATCACTTCTCTGGAGGCTCTTGGAAGCTTTGCTAAAACTAAATGGAAGGCTAAGCAATTACAAGTGATGTAGTGATGTGAGCAACTGTCCTTGAGGATACATTATATAAATGGTCAGCATGAAACACAGCAGTAACTAGCTAGGATGAGAAAATTGCTTAGAAAAACAGATGCTTGTTATTTTTTTCTAAAATAGCTAATAGAGAAATTGAAAGGACATCTTTTTAAACAAATATTTGACAACCATTGTTCCAATGAACAATCTGAGAGACAGTAAGTCATCATTTCTTGAATGTATTGGGGGAAATGGGGAAGGAACTCTGACATTAAGGAAAGGAGACAAAAATTAATGAGGAAACTTCCTGAATCTAGATGACAGAAATCCAGAATCTATTCTTATACGGCTTAACCAGATATCCTGTAATTTAACTTGGATATAATTAACTATAAAATGCAATCCAGTTAGGCCACACAGGTTTTAAGCAGGCCTAGAGCTTTAAGTGTGGATATATGAATTATTGCCTTAAGTTGTAATGGATTCTACTGTAGGACTAATAATGTTTGAGAAAAGCAACCTTAAGGTGCAATAATATGTATTCAATATTTATTTCCTCTCGAGGAGTATATATCTCTCTAAGTCTCCAAGCATGAAGGAAAAGGGTACATCAGGGATTTGACACCAAAGAGAACTTAATAACTGGTTTTATTATAATAGTTATTAACTTCTCATGTTTTGGAATTGTCAGTGAAGGGTGGCTCGTCAATCATAAAGTGTCCACTTGGACCCTTTAAATGTCCAAAGACCAGCACTTAATAAGGATCTTGCTCAAAGCAACTAAATACAATGATTAAAAAACAACTAAGTGTTCCTAAATTATGGATATTTTTGGAAAACAGCATTTCCATGACTTTCTGATTCAATGATAAAAGGAAAAAAGAAAAAAGAAGCACTAACATGCATCCAATATACATCCAAAGAACTACAATTACAATAGCTGTAAAAATAGATATTGTAGGTAATTCTATGATGCTGGAGGAGATAGAGGTAGGAAGTCTTCTGAAAGTCTCAGAATGGTGTTTGGTACACAGGGTTTATATGGGACTCAACAAATCCTTCCCCAGGAAATGACATGCTTTCAATGTCATTAGTGGAAATTAAGGACTTACTAAAACTCCTTAGATCTCAATTCTGCAATATAGTCCATATGCGAAGCCCTAATGTCATCAGTGGATGATTTGGAAAACCATCCCCACAACTCTACAAGTCTCTTGAAAAATTTCTGTACTCACACAAAAGTTATTTCAAGAATGAGTGATGTCACTCTACAGCCAAGAGAAAAAGCAAATTTTTTTCCCGCTAACATTTTGATTGAAATGACTCAGCCCTGCTGAAAGCAGTGAAAATGAATCAGACATATTTATGAGGTAAGGACTCTACAGTGTCTGGAGTCATTAAGATCTTTCATTTCTCTTGTTCAAATCAAAGTACCTGTCACTCTCCCTTGAAGCTCCAGCTGCTTCATGGGGCACCCTCTAGTCTCAAAGAAAATCTTTTCATAAAAAGCAATAAAATTTTGTCATATTATATCTGGGGTGACTGGTTTTGACAGGATAAAATCTTGTTTAGAGCTCTAAATTGCTTCAGACATTTTCAGGCTTTTTGTTGACAAAAAAAAAGAGGAAGGCACTAAGCCTTACTTTTGAGATCATGTTTGCATTAAACACATATTTTGAAATTGGTTAAAGCCTGAACTGACTAGCAGCACCTGACTGAGAAGAGGCTCTGCAATAGTGTGAGAGAGTTTCCTCTGAGGTCAGAAATTATTTTTCAAATAAGCATATTCTTTCACGTATTCTCACATATAAAGAAAAAAATCTAACAGAAACCTATTTGCAGTTCTTTAAGTAGTGCAAACTTTCTTTAAGGCAAAGGAGAGGGGTCTGAAAAGTAGGCTTACTCTGGTATGTGCTTCACCCTTCACTATGGACATAAATGAAAGTGCCATAATGTATTTTGTTGCTTGAGTTTGTGAATATATGTTTTCTCCTAAGGCACAAGTGTGCAGAAGCCCAGAGATTAGTATTTTGTGCCACTATCCCCTCAAGTAAAAAGAAGCTCTTCTTCAAGCAATACTGCTGAGCAGTGCAACATGCCAGTAACATTCTCTATGCCAGGAAAGGACTGAATCAGGATTATTTGCCTCCTTTGATAGTTTTCCCAAGCTATTCCAGAAGATGGCACATCCTCAAAGCTCCCTTGGTTGCTCTATATCACAGATGAAGACATGCAACCTGTCCTCAGTTTCATAAAATTTAAATATTTTTCTAATGAGCCACAAAACAACCCTTATACTACTGTAGCTTCTTACATTATTTGAACTGAAAATATAACAAAACCAAATAATTATGACCTGGGTCCAGCTGCCCACCACATGGAGCCTAGGGGAGACCTATGGCCAAGTGCTCTATAGTTTGGACAGCAGCCAGGCAGTGCTTCTTGTCCTGAGGACTGAAAGATGTTCTTTTGCCCTCTTTTAGTTTACAGCACAGACATTACCTTACAAGCACAAATGAGTATTCCAAATGCCAGAGGGTGATTTAAACTCTCAGCTATCCAGGATCTCCACAACAGGAGGAGGCAGCCTGAAAACACCTCCGCACACCCACCAAAATCATCATAAAATTATTCTTGAGATACTAAAGTAGCTTTCCCCATGTCTTATCAATATGAAATAAATGTTTTAGATTTACACTTTGTACACATTTAAGATACAGAAAACAAAACAGTATGTTTATTCTCCAGAGTTTATTTTGTGTCTGCCAAACATAATGCATCTTTAATGTGCAATTAAATATTTTGATAAAAAATACATAAGCGTAGTGTCACATCATTCAAAATCTTTCACTCTACAGTATATTCTAACTTTATTTGAAATAGAAGTGCTAAACTCAATAAAATTGTTAATGAAACTAACTAAAATTGCTAAGCTTCATCTCTGTCCAATGAAAAAAACACCCATGTGCAAAATGAACTGTTATGTGACTATTTTCTTTTTAGATTTTTGCATTAAAAAACAAGGGAAGGGTAAAGGATATCACTTTAATATCTGTTACATCTTTCATGGAAAATTTGTTACATCTTTCATGGAAAAACAACACATGCCATAGGATATAGGAAGCTCAGTTGTCTGATCAGAAGTCTGATGCAGGAGCAGACAGACTGCCTGAGCCTCTTCTGTGTTTCTGAGGAATTTTCTGTTGGGATCATGAAAGCGTGTGGCCTTCTTTTGGAAGAAAGCAACTAACTGTCCCCAGTTGCCAAGGGAACATGGTGAAGGAGACAGGACTTCATGTGTATTTAGTCCACCTTACGAGAAGTCTCTGTTGGGAAAGGGATCTTCACACACTCTTTTGGTGGTGTGCTCCCTCAAAGGATGTTGAATGAGATAAGCAAAATTTTTAGTAACATGTTGGCAACACAAGAGTCAAGTCCTTATTCCTCTTTAGTAATCACAATGGTCCTACATTTCCGTAACATCTGTTACAGGCACCCATTGCAGTGTACAGTCTCCTCATTATGCCCCATTAATCCTCTTTTTCTGCAGAATAAATTGAGGAACACAGAGAGTTTAGCTTTAAATCATGTCCACATCAGACACACAAATAGGATCCAGAACTGATGAATACTGGTTTATATACTTGGGATGGGGAAGGGGGGGGGGGGGGAAGGGAAAAGAGGGGACTAAAAACGGAAGAAATTAGTTTAGTTTCAAAAAGTTAGCAGTCTATAATTTATTGTTTGTACCTCACTGACTTTATTAGATGAGGACACTAATCTCTTCTCTGTGGTGACCAGTGACAGGAGCAGAGGGAATGGCCTGAAGTTGTGTCAGGGCAGGTTTAGGTTGGATATTAGAAAAATATCCAACCACCTAGAGGGTGGTTGGGCACTGGAACAGGCTCCCCAGGGAAGTGATCACAGCACCAAGACTGACAGAGTTCAGGAAGCGTTTGGATGATACTCTCAGGCACGTGGTGTGACTCTTGGGAATGGTCCTGTGCAGGGCTAAGGGTTGGACTCATTGATCCTTGTAGTTCCCTTCCAACTCAACATATTCTGTGATTCTGTGAATATTAGAAATGATACAGGAAAAGCACAGGTTCTTGGATTTGAGACACAGCAGATCAGCATTCAGCACTCCTAAACACTCTTTAAGGGGAGGGAGTTTTTTCTTCTTCCTCAGATTTCCTGATTACTAGTAATTTCTAATTATTTCAGGAATCACATTCTTAAGAATACTCAATTATTCATTAGAAATAGATTCAAGCGCCTCCCTGAAATGTTCATGATAATGGTATTAGAAATGCTCCAAGGCCAGAGGTTGCCTCTAGGAGAAAGGAAGAAAAAAGATTCTACATGTGATTTTGAAACAGAGAATACAAACTTGTTTTTTATTGTTCCGCTATCTTGTTCAATCGCTGTAAACAATTTTCCAGGATTGAATTCAAGTATTACAAGTTCAGAGACAGATAACATACAAGATAGGATTAATGAGATTCACCTAATTGGTGGAGATAACATACTGAATAGCTAGGTATTTTATGGTAGTGCCGATAAACAAGATCAATAGTACAGCCAGAAAAATGGAAAACTGGTATCATCATCGTTTATCTGCCATGCAATGTAAGTACTTGTCATCATGACATATCTTCAAAAAGGCAATATTAATCCATTCCCTACACCAAAATCCAGAAAATTCACTTCATTGTAAAATACAAATACTCTGCTTACTCACAGAAGTGCTTTACTAAATCTTAATATCCAGAAGTGGCAGAAACTAATGCAGTAAAAATAAAGATGTAAAAGGGAACAGCAGCAGGGGTAAACACAAAGCATTTACGATAATGAAAGAGAGTGAACAGAAGAAAATTCGATGGATGGAAACAAGAAAGCACTGTAACAACTAAATAAATAATTAGTGGACAAAGGAAGAATAATAACACTTTCTTGTAGAGAGTAAGCAATAAACAGAGAAGGAAGAAACAGCTTATCCTCTTAACCATGATAATGGGAAATTGGAGCTGATAGATTAAAAAGAATATCATTAGACTTTAAATAAACACTTTGGGTTCATTTAAGGAATGGAGGTGGAGATTTACTTAAATCAGGCATCAAAATCAGAGGGATAAGAGACAAGGAATTGGAAAACACAGAAAATATGTTAACTAGATCAGAAGTGCTAAGTAGATTAGAAAAACTTAGACATCTGAATAGTGATCTGTAACCCACAGTAAACTGTTGAAATAATAGAAAACTTTTTTGATAGCAATTTCAGTAACTTGATAGCAATTTCAGTAGCTTGATAGCAGAGAGGTATTAGGATCTAGAAACTATAAGTGCCTCCACTCAGTATGTGCCAGTCAACTAAACAAACAACATGATCATGGATAACAATATAACAATATTTTAACACGATCATATAAAGTCAAGTACATGTCCCCCACTGGCACATTTTACTCAGTAGATTTTGCTTCAGCTCTGAAAGGATAATAGAGAAAGAGATGGGCCTCAAAGATGAGGATGAGAATAATGATAAGCTGGAAAACAGTCTCATACAAAATACCAAGGGAAAATGGGTTATTCAGAACACACAGTTTGACAGGAAACTTAGTGCCTTAAGAGACAATGTCAAAAAAATTGTTAAATACATTGATAATAATAAGGGTATGACTAATAAAATATATAAAAAGGCAAGATTATGAAAGGAATTTAAATTTCCATTTTTCAGGGCATAAAGCAATGCCTACTTATAGGTGTTAGAAGGAAATCATATAGTTGACAACTGTAACTTTTGTTGTATATGACTACATGAGTGACATGGCTTACAGAGTATTTACTGAATACAGAAAGCTCATCAGTGAGATCTACACTGATCTCATTGGGTCATGTTACTTCTTCATTCTAGTGTATGCCCTGTTGATACTTAATGAAAAGTGACATCAGTGACAAATCACAGACCAGTATTCTTAACATAACACAAATCTTTTAAAAATACTTTACAAACCTCGCTCTGAAACACACTGATTATGGAGCAAGCTTTATCTTGTGAGTGAACTGCTTTGCTAGAAAAGTATTTCATTGATGCAGCTTGAATTTGTGATATAGCTTATAAAGACCAATAGATACAGTGTCATGTAACTATCAAACAAGCTTATAATTTCTAAGATGTACCTTGCAAAAACTGACCATGAGGAACCTTAAGGGCATCCTTGTATTTCGTGGAGGTGTATCCCTACAGACTAGTTTGGCAAAAAATGCAGTGCTACTGCACTATCACGTGTTGTTAAAGTTACATCAAATCCTTATGCAGTTCAGCATTGTATTCACCAGCTGCTGTGTTGACTGGTTTGATTCCATAGCAAGGTCTTTCTTAGATAACCTTATCTGTGTCTCCCACAACACTTGTGGCAAAAAGCTGTGAATTTCCTATTCCAATCCTTCAATGCTAACTAGACCTTTCATCAGCAGCTAATAGTTGTGACTTGACTAAGAACTGAGAAAGCTGATCTTGTGGCCGTCTTTAAAGGCTAGAGCAATGTAATTTTTGATAATAGCTATCCTTGAGTGCTTTCATCTCCAGTGGTGTCAGCCCAGTCATCACCTTTCCACTGTTGTGTTGCTTTAGTGGAGCTTTGTGCCTCTTGTCAAAATGTAACTATATGACATATTTTGTTTTGCCATGCTGACTGTTTGATTTCACACATTATCTCTCATTCATGCATGTCAGCAGTACCTTGCATTGGTACAGATGCTGTCACAACCTGTTCACATGTTACCCACTATCAGAGCTTGTTTCACAGCTGTAGGCGTTGTCCTTGTTGGTTAAAGCTAAATATATGGGAGATGGATGAGCTGTCTACCTTCTTAGCTGCTGTTTTGCTCAAAGCCTTAGAATGAGTAGCATACGCAGCCTGTCTCCTAAATCCCAACCATTGCAAACAGCTGCAAAAAGTACTGCACTAACGTACACTGCGTGTGACAGGTAGGTTACAGAGATCATTACCAATCTCTTTTGTCAGTTAGAGAACTTTCCATAATACCAGACTGTGCTGACTAGACCATATATTTTCCTGCCTTTCTCATCTGCTCCAGCTCATGACTTCTTTAAATACTACCCTTGTCTTCCACTACAAGAGCAGCCACCTTGTGCAAGAGGAGCATGGAAATTATTGCTATTGTTTGCAACCTACTTCTCCTGACCTAGTTTCAACAGTCTGCAAATTAATTTTTTTAATCCTTTGCTTCTCTAATGGTAGTCTGACAGGAACAGAACAGGTATGTCTTTTAAAAAGTACTCTCTTTTGCTGTACATGCTTCACTGTACTTGCTTAGGCAAACCACAAATTGCATTATTGCTTCAGCTGAGCTGCAAAGTAATGGCATAAAGTCACAGAATCACAGAATGGTTGAAGTTGGAAGGTTGCTCTGAGGTCATCTGGTCCAGCCTCCTGTGGAAGCAGGACCACCTAGGGCCAGTTGCCTAGGATTGTGTCTGTATGGCTTTTGAATATCTCCAAGGATGGAGACTCCACAGCCTCTCCAGGAAACCTGTGCCAAGGCTTTATTACCCTCACAGTGAAATAATGCTTCTTTGTGTCAGCTACTTTTCCAGTTTTCTCAAAACAGAAATGTGACAGAGGAGAATAGTGAATTAGACACCTCTGAATATGATTTCTTGCATATTTTTATTATTATTCTATTTCCTTTCTCTATTTCCCCTTTGTTGTTGTACAAGTGTATCTTTAAAAAAATCCTTTGAATAGAAGAGTTATCACAACACTGCTAATAAATATTGAAACATATAATGACTAATTCTGAAATTACTTATTTAATGGTTTGATTTGTTGATTATTTAAATTCAAGTAAAGAAGAGATGAAAGCTTGATATTAAAAAATTGACTCATTATTACAAAAGAAGAGTCACATAATTCAGGTTTGTCAATTTAGTTTTATAATTGGCAGACAAGGTTCAGTGCAAATAGACATAGCTTAATAGGCAGAATAAAGAAACAAGAAAGGAATGTTTCAAAGTAAAATGTTAATGTGGGAATTTTTTCTGGTAAACCTGAAAAGAGAGAAGGAAGTCTTCTTTTATATAAAAGAAGAAAATCATCAGTGTGGGCTGTTAGAAAACAAAAGAAAGTAGATAAGGTGTTTTCCTGCTAGTAATTGAAGACTTGATTTGCACAAATTAAAAAAAAAAAAAAAAAAAAAAAAAAAAAAAAAAAAAAGTGACCTATCATAGTTTAGCCAAACCTGATATAAAATAATTTTGAAAGCAGTTGTCAGAATATTCCCTTATTATTTTCTTCTTGCATTCACTAGTTTTGCTTAAAGAGGGAAATTAAAGGGCCAAGCTATAAAGAAGTAGGCAGTATGTAGCAAAGTGGCATTTATGGACATTTACACACTTGATCATTGCTGGTATCACCTGTGGAAACCATTTCCTCCCTTCAGATTTCCTCAGGTTAATTATTTTTACTGTAAAATCTGTTTCCATTATAAATTTGTGTGGCTTTGATCTGCAGCCTTTGACTCTCATTACTTTTTTCTCTGAGAGATTAATGGTCTGCAGAATAACTGGGGTTTGGTGTAGAGGGAGGGGTTCTAATTTTTATAGCACTTATACACCATAAGCAAGTCTCCCATCAGGGTCTCTTTTCAGTGACAAACTGCCCAACATACACTTATCCTCTGACAAGGCACTTTACTGGGCTCCTAGTCCCATTTGTGACTTTTCTTTCTTGTGTTGACAAGTGTACCTCCCTCTGCATACTTACCCAAACTACTTTTTAAAAATGTGTCGTTACTAGCTGTGATTTTATGAGTCAGTAGAGCCTTCACCTAGAATTTGTACAAAGTTTTGGCTTGCAGATGTTAGGATTGCAAAGCCTCTTCTGGTGGACTTTCATCTTCAAGTGCCCCTTAGGTCTGAGTGTGAAAGGAAAACTGAAATACTCAGAAATTAAGTTATATTTACTGTGCGGAAAAAAGCCAAATGGAGAATCTCTTCTCATAACTCTGCCAGAGCTTATGAAAATGAGATATATAAACAAAATATTATCTCTATAAAATGATGTTTTCATCCCATCCAAGCTGCAAATAAACAGTCCCAATGGGAAGGTTACTAAAAGGATGGCAATAGAGGTTTTACTGGAGCTTGGCAGAATCTGAAGTACTGTTTAAACCAATTACAATGCAAAAAAAATAATTTGAACAACTTAGAATCAGTATAAGCTCCTGCAAAGAGTGTAACAGAAAAGTAGGCATGGATCCTGCAAATTACTAGGCTTTGGTAACGAAAGAAAAGACAAAGAGAATAGAAGACTGCAAATCTGTGAGGGAACATCAGATGCTTAGTGATTTTTGCCGCTTCCAAAAATTCTCTTACTCATCAACCCAGTAAAGGATTAATTTATATTGCTGAATGTTCTCTGTCTTGATAAGACAAGTGCCTGTTTCTACACAGCTTTTTTTAATCTTTTTTTTTTTCCTACCAGTCTGTATTTTCCTGTAACCACCTATACTTAGAAAATGTTTGAGCTATAAACACATAATTTTCAATTGTGGTAATGTAATGTGTTTTTCTGAAGTAGTTAAGGGCTTCTTTACTGTATGAGACCATTAAAGAGACCTGGCACCTCTAGAGGACAGATCTAATATCTGGTTTTCCCTCCGGGGATGTATTTCCAAGCATTGATTACAGGGGCGCCTACAATGGCCCACTTTTAAACATAGGACCCAGTCAAGTTCCTGAAGTCCTTCCGGATAAACTCATACTAAGACTTGAGTGTTCATATTGACTTCTTTTCTTTGCTGTATTTCTGTACAAGAAAAGAGGATGTAGGTCAAGAGTGTTCTGTAGTTAACATAGATGTAATCATGGCAATTAAACTCACGGTCACTGTTGTAAACATTAAGCTACTTCTCTTGAAGTTTTATTGCTGGCTTTCTTGTTTCTAACTTGGCTGATTAAGTTCAGTGTTGTGAGAATATGTGCCTTATAAGAAAAGCTTGCACTGATTGGTAACACACATTCATCAAAAATTCTAGTTGCATTGACTCTGGATACAATTTTAATCAATATGTATTTAAGTTTTATACTTTGTGCTGCACCCATGTTCTGTTGAACGTTAATTTATGGAAAAGATTTTACAGAAGACAAGCATGAAATTGAAAAGTGTAAAATGAGCTAAGGTTGCTACTTCATCACTTTAAATAATACCACAGACCTCCAATTATCCAATAGGAGAGAAATAATAAAGGCTGTATATAATGCTGTAATAGATTTTACGCAGATAAGGCAGCATTTTACCTCAAGGAATAAATCATTTCAGTTCTTCATGGTCACCAAAACAAATCTCATGTTAATCCAGTAAGGTTTATCACAAACCAAAATGGTATGAATGGTATATATTACTTGTTTCATTAAAATCTGATTATATTATAATGTAGAAATCTAATTTCTCTAAGTACCCCATTATTCCTTATTTCATCTGCCAACTGCAACTGTGATCTTATTGTGAGAGTGAATTAAGCCAAGGCATAATAACCAGATTGATATCCTGAACAAAAGTCACACTATGATGAAAGTTTCATTCTTAAGAAATGTACAGATGGCTGTGTTAAATGAAGCACAACAAGTGTACGTTCGTCAGTAGGTCACATGGTTCCATTAAAAATAAAAACAATTTATATGAAATTATGAACCTGATCTATCTCCTCAACAACAATTTTACACTGAAGTGACATCGATCACTTTATGAGATTTTTTTTACCCAGAGACATGTAAGCAGATAAAATCAGAGTATGACTGCTCTGTGAGCAATTTAGTGCACTTAGAGCTTTCTGTGAAATTAAAAATATGCTTGCAATATTTTTTCCTTGTTCATAATGGTCAATTCATTTTATCAAAATACCTTTTCTCACTGAAACCTATATATTGTCTCCACTGCTGGTCCTTAAACTGCCAAAAATTCCAAGAAGAAGGGAATTAAAATTACTACACAGTTACAACACATAATAATTAGTTTCTTTCATTATATTACATTTGCCTCATTATATTATTGTGCCTTTTTATATTATTTTTGCCTCCCCTTAGTCTTTTACGTCTTCATTTGGATCATAAGGGCGGTGTTTAAGAAAGCAAATGTTTTCACTTATGGGTGATTAGCTCAGACTGCTGGTGGAGTCATTTGTCTTTGGCTCTTTTCTCCTTCTGTCTGGAGACTGCTCATTTCAAAGAACTAGTCAGCTATGAAGAAGCAAAGTAACTGGCACGCACTGTTGAAGCATATCTTTCTCTCATATGGTTCTTTTTTGCAGCCAGGAGATATATTAGAAAGGCAATGCTCTATGGCTACTAAATGTTTTTAACTATGCATTGCACTCTATAGCACCTTCAGAGAAATGACACTGCAACATTGATTTCTTGGACCAACAGCCAAAAAACATCTGCTACAAGGAATGTCTTTTCATATCAAATAATCAGGGCTTCATATTAAGACATAGCATGCATTTGGCCAGTCTGAAACCTACAATCATGAAAACAATGTTTTTAATATTTTGCTTTCAAAGATTGTTAATTCTCTTTGGTTTAAGCTTCTGGTGAGAGTATGAGCTTCTTACAACATTGGAGAGACTTTAAAAATTTAAGGTAATAAAACTATTTGATCTTCTCAGATTCTTAAAACATGAATCATGAACAAACCTCTAACGAAATAGGAACATTGGAAATGGAGAGGGGAGATGTAGGGACATGAAGATCTTCAGCTGACATGCATGGATACTGCTTCATGGGTATGGCTTAAGCAGAAATTACTTCACATGAGGTTCTGCCTTTATTTTGTTGTGAAGTATAGTGTGATAAGAGGTGTTGGACATGTATAATCAAAGCTTTGCTTGTAACAAATTTAAAAGGAAACAGAAGAGTCTTTGGTTTTGAATTCCTTACTCTTCTGGTATGTCTTATCAAGATTCTTAACTGGAAATCCCCATCTCTTAATAGAAACCATAAAATAGTCCAAACAATAATAGCAAAACATCAATTCAATAAAATATCTTATAGTACTATGACTTTGTAAAGACTACCCTTCTTCTCCATCTGGACTAAAATTTCTTCAAGTTCCAGAGTGTAAGAGAGCTTTCTGATTCAGTCAACAACTATATTTAGCTTGTATGACAATGCACTTATATGTGTCTGTACATATTAAAACATATTTTATTAATAACAAATTATGAAGAACCTAGAAGTACTCAAATACATATAATAATTAAATATGTTGCCTATCTTACAGTGCAGGTTTCATTATCCTTCTTTCAACAGTTTGTCAATATCTTCTTCCACTGTATAAATGTTTTTCTGTCAGTGCTTTTGCCATGGTGCTGGTTTCTGTGAACTATTTCTATGTGAACCGTTTCTTTAGATTCTGTCTCAGTGGTCATGAGATTGCGTCCTTTTCCTCTTGTGTAAATGTTCTAGGGAGAGCCATGAAAGGTAGAAAATTTAATGTGGCTAGAATGCAAAATCTGGGTAAGTAATTTCACCATCATTATCTTTCCCACTCTCTCTTAACTATTATTATCTCATATGTCTGTGATCCCAAAACATTTTACATTATAGGAATTATTAGCATTACAATTTCACTAGCAACCACAGAAAAATGTGAATTGTGCAACAGCAATTGCCACTATCAATTGCCTAAACAGGATGAGTGTAAAAGAACATTAGAGTAAAGAGGGGAACAAAATCACAGTTTGCATGATATCCGCCTCTTCAGAATAATTACCTAATCATCCAGTGACCAAGACTCACAAATGGGTTACAAAGAGAGCAGAAAAAAATTCAAGTTATGGTGAAGCAGGGAATTTTGATGGACATCAGTTGCTTTGAAGTAGCAGTCCATGAAGATACTACTAGTTTTTAATTACTCCTCTCTCAGTAAGAACTGCCTGAAATGAATTCCAGGTTATTTATCTGTGTTATCTAATAAATACAGATGCAAACATTACACATCATTTATAAATATGTGAATCACCTCAGTCCTGTTGAATGCCTAATCACCCTGGTGCTAGAAACCCTAAGGTAAGAGCCAGGGCAGGGTGTTGCAGTGGGATGTGCAGGAGCAATGCTGTTCTCACAATAGGGACCAGGCCTATTCTGCCCCCACTGAGGGGCTGCTGAAAACTTTTGTTTCTGCTCTGGGTACTTTTACCTGAGGTAAACATAAGAGAGGAGGTGAATGCTGCAACAACAACCTCTCCAGTGTGGACTGTTATTTTCCATCTCTTCTGTAAATTATTGTCTAAAATAACCCAATTTCATTGAGGGGAGAACCTCCAGGTTTTTTTTTTTCTTAAAAGAAATACCAAACAGTTGATTTAGGGTTTAAGAGAAAATTCCAAAATTGCAAAAGTATTTTGCTATTCAGCCTGTTTTATGATAGGATAAAATAACTTCAAGAGAATAATAAAAAAGGAAAGACTGCATCAATTTATGTATCCCTCCTGCTAAAAGAAAATTAACTTGTAGCTAGTCAGCCTGATTGACAACTGCTATAAAATCTTCCTGTAAAGTCACTACTGAAGATATATTTACGCACACAGGCATGATTTTTTTTTTTTTAAAGAAAACTTTTAGGATGACATGGCTCCTCCATCCATGCTCCATCATGCCATTTGTAAGACCTGAATGGTATGTTCTAAGCAATGGCTCTTTATTCTGTTGAACTATCACTTCGCCAGTAGATGCTGAGCTCTCATAACGTTTGTTTAAATATTTATCCTGTGACCTACCTTTGCCCTAGGTCATTGACTATAGTGTAACTCCTGCTGTAGTCTTTCCATCTTTCCCATGAGAATGTCCTTGCTTAAGTTGATTGATTGCATATTTTACTTTATTGGAAATAATTCTTTCTTATTGATGTTAGGAAACTAATTTTTTCAATTATTTTTATATCAGTGTCATTCTTTTCTTGTATAGCCATCACTAACTACAATAAAAACTCCTCATATTGGTTATTAACTCAAGTATGGTAAACCTGATTGTCTCTCCAATTTAATGAAAATTATATCGAGTTCTATTTGACTGACATTTTTTTCAGTTTTCTGTGAAACATTGCTTTGGATAATTTGTTTGACATTAATTTCTTTTTTTGTTTCTTTTTAGTTAGTCATCTTTCCTCTATTAGTTTGCTTTATGTAGGATTTGTATTGTAAATAAGTGGGCAATGATTTGTGCAATATCCACCAATTTAAACTGGATTATTTAAATTATGTAACACAGTTTCCTTCTCTCCTTAAACACGGGTTGTTCTTCCTAAAATTGCCTAAAATTCTAAGTATTTTTCTTCATTAAAAATAACTATAGCCTTTGAGAATAAAAAGAATTCTTTAGTTATGACTTCAGAAACACATACAGACTCCATTTAAAATCTATCTAATTTTACGAAAGAAATGGTAATTTTGCTGTAGATCCTATTTTTTTTTTTTTTTGGTAACAGATCGATTTCTGCTAACAATGGATTTTCTCTTCTAGAGTCTGAACATGCTAACATAACTGGTCTTTTCCCAGGTAGACATGCAGATTTTCTTTCATTCTTTGCTGACAAAGCCCCCACATTTTCTTCATTTACTTTGTGTTTCCTGCATGGCAATCAAGTTCACTTCTGGCGTTCACTCAGTTTGCTGGAAATTACTTTTCCTTGTTTGCCTGATGGCCTGGCAAACTTTATTTCATTACTGGAGAGCAAGTGCGTAGAAGATTTCAAATAGCGTTTCCTTTTTTTCTCTTTATGTAAGCAGCTGATTGTCTACAAACTGTTCATAACTACGAGAATAATTCTCATTCTGTACTAAATAATGACATCCTCAAGAGCATAAGAATGGCCACAGTCAAAGATCTTTCTGGCCCGTTGCTCTTCAACATGGTTGATGGCAGAGGCTCAGCAGGCAACTACATAGTGATCCTTCCCTGATATGTTCCCCCAGACTCCAGAATATCAATATATTCTGCAAATGCATCAGTCCTTCATGAGTCAGAAATGTTATCTCTGTAAACAATGGTACCATAAGGATTTTCATTCCTCAATCTTATCTCTTTGGATTTTCACACTCTGCAAAGCTCCATTGCATCCTGAACTGAGTTCATCAGTTTAGCTCATCATAAGGAAAAGGCACCTGAGAGGTTGCTTTATAAAGACCCATCAATAGCAAAAGAGGAGTTATTATATCAGCCCTAGCTAGTTTAACTTTTATTTTGTTTGGGTTTTTTTTCTTTGCATATACTAAGTGTAGTTAAACAAATAAAAAGAATAATTTTCAAGGACCCTCATTTTCAAACGTTAAGCCTGTTTCAATAGTGAAAGTGCATTACCTTTCAGCTGTAGTGCCACAGCTGACTTATCCTCTAATTCTGGCTGAGGTATGGATGGAACACAGATATCATATCCTTCCAAATCTGGGATGGACTGCATTGTCTGTTTTTCTTCACTTCTGCAGGAAATGTAATTCTGTCATTCTTTGCCAAGCTCTTTTGGAGCTTTCCAGGAATAACATATTGTAAGTTTTGCAAATTCTATGTATTTGGTGGATTTTATTAGATCTGGATGGGTTTATTTAATGCCTACTTCATGGCAGACCTTTTAAAACTGCCGGATTATTAGATGAACTTCGCAAATTCTGTAGCCTTTGCATGTATGCAGGGCTTTTCATGGGAAGGAGTCAGTATCTTAAAGCTGTATTTTTAAATGTTTGATTGCTTGTTTTCTGACAGTGCCTTCAGAGTCTCATGTGTGTGTGTGTATAAACATATATATATATATGTATATATATATATGTATGGGAAGTAACACATTGGTCAACAGTTTCACAGTAATCTGTTTGAAACTGAAACTAACCTTTGAGCTGTTATCAAAACTAGCCTGGTCTTCTATTACAAATAATATTCATTTCATAGCTTCTTCTTTCTTTGTTTGCCTAATACCTCTCAAGTAACACCATGTTCTAAGGATGGCTTCATTATATATAATTGCTCACCCAAGAGTTTCTGAAAAGATATTTTTGACAGCAATTTGTTTCTTCTCCTTTCTCAGTATTCCTGGCATGTGAGTAGTTTCCAGTCATGTAATATGCTTGACTCAGCGAGTGAACGGCTGAATTTTTAAATTAGCTTATAATGGTAATTAATTTCTGATGTGACATTCTCATCAAATAATAACAACCTGCTAAAGTGAACAAAACTTCTGGAATATGCAAACAGATGCTGGCGGATAATGAATATCTGATTTGTGATCCCCAAAATTGCTAATCAGTCTCATGTCTTTTATGCACATTTTCATTTAATATAATTATCCATGTCTCAATATAAAACTCCAAGAATCTCCCTTAAATATGTCATGAATATTACATTTTCTTTTCCTTCAAAGGCATGTTATTTGTCTTTTCTAAATCTTAGTTTTTATGCTGTTTGTGTTCTTGAGACAAACTCTTCCAGCCTTTTCAGAATTTTGTAAGTGAGAGTAAGAGATACGGCTTTTGTTACTGGTTTCTCCTGTAACTTTCTGAGACATCAAGCACCCCCAGACCTTTTTAATTCTACTTTATCCATTTCTGTCTTTGTCAGCTCATACAGTAAGTTACCTGAGAACAGTAAGGTTCTTTCTGTAATAAAGATACTGACATTTCAAGCCCCATCTTGCTTGATGGAGCTAGATGTTTCCCCTGATTTTCCCATTTCACGTCAACACTTAACAGAGGGTAAAGACTTATAGTGCAGATTACAGGAACTACTCACTGAATAAAATTGTATTCTTATTGACAGTGAGGATAATACCCCAGATAAGACCAGTATGCAAGGTATATTTTAGTTGAATTTGTCCTGAAAATACATATGTTCACAACATGTAAGACTGTGATCTGAAAATGTTGAGTTTTCAACAGCAGAGGCCAGTGATCAAGATTTGGACCTCATTGTGCTAGACATCGTACTTCAGTCACTAATTTAGGAAAGAACAGGGTGAAGCCTTCAGTCTAGATAATCTTGGGGACAAGGAATGAAGACCTTTTCAAGGCTGTTTTAGAAAGCTTTGAAGAAACAAAATACTAATAAATGGGAGACACTTAGGGGGTTTGTACACTCTTCCAGAAAGAGCTAGGTTGCATCTTAAAATTTTCCATCACTGACATGGATTTCAATTACCAAAAGTAGTTATATAGTGAAAAACTATGAAGAAAGAACAAGAAAAAGTAATTATCATTTTTTCCAAAGATACATAAATAGCAGCATTATTGGTTTTGCATTCAGTTTTAGTTTCCTTAAGTTTCTAGCAGTAAATAATTTAATCCTATAAAACTATCATTAGAGTAACTGGCACTATAAATCACTGCTTTTACAATGGACATCTAAGCAAGCTGGTTTTACTGCCTCAGTATTTTGAATTAACTGAATAAAAGTTAAAAACATTTCCCCTAAAGACGTACAATAGAATTGGGTTTGTCCCTTTGTAAACAAAATCAGATATTGTCATTAAAAAAATGTACTTCCAGCAGCTTTACAGAAATTACCACACATATGAATCTCCAAGGATTTCTCTTGAAATGTGAACTTGTGGCCTTCTTAATGGAGAAGGAATGAGACAAAGGGAATCAGGCCAGTGTGCTTGCCTTTTCCCAGGGATCACAAAAAAGTCTTTAGCAGGGGGGCAAAAAAAAAGACATATAAGTGAATAGCAAAACAGAGGTTTATGTTTCCTTATTACCTGTGCAACAGCTTGTCACCTTTTCCGTGGTGAAACAGGTTGTAATAAGTTATGCATACTTTTAACAGCTATTTACAACTGCAAACATAAAAATCACAGGATTCACTATTTACGCCATCATAATCTCCGCATCCAGAAGTCTTCAATTGTAAGAATAAACAATTTTGTTCATTACACATTCAGAGCAGTGCACAAACATGAGCTAATTAATTCTTACTACTCTGGAGACATAACTCAGAGCAGGTATGACATTTTATTCTAAGTTTAAAGGAGGAAAACCTGAGGCAGAAAGAAAGTAAATCTGCAAGGAAGCAATCTAAGAGCTGGCAGATTCATATCTTGGACAATCAGATCCACATTCTCTATGACCTTTTCCCAAAATATACTTATTCCACCAGCATGGCAGACATGTTTGTGTGGGATAGTATGATGCAGGACTGGAGAATCTGGGATCCAGGGCCTTTCAATCAGGGTTATTTCCCATAGTCGGAATGCTATGGGAACCTAGAACTCTATCTGTCAATAGACAACCTGATATCTGCTGGACCCAAAGGTAGTTCTATGCCACCAGTTTTAGTAGTATCTTGAGCCTATCACAGGTTACAAAATACTGCAGTATCTTAGTATATCCACAAAGTTAGATACAATAGCATGCCGTTTTCCTCCTCTGTATATTTTTTCTCCTTTATGACAGCATACGAGCTGTCATAAGCTCATAAGCTCATGCTGATAACAAGCATGCTGCAGCTGGAAGAGGCATTTCTCAAGAAAACAAGCAGAAGATAAAATCCCCAAGAAAAGTAGGTATCCCCATTAAAGAAGAATTTCTTCTACTCTGGGCAGAGTAGTAGAAGATCTAGGTCCCTGAAAGATCTCCTTTGTTTCTGTTATTTGTTGTGAAAATATATTGCAACATAGAAGTCTTTTCTGCCCAATCACAACATATATAAAGAATTCTTGAGTTATCTTGTCAAGATTATAATCAAGATTTAATACCTAACTGAGCTTCTTCAAGAGGCTCCTCCTCAATATACTCACTGTTCTGAGTTCAGAGTCAAAACTTAAGTTTTAGCCACACATGCCTAAAGTTAAGTTAATTTACCATTCACACTGGGAGATTAGTTGTAATATTGGCCTGTAATACTGGTATTTTGAAAATCCCTAAAGTTGTTTAGTCTCAATCAAGTATTACTCATATAGAAGAAACTTCCCCAAGATATCAATATTATTCGATTTCCTAATAATTTTAAAAAAAAAATTAGGCTTTGTATCTGGAAATATGCTCTCCTATGAAAAGTTAAGTCTGAAAGCCTCCTCATGGGGACAAATTTTGGCAGCAAACCAGTGCCCTTTGACTCTAGGAAAAGTCTAGCTAGGAAAGTTGGCAAGATAGCATCCTTACTCTGTATTTCCTAAGGCTTTTCTTTTTGGAGAAAGTGCTGAATTATTCACACTATGCTAATAAAGTTCATTTGACTCATCTGAGCAGTCTCCTGAGTTTATTAATAAATTATTTAATAAGGGAGTTAATTTGGTCAAGTTGTCTCTACATTAAACTGGCCAGCAATACAGTGATAATAAGATAAATAGCAAAGATGAGTTACAGGAGAGTGAATGCAGGAAGAATTGTTCTGGGTAATGAAACAGCCTGTAAAAGCCTGGGGAAATTCAGCTGTTGAAACCTGGAGAAAGCCTAAAGGGGTAAAAGCATGCACTTCAAGGTGGTTCTGTGCACAGAGTCAGAATATAGCCAAGATAGCAGTGTCACTGACATTTCTAATATAAAGCTCCACAGACATCCATGTCAGAGTGGGCATCTCAGGAGGAGCTGATCTGCAACAGAAATAGATGCAGCTTATTTTAAAGAGAAGTTCTGCAAGTACATCCATTCTTTTCCTTTTTTGAAGTAGGTAGTTGTTTCCTATTTATTGCAATACAGAGAAAATAGCAAACAGGTTTCCTTTGTCCAGCCCTCCCTCATGTATACTTTCAACGATGCACACTTTTAGTCATGATTAAGAGACACGACTATTTGTTTCTTCACATGATCCAAAGCTTTTGTCATTCAATACATACAGTTCTTGAACATTTACTGGTGGATGTTGTGGTTTTTTCTAAATATTCAGGTCAGTTAGAATGCCCAAGGAGTGTTTTAGGCATAGCTAAGGACATACCTGTTCAAAAGACTGAATGTCTTGGCAGACCATGCTGCTATACAAGGAAAACAATGGACATCCATGGTTTAAGAGTTAAGTTCTAGCTTTGTAGAGGCCTGATGTATTAATTCACAAATGCTTTGCATACTCCACCTGCCACTTAATTCTCAAATTGGGTAAACTTCCCCAAATTTGGAGTGAATAGTGAAAGCGGACACAGAAAATAGAGAAGAGACTTTTTTTTTTTTTATAGTGTTTACATTCTTGGTGGGAAGTGAAAGAATAAGAGATGGAATTTCAGAAGGAATTGTTGCTTTTTCTAAGAAGGAATTTCACTGCCTTGTTTTTCTGTTGCTTGCTTCAGCAAGCTGACCCTTGCAGCTGGCAGTTTCATCATGCCTGCAGAACTTATCTGTGAAGGGATATTATGATCTCCTGACAAGAAATGAATTCTTAGAAAATTTGGTCAAGTGCCAAAAGATCACTGTCTAAGAGTCAAATGCAATGTTCCCTGGGGAAGTAGTATAAGAAGTCTTGGATAGACAGCACTGAGTTTGCCTTTGAGTAAGAAAGTCATCAGTCATTCTGCTGAGTTTTCATTCCAACAGAAGTGCAAGAAAATATTCTCAGTGTGAAGAAAAATTCTCATAAAAAGTAAGTCTGTGTCTGATAACTGTTAAGAAAATGCTGATGTATCAGAAAATGATACATCAATCCCACAGGATCTTCAAAATTATTCTTTCTGATTCATATCAGTTTGAGTATATATCAGTTATTCAAGCAGACAAAGAAAAAGTGAATTTCTACTAAGATTGTCCAACAAATTTTCTTCACTTATCTGTAGAATTTATAAGAAGAGGGACAAGGAATTCTTAATTTGTTTCTAACAGTCAGGCAGATGAGGACATAAACAAGATAAGACGTATCTTTTGGTGATGCTTGTGATGCATTATCCCAATTGTTGATTCTGTAGTAACTGTGGTATAGTTTGAAAACAGTGGGTTTGTTTGTATATTTCCTTGATATATCCAAGGTAATGAATGCCTCTTAACATTCTAGTGTTGCTGCAAATTACTTCGAAGCACTGATGCAAAACATGTTAATAAAATTATTCTCTTATTACTTCAACATCCTTTACTGCAGATCCTGTGGACTAAATATTAAGATTTAGGAAACAGAGTGGATGCACAACAACTTCTGATAATTGAGGTCTTTCTGACTGCACAATTTCTACCCTAAAATAATTGCTGAATTATGTCCATCATGTTGGACTTCATATTAAATTTAATGCACAGAATATCATCAGCTGTTTATTTTAATACTTAGCAGGTATTCAACATTTTGAGTGACAGCTTTCCTTTCTTTTTTCACCCTTCAGTGTGGACTATTGCCAACGCTCAGTGCTACATACATATCAGTTTATATGGGCTTGGGTTGAGATTTGTACAATGCATCACTATGCAACTATGTACAATGAGACATAAGGAATTTTCTGAAACTGCAAGAGGCAAATTTTGTAAGTGAGCTAAAAATAGTCAGAACAATTAGAAGTCAGGAAGAGCAGCAAGACCATAGTTAGTCCTTAAGTACAGCAGTACTCCTGACCACTTAAGTGTGGAAAATAACTTGATACACAAGAAGTAGCATGTAGTGAATCTCCACACATACACACTGCAGTGCCTCAGTTCACAAGTTCCAAATATATGATCATATTGAGTTTGCATGGCAAGGTTTTGGTAGCTGGGGGCCTACAGGGGTAGATTCTGTGAGAAGCTGCCAGAAGCTTCCCCTGAGTCTGGAAGAGCCAATGCCAGCTGGCTTCAGGACAGAACCGCTGCTGGCCAAGGCCAAGCCAAACAGTGATGGTGGCAATGCCTCCCTGAAAATGTATTTAAGAAGGGAAAAAAGTATTCCACAGGATTCATTGCAGTCAGAGAAAAGAGGAGTGGAAATAAATGAGAGAAACCACTAAGCAGGCACCAAAGCTACTGAAGAATGGGCAGGAGGTGCTTGCTTTCAGTGCTGGAACAGAGATTCCTCTGCAGCCTGTGGTGAAGACCATGGTGAGGCAGGCTTTCCTTCTGTATCCCATAGAGGTTCATGGTAGAGCAGAGATCCACCTGCAGCCCATGGACTACTCTGCACTGGAGCAGCTGGATGCCTGAAGAAGGCTGTAACCCCATGGGAAGCCCACACTAGAACAGGCACCTGGAAGGACTTCTGGACCCATGGAGAGAGGAGCCCATACTGGAGAAGGTTTGCCAGCAGAACTTATGACCCCATGGCGGACCCATGCAAGAGCGTTTTGTTCCTCAAGGACAGCACCCCATAGAAGGGACTCATGCTGGAGCAGTTTGTGAAGAAACTGCAGCCCATGGGAAGGACCCACATTGAAGAAGTTTGTGGAGCTCTGTCTCCTATTGAAGGGATCCCACACTGAAGCAGAGGATGGACTCCTCTCCTTGAGGAGAAAGCAGCAAACACATGTGATAGACTATCTATAACCCTTTTTCCCCTGCACTGCTGGCAGAGAGGCGATGGAGAATAGGGAAAAAATTTAAGCCTGTGGAGAAGGGAAACGTAGGGGAAAGGTGTTTTTAAGACTTGTTTTACTTCTCATTAGCCTACTCTGATTTGATGGGCAATAAATTCAATTAATTTTCCCAAGCTGAGTCCACTTTTCCCATGACGGTTATTGGTGAGTGATCTCTCTCTGTCCCTATCTTGACCTGCAAACTTTTAATTATATTCTCTCTCCCCTATCCAGCTGAGGAGGGAAATGACAGAGCAGCTTTAGCGGGCACCTAGCATTTAGCCAAGGTTAAACCACTACAATGATTCATAATATTTGGGAAACAGCAAATACTATCTCTCCAATAGATTGCTTATCTTATGTGACAAAAGCCCTAAAGGCTGGCTGCAGCCCTTGGGTTTAAGGTCTTTGAGTCTTTGCATTTTGTTCAGCGTTACCCTACACCGAGAACTACGCCGTACCCAACAGTTCGTTCTCCAGTTTGACCACTGTTGTAGTTCAGACACATGAAAGAAACCTCTACCGTGATTCCAGAACAAAGCGTGAATTTATACTTGCCATAACTGTGTCATAACTGACCTGACACTTCAGTCCTCCAGTTCTCCAATCTAGTATTAATATATACCTTTATTATACCCTTTAATCTCTAATAAGTGCTGAAATTATACAATGAACACTGAGAATTTCAAAGGCTTCCGAGTATGCTAAATCATGTGGTAGAGAAAACATAGGTCTTTTCCTCAGTAAATATGCTAAGAATATGTATGCCTAATATTTAATTAATTAACGTATATTCATATAAAATGCTTTTTCTTTCTATCCAGCTCTCTGCTAAGCTAGCATACTAAAACCATTCCTTTTAAAGTTTATTACACTGTTTGTAATACTTCAGATTAAAAATGCTTTCCATCTTCGGGTCTCTTCATTACAATATAATTGTTACACAATCCACACTACCATTAGGAGCACAGTATGAGAAGTAGTTTCAAAGTAACATTTGTCTGTGGGATTCTTAGACTGAATTATGCTTAGGATGTATATTTATTTGCTCAAAGCAATTTGCTAAGGGTTTTGAACATTACTTAAAATCTCTAAAAGCTAAAGCACAAAGCTTTTCTTTTGATTTGACTTTTTCTTTGTGAAAACATGTACATCATCCTTCACTTTTACATCTAAACAGGATGAAAGATGAGACAGTGTTCAAAGTCCTCTACTTTCCCTCTAGCACAGTCAATGTTCCATCTGTTCCCTGGACTGACATGCTTAAGCTTTATCATGGTGGACAGTTGCCTTCTGGCTGGCACACCACTCTTCTGGCACTCAGAGAATGAGGTCATAAAAACTAGGTACCGATGCTGTATAGAAGAAAGCTGTATTAACTTTTATCCACTCACTATGAAATAGGAGAGAACAGCAACATGCCCTCAGCAGCAGGATTAACAGAAGCACATCCTAAGAAACACTTTTTTTTTCTCAGGAAGCATCTTTCAGAAGGTTTCCCAAACTGAGCCAGGTCTGTGTCAACTACAGAACATCATTGAATAATGAAATTCAAATCAGCTTACTAAAATTAAAAAGTCAGTAAACTGTTTTTTCTCACTAATCTCAAAGGGTTTTTTCTTTATTTGGCTTATTTTTCTATTATTATTTAAATTGAAAATTGGGGGGCACTCTGATCCCAGATGTGTTGGATAGTGTAGTTGTTTATTGGGAGTTGTTTACGGGAAAGTTCAAGATATTAAGACAATTAAACCAGATGAACTGCAAGCCCAGTGACAGATCTTGGACAAATTCAGGCACAGCAGTGAATGACTTTCCCAAGGTCATATAGTGCACCAGCTGCAGAGCTGGGACTAGAAATGTGGTCTGAAACACAGACTAATCATACATTTCTCAATAACAAAATTTGCAAATAAGATACCACATGCATAAGAATTTTGTTTATGTATGGTATTTCCTTAGTGAGCAGGGGCAAATATAGGATCAATTATTTAAGATCTTGCTTAATAAGGAGAGTATGTTTCAGTAATTACTGAGGCCAACTAGTGGGTTGAAGGTCTTATAGACTGTGCAACGTTTTCTCATTGTGCTATGGAAGACGCTCTTGATTAGCCCTCTTGTGATTTGTGTGCTATGCCTCTCTGATAATGAATAGGGTGAACGCGCATGGTACTGATTGACACATGGTTCTTACATGTCGTTCTTTAAAGCTGAATTAATTTCATTTCTGCCAGAAGAATTTTATTTTTCATGTTTTTGTAAATCTGAGTGATTGTTGGTTTAGATGATTTGCTATTTAAGTGGTAAATTTAAGGAAATAATATTTAGAGTTCTGTGACAGTAAAAACATATAAGAGCGATATCTAAGATGATCAAGGGATTTTCATTTTTGTCCAGTTTATAAGCACTTTGCCTCCATTGATATTCTTTGAAGAAACTTGTAAAAAGCAGAATCTCTGAAGTCATCCAGATTTTCTGAGCATGCCTTATGCAAAAGGCAGTGGAAAAAACTTTGTTTTGCACTACAATAAAACATGAACGTAGGCAATAGCAGAGTTTCCAGAGGACCTCAGTAAAAGAAAGTTGTGGGCAAGCACCAAGTCTCTTATTCCAGAGAACTGGAACTGACTCACAGGTGGGAAGTTACAGCCAGGTGAAGGTTGAAGTCCATTAGTTACTGTTACATTTGGGTCAACTGTTGCTCTGCAAGGGAATATGGAATAAATTCTTGGTAAGTTCATATCCAGCATATTAAGTTACATCATTTTTTGCTGAGTTTCTGTCTCCTGTATCACAAGACACATCACATAAGAAATGTCAGCAAAAGAAATAGCAGAAGGGCAGTGTAGGAGACCTGCAATAAATGGATGCTGTTCACATAACCTGAGTCTATCCCCTCTTTCTTTAAAACAGAAGCCAGCAAAGCACAGGACATTCCCTGGGAATTAATGGTGAGAAGGAGGTGCTGTTATGGCGAGGTGTAGTTGATGGCCACTAGGTTACATTGGTCACACATTCTCCAGAAACATTCCTTTGTAAAGGCAATACATATAAACATTAAGGAGTGAAAAGGAATATAACTTACCCATTTACAAGGTACAGGCAGAGCATCTCATTTTTTCCTTCAGTTTTCAAAATGATATTTGAAGTTGCTGAGGTGTGTTGTTTTAATTTCTTATTTTCTGCTCCCTTCCTCAGTTTGCACTGCAAAACTTGTTCATAACCTGGAATGGCCAGACATCTCCACAGTTCTAAGAATTCAGACATCTTGGTGCTTTTGTTCTTATTGCCTTTTCTACTTCTGACAACCTCTGCCAAAAGCAACCTTTAGAAAATGTTAACATGCTGTGAGTAACAAACTGCAAATTTTTCACATGCTATTAGAGTGTCTCACAGGTCTAAAAACTGGGTGCTATTTTAATTTGCCACTTCTTACAAAAAGTTAGTGCAGCAGCAGCATGTATTCCACTGACATTCACTGTATGTGGGGTAAAGTGCTAATGATTTTTAGCATAGTCTGATCTTTTTATATTTCTTCCAGAAATTAATATTCTACAGCTGCCTAGAAAAGTAAGAGAGAATGGAAAAGAAAAAGGGCAGGGGAAGGGGAACAGGAAGAGGAAAGGGAAAAGGAGGGGAAAATGTGCTGTTATCTCTGATAATGTGCTTAGCTATCTACAATAAATTGCTGCTGGGGATACACTCTGCTTCTTTGTCACCAGGCAGCTACATACTAATATCCTGACTTGTCCTTGTTTTCTTTTTTCCTCAATACAAAAAATGTAGCTTATCTTGCCGTGGTTCCACTCAGGATAGCTGCTGGTGGGATTTAGTTATGCAAATATTGTAAGAATGCAAACCCCAGCTTTTTTCTTTGATCAGCTGATCCAGTCTACATTATACATTCAAGGAAGGTTTGTCTTGCCTAACTAGACATCCACTATTAAATTATCTATGTATAGCCTGGCTTCTCTAAGTTCTCTTTACTGACAATTAAGAGAAAAAGAGCATTTTGAAGTCGTAATTGATTTTGTCTTGGATCAACAACTGCTTGCTGTTTTCAGTCCTGCCTTTGAAACACCTATTTCTTCCTATGATTATAAGCAATTTACAGTGACCATTTCAGATTACCAGATGACTGTTCTGTAGTTCAGAACAGTCTGACATCTGATGGCAGCTGCATGTATTCAGACAGATGCCTCCTTAAGTAAAAGCTTACATTCTGCCCAGCATTTGAATTCATCAGTATTTCTGAAGACATTAAGGAATTCAGAATCCCAAGGTTTTTAAATTGTCTATGTCTGGCTGTGTCTTCCAAGCCTTCAGGAAAGACATGATTCTGGAATATCTGGATTTTATCAACTACATCTTCTGCTTTCCATAGGTATCAATGCCCTTTACTTCACTATAGCAAGCAAAATGATGTTGTATTTCATACTCAGTTTCTGCAGGGAGACTCTAGGCTCTTCATTCTCCTAGGCTGGCCCCTCCTTCTGGCTCTGTTGGCTACCTTCCAACAAAAGCAGAGAATATTGACTCAGTCACATATTCACCCAGCTCTGGAATTCAAGAACATTTCCCTTAGGTATCTTAATTAAGCTCCTTTTCTGAGGCCTGACTCTTTCAAAGGATAAATAATAAATGAAACCTAAAATTTTAACTTGGACGCATAAATTTTTGTTGAAAGAGAATGATGTGAGAAAATGCAGTAATTTAGTAGTTTACTAAATTTTGGTTCTGTTTTCACAGAATCATGGAATTGTTAGGGTTGAAAGGGACCTCTGGAGATAATCTAGCCTCTTGTAGAGATTTTTAGAATAATTCCTTGGTATATGATAATATCTTTGCCTGTGCACCAGTAAGATATTTGAAAGCCAATGATTTGGAGGAAGGAAAATAGTTTAGGTGTCCTGAGGAGCCTCAAAGGAGATGGCTGCAGCTATGGAGGACCTGAAAGTCCAGTGACAACCTGGGTTGATCCTAAACCCTCCACAGAGTCTTGGGATCTGTCCCAGCTCCCACTGGGTTGGTGTGTACCAGCTTCTGTTCCAAGATTTCCATCCCATGACACACATCATGTGAGGTCCCAGCCACTGAGGCAGCTGAGAGCAGCCTGAGTCTTGGGTGGGAGCCCAGCCTCTGGCTCAGCCATCTGCATGGTTCTCACCATCCCTGATTGTCTCTTCCTCTCTTCCAAAGCTTTCAATATTTGACACCTTCTGTATTAGGCAGTTGCTAAGAGCCACCTAGAGCCTTGCTAATCACACAGCCCCAGATCACTTCACTCCTTCTGTACCTCAGTTAGCAGTTGTCACCAGGGTTTCCATCACCCTCTCATCCCCTGCCTCAAATGTATCATAGAAGTGTGAAGTTAGACACAATTGTCTAACAAGTTTCACTGGTTGCTTCCTTACTTTTTCCAGCTCATTGTGAATTAATCTAGTCCATGCTGGGCAGCTGCAGTCAAGGCCTTGCTTACCCAAGAGGTGCTCTTAACTAGGCACCACCCCATGGTATCTTGTGATCCTGAATGTCAGCCAGTAATAAACAGCTTCCTGACAGAGAGAAATTAAATATCCATCCCCCCTGGACTACAGACTGCAGTCTGCAGTACTCAGGGGGATACAGTGAACATGAATTATTACATGATTTACTGACAAAATAAGATGTAACTCTGTATTGAATAGATTCTTAAACTTTATTTTCCTTACAAGCATTTTGACACTTACAAACATTTTGTATGTTGCTAAGTAGTGTACATTTGCTGGAGGCTAAGTTACAACTTCTGTAAATCTTTGTTGTTTTTAGGCACAAATCCAAGTCCCCACAGTCTAGTACGTGACCTTTGAAGAAGTTCAAATCCAATTTATCTTGAAACAAGGTTGCTTTGGGCTGTGTCTGTTGGTGTGGTCAGAAGGTGCAAAGGTGTTACAAGAAATTCTCCACCTGGCTAAAACATAGTGACATACAATATAAAAGAACACAATCAGCTGCAAGGCAACATAAAACAGACCATAATGATGCCCATGTAAAAGCAAAGTAACCTGTTTGCTAAGCTCTGCTACCATTATCATTAAGGCAACTTGCCAGGACTAGATCCACACCAGGATGCAATGATAAAAAGGACTAAATATTGCATTTGTAGCAGCCTATAAAGATTCACGGAAAATAACAGCTGTAATGCATGCAAGCTCTGCTGCACTGATCTAAATTACTCTGATGGATTTCTGAGGATTACATGGGTTAAAGAATCCAAAACTGATTAGTCCTCTTGACCCTGCACTGACATAGGCAAATGTCAGGGGGTGTACACAGGCTTTGGAGAGACTGTCCTTGGCCGTGGACAGAAGCAGACAAGCAAGGGCCATAAGCAGCCTGCATAGTCTGGGAGTCATATTTTTCCTAATGCCCTTGCTGGACAAGCTCAGATGAAACATCATCAAAGTAATTGCTCTCTGCATCCCTTCCAAAAACCTTGATCCAATCCTGTGCAACCATTTAAGTAAATCTAACTACATGCAGTTTAGCACAGTTCAAGAATATTTTAAGTGAACAGCTGTAATAATTTTTTAAATCAAACAGAGGCAATGCTCTCAGAAAACATCTTATTTAACACAGAAAAAGACTTATGCAGAATACTGGATTTTAGGCTTATCTGCCTACGTTGTCTCTCTTGAAGTAATCTGCTTTTCAGTGTTTTCTTGTTTTCACTGACATTACCCTTATTTAGACACAAGCACTAGTCTGTAACAGCTTCCCTTTCCTGCTTCCTCCTGTTTCATTTTCCTTTCCCTTTGATCACTGCTGCTAGCAGTTACCTAATAACAATTTTAGAACAATCAATCAGCAGCCTGTGCAAGCAAATAACTTACCAAACACTTGAACCCTGTAATTGTGTTCTGACCTTGGGTTTACTGGAGGTTAGAGTGATAGATTCTTTGCAGCAATGCTATGCTCTGTTGTTCTGTAAATGCAGTTCACCTGCCTAAGGTGAACTTTACTGCAGAAGAAAGAAAATCTACTGTGGCCACATAAAACCTAGCAGGACACAGAAGAGTCAGTGACAAGCATAAGGAATGGTGGCAAACAAGGCATGATATTAGCTGAAACAAAAGAAGCCTGAGGAGGGAAGAAGTGTTTGAGGCAACTGTGTAGACTTAACAGTCCATATGCTGACATTGCAAAACTGTGAAAGGTTTCAAAATACCTCCTTTTCCTCACTTCAGATTTTTGGACCATGAATTTAAGAAGATTATTGAAGGATTTACAGTGAGATACTTTGTCACTCCAAAAACCCTCTTGCACCGTGAACTTATGAGTAAATGCTCTCTTCCCTGTAATTAAATAAACCAATAGAGTTGTTTATATAGCAGTATGTGATTCAGGTGTGATTCCTACTGACCGAATCACATTCAAAGTATAGAGATTTCCTACTAGAATGTTATTAAGACCACCATTTATTTGGCAGCCCCATTAAGAAATATGCACTATTTCTATTCTTTCATGTGAAATATTTTTAGACTGGAGACCAGTTGGCTGATGTACATGGCTGAAGCTCTTTAGATGTTTAAAGGGAAATGGGATGGAATGAGAGTTTTGAGTTACTGCCAGAGGCTGATCTAGGTTGTGAACACGAATGATGTTTCTGAGAGGAACATTGCTGACACCATGAGCACATACGTGCATATGTGTGTGAGAGAGATTGACACACTCAGAAGGCAGCAGTTGACAGAGGGCAGAGATGCAATTGGAAGTGACATCATCCTGTGCTCCTACATGGGCCTGTCATGGTGATGGACTGCCTATGCTAAGCCCTGCCCAGATATAGAAACACAAACTCTTACAGTGTATGTGTCAAAACAGGTGTCACATGCAAGCACAGGCAATTATTTGGGGGAATAGAGGAGAACCACAAGGATAATACTGGTCTTTCTAACCAACAATAGTATTAGTACAATTAGGATTGAATTGTTGTCAAGGCTTAGAATAAAAAAAAGAAAGAGAAGGAGATTCTTTCCACCCTCAGAGGAAGTGTGATGGAAAGTGTGGAGGACTTTGTTTAAAAGTATTAGAAGGCGGCAGTGGTGTTTGATCAGTACACCAGTCATTTTCTGAGAAGAGCAGTGAGATGGAACAGAACTGTGATGATTTTAAAAGTCCAATGGTGAACAGAGTCAAGGAATCAATTCCCTAATCTTCTGTCCTTCTCTCACAGCCCACTGTACAGCAGCCTTCCATCACAACAGCAGTGTACCTCTGGCTCATGTTAGTACAGTCAGTGGAGATCATAACTGCTACTCCTCTAAGAGATAACCTCTTTGGGGGTTACTGTTCTCCAGATTCAGGCTAGTTTAATTGACACATAAATGTCTAGTGATGTTATGGGATATCTTGTATATTTCAGCCATCCTCCAGCTGCCATTCTGGACAACCCACAGGGTCAGTGTCATATCAGACAGCTCTATAAGAATGTTTCCCACAGCCTGGAAGATCTATGGGAGCTCCAGCAGCTAAGAAGGAAAGCAGATGTCAGTTCATTTTGGTTTGCCAAGGAGGAGAGAAATACCACAGGGCAACCCTGAGTACAGTATTCAGTAGTCTGTGAAGTGAAAAAGGATGTGGAACAAACATTAAATTTCAATCAGTTATAAAAGCAAATTCAAGCTATGAAGCTTGAATTACCAATAGATAGAAAAAAGCAGAGAGAGGGATTAAGAGAAGAACAGATAAAATGTGTGCAAACTGAAACTACTAGAATAAACTTAAATCACCAGAATACTGATCTTAGCAGAAGACACAGTTCTTAATAATAGAAGTTTTTCTCCAGAAGAAACTTGCACATCTGGCATTGAAGATGTAAATGGTGCCAGGAGCATGGAAAGTCAGCAAATGCACAGGAGAAGATAGAGAAATGACAAAATGAAGCCATCAGAAGCTTGTTGGAGTATGCCACCGAAAGCTTGTTTCCTTTTGGTGATTTTCTGTAGCTGCAGACTTATTAAAGAACAGAGGAGCTACAAATGTTCAGTGGGTGATCTTCACAGCCCAGGCCCCCTCATGCATTTTCAAAGACTTCTTCAGGGAGGAAGTGCTGGTGGTTTCCATCTGAAGTGTTTCTTACTTGAGTTGAATGTCATGGACTACAACATCATGTACAAACTTACATTTCTCTCACAAAATTCCTTTTCAGACATTCTCTAATCTAATTGTCAGTAGATATTTTATTTAATAGGCTGCAGTACCAAGTGAGATGAAGCATCATCGTTCCCAGTGTTCCACACTGACAAAAAACCGGAAGCAATGGACACTAAGACCAATTAGCATGAGGAATAGAATTTAATAAAAATCAGTAAACACAATAGATATGATGATCAAATGCAAACATTTGAATTGAATTTTCACAATAATACAATTTAAAATTACTAAACTCAATTAATAATCCAGCATGTTCTTCATTCATATACCCCTCATATATATATATATATATACCTAACAGATATTTGAGCAAAATTTGACTCACATCTGGAAGTCTTGTTGATGTGAAATATCATACAGACTTCATGCCAGATGTGAAATTATCCTTATTAGTTGTTTTTCTTTAGCAGTTGTGTTTTACCACACTAGTTAGAGCAGATGGAACATAAATCTTTTTTCTCTCCCTTTTTTTTTTTTTGCATACATCCTTTCAAAATACAGTTACCATAACAACTTGATTTCAGTGTTTTTGTTAAATCATCTTCTTTTTATATCACACCTAGAACTTTTGTCTGGCTCACAAATAAACATAACTGATTTTTTTAGTTAATTATTTGTTGTCAAAAATCTGTCAATGACTTCTCTTTGTGGGGGATGTGAGAAAAAGAATAATGTCTTTTGTTTGGCATGTTTAGTGTCAGCTATAAGTAGAGTGGTGATATAAACCTTCTACAAAACAATAAAACAGAAGGACTCCCAGCAGAAAGCTTGAGAATCTCAAATGATACTTACACAGACTTCTAATGATAATTTTTAAAGGACATTCATTTTCATGAAAATTAAATACTCCCAGTAATTTCACAACACTAGAGATTTGTATATATTTCCCTCTTTGTTTGAATGGGCCAATTCAAATCTTCTTTTACGATAGCAGCATAAAACCATATTGTAGTAAAATACCTTCCCTTCTGCCTCCTTTTTCTCTTGCTTAATATCTATATGACTTTGTCAGGGTAAAAAGAGAGACAGTGGGAGGTGTGACAAGTTAATATCTAGGAATAAAAAGGCGCTACCTAGCAACATTTCTCTGGAAACTAAATCTCATTTGTCAAGCAACTCTGAAACAGGGGCTACATTGCCCAGGGGATTGATAATGACATACAGAGCTTTTCATGGCAAGTCACTAAAATATAAATGCAGCGCAGGTCAGCAGCAACTGAACACTGTTACCACCTGACAGCTGTTTAGGGGCCTGTATGAAATGCCTTACTCTTCATCTGATTCCTAGTGGGAAGGTGGCTGCATCCCAATTAGCATTAATTGGCTCCCCTATTGTTAGCCGCAGCAAGGCAAGCAAGGAGTGTGCAGAGCCAGGGAGCGGAGGGCTGATCCACTAGGCCAGCTGTGTCTCTAGTTAAGCTGGCCACTTTAACTACAGTGTTCCCAACAGACTGTACAGGCCCTGCTAAGTTAAGAGCTGGGAGTGAAGGAGCCTCGATGGCAATCCTTTGATGACCCTGTCTCAGTGGGTCATGTCTCCTGTCTTTACAGCAGGCTTTTTTGCCCTCCCGAATCTTACCAAAACCACCTTGTTTGAAAACTTGAGGGATTTCTTTTTGTCCTTCCACAAGGCAACAATCCATCAAAGGAAGTTAGCACATTTTTCAGGCTTTTATCATTCTATGTGCTTTTCTCTGGACTCTGTCCAATAAGTCTACATACCTCATAAAGTACAGTGACCAAAACCAGGCACAATGCTCTAACTTAGGTTGTACCAATGCTAACTACAGGACAGTTATCATTTCCCTTGCCATACGTTAATGCTTCTCTAACACAGCTCAAGATATGTTTTACTGCTACAGAATTTCATGTTCACTCATGTTTTTCAGTCTGTATAACACAGTGCCCCTGGAACATGTGTTTCAAGTGGTTCAGAGATTACTTCAGCTGAATCTCTAACTATTGAGGGCAATCTTTCAGGAGCTTTTGAATGCATAACCTGACAGAACTAAACACTCTTTAGGCTCTTTTTAATTTGTTCTGCTGCATTCTCCTATCTCTCTTTAAAAACATTTTGTGTTAATTACCAAACCACAATTCAGGTTTTGAGTACAAATAAGGCAAAGGAGGCACTTACTGTTTCTGCTCCTCCTGTTATTAACTGTCCTTTCCAGTTTTGCAGTAAACCATTTCCTTGCCTATACGTTCTTCTTCTATGTCTATAAAAGTCTCCCCATCATCTTGTATGTTCCTACTTACCATACCATATTAAGGAATGGTTTGGGTTGGAAGGTACATCGAAGATCACCTGGTTCCAGGCCCCTGGCCAAGGGCAGGGACATCTGCCACTAGACCAGGTTGCTCAGAGGCCCATCCAACCTGGCCTTGGGCACTCCCTGGGATGGGGCATCCACAGCTTCTCTGGGTAGGCTGTTCCTGTGCCTCATCATGCTTACAGTAAAGAATTTCTGCCTGATATTGAATCTAAACCTACTCTCAGTTTAAAACCATTCTAACTTATCCTGTCACTACACATCCTTGTAAAAAGTCCCTTTCCAGCTTACATGTAGGCCCCCTTTAGATTGCTATACTTCACTGAAGTAATGTATTTTTTCTGATTTTTACTCTGTGCTGTTTGGGGTGCCGTAGGCCCTACCTGTCCTTCCAGAGGGTCATGGATATTCTGCAGATCCTTTTGTCATACTTACCATGCCTCTGAAGGTGTCACAGATAGCTCAGGACATTGCAATGCTATTGCATACCTGACTTTGAATCACAGTGGAAAGATGGACCACACAGGATAATTTTGAGGCCATCCAGACCTTAAAATCTTCATTGTGGTCTTGCAGATCTGGAATTAGGTAGTATTGTCTAAAGATGACAAGATTGTTAAAAGCTGCATATGTGTCTCTAAATGTAGCAAAATGGGTAATTAGCCACATCATTAAATAACAAATAAAAATAATTCATACACAAATAAACTGATTGTTTGCTATTTTACCTCTTGTTGCATCACTATCAGTCCATCTTATGTGATTTCTTTACAATCTGTGATTTCTCAGTGGGCATTCAGAAATACCTGTACCTTCATATGGGTTTCATAAGATTTGAGATGCTTATGGCACAGCTGTGTTAAGTTATGTGATAAAGTTCATCTGTACCCCCACAAAAGGAGCTTGGAGAGACAATGGTAGGAGACAGCCCCAATTAGTACCCTGATAGGTTACTCCCAGGGGCCATCAGTCCATAAAAAGCACATTCCCACAAGCACACAAGAGCAGAGGAGCATGATGGCAGATTGGAACCCAAACCAAGCCCTCCTAAGGAAGGAATGCCTTGTCCCAGCCCCTCCCAGGGCTGTCCCAGTAGAGCCATCATCCCTGTGGCTCAAGTGTGGAGCCCATATCTGTGAGTCATCTGGAGCAACTCTCCTGATTGCCTTTCAGACCCAAGAGTAGTTACCAGCAACTAGGGAGGCTGGGATCTAGTAGGCAGTTACTCAACACAGTGTTTGGATATGGCTGTTGGAGCGATATCACTTTTACATGTGTACATGAACATTCTCACTCATGAACCTCCATCATGTCCCACATTGTGGGGGAACGGGAAAGGATATTGGTGCTGCCTGTGTTTATGTGAGTGCTCTGGGTGTCTGTCTGTGATCAGTGTGGCTGGCAATGCATGGTGTACATGTCTGTGCCCTGTGTGCAGCTGCCTGCCAGGAATATGTCTTCTGCCTCATTACTGATTGGACTCAGGGAGCTGGAGCAACAGCAATGTCACCTCTTGGGATTCTTGATGCTGTATTTCCTCTAACAGACTAGTCTCTATATACAACAATTTTAAGGCACTGGGAAGAATCCCAGTGACAAGCTGACATAGCCTCTGTGTGCACCCTTACATGTGCTATTTTATCACATACAATCTCATATAATGTTCTGTATGAGATCTTCAGTTTAGCTTCAGATTATTCTTGTGATCTCCACCTGTTAGGTGTGTTAGACTGCTCAAGTCACTAATCATCTGCTGTGAGGAGAGACTCATAGGGTGACAGACACCAAAAGCCTTTTAAAACCTGACATTTTATCAGTAAATCTTGCCTGAAGAGGAATGATAAATAGCTCTAAAAATGAGACCAAATTGCTATGTGATAGTGTTACTCTTGTAACCTTAAGGCCATGTTACAATGTTGGATCCCTGTCAATGAATGTTACGAAGAGTTGATGGAAAAGCCAGGCTGTTAAGTGTATTTGAAAATGTTGTAGAAAATAGCATACAATTCAGTAGAAGTGCTTTTAGGGCTTTTATCCCATCAGTTGTGTCTTCGGTAGGCTGGTGCCTTCTAGATTTGCTGCAAGAACTTTCACGGTTGAATGCTGCAGCCCATCGCCTATTTTATGGTCAGCATGAACATGATGAAATATTCTTCCTTCACAGCAGGTTTGCTTGAAATGAACTTTTACCTTGAAAGAATGATACTCTGTCTTCTCACTCTGTGAGGTTCTTTAAAGTCTCAGGAAGCTCAAGCAAAGTGGCTTTGAAACCATTAATCTTTCGCCCACACGTGAAGCAGAGGTGCATGCTTTGCACTGGAAGCAATCTTATTTTTAAGCATGAACAACATGGTTTGATGCTTTAAAAACTTTATGCATGTCATCCCTGTATGTTGAAGAATTCCTTATGAGTGTCACGTCATGGTGATTCAACATGACTGAGTTTAGACTGTGTATGATGCAGTGGAACTTTTGATTTGTTCTCATGCTTTGGGCTTCCAGGCAGTTGAGGTGTGTGTTGTGCTGCTTCAGTCCCATCTAAGCTGCCACTGGTCTCCAGTTGGTGTGAGAGCTGCTTTACCTTCCCCTGCCATGCTGCACAAAGTGCAAGAAGGACACTCCAGCAGTGTGTTGATCACAGAGCATAAAATGAACGAGGATAAGTGTTGTAAGCTTAGTCTCTGGGAGCAGGGAACACAAAATAACAGCTTTTTGTGCTGATGTTTTGCATGGAAATCAAGATGATCGGGCAGTTCCATATTTAAATTGTTTGATTTTAGACATTGAACTATTTCTTCTCTTTCAGCAATTTAACTTTTTCTTCAGTATTGCACCAGTCTTGGCACATAAGCTGAAAACAGCTATCACTTGAGGTCACTTTTCTCTGGACTGTGATGGTGATTCAGTAGGAGTCTCCATGTTCCTTGAAGACAAGGCCTCGACTCCTGAAAGGATAAAAGATAACAGCTTTCTTGACTATCCAACATTCTATTTCACTCTCTAATTACACGGACATTTCAAGCTGCTTACTAGGTATCACATTACACAGGCTTCTCAAATCCTCTATATTTGCTAGCAACACTGGCATTTTTCACAAGCAGCAAAGCTCTTGGCAATATCTTTCCCACTACCCACTGCTAATGCACATAGCTATCCTAGAGGCTGTACACCCAGTGGCAGTGAAATTGGCAGGAAGAGTGCACATTATTTGCAAAATGCACCATCTTGAGTCTTGGAATAAGCCAATTGCTCCTTCTGAAATCAAAAGCTTCACAAGTTCTTTGGCAGGAAAAAGGAAAAGCTGGTCTCAAGGAACCATGAGTTCTCCAAAATCTGTATTTTCTGGTCACCGCTTCTCCTTTAGTCTGACTTTGCTTGAGTTGGAGCCCATTAATATCTGTGAGCTAATGCAGTGAGCTCTGGGCTTTCACTGCAGTGCTGACCAAAGTCAGTGCTTGTCTGTTTGTTTCACTAGTGCTAGTAGATATTTCCATAGATGTCATTTGCCTTCCATCTTAGAGTTCCATCTTATGTCTTTTCCTGACAAAATCAAAAATTAAACACTTTGGCCTCTTGTCAGACAAGTTGAAATCATTATTAAACAGTGGAGTGAAAACTGTGTTGCAAGTCACCATTTGTACCTAACAAATGCTCTCAGCAGCTGAGATGCAGTTATCAGTCACTCATGCAGACACACCCGACACAAAGTGAATTGCCAGCTGTGACTTGGGAGAGAGCCAGAGCATATCTGAGCTTTCTCTAGTGCAGCATACCCAGTATCACCATAACTATGGATCAATAAGTGGTATGTTATAATACTATATATATAATCCCCCAAAAATGCTACCACAGGGGTGTGGAATGCTTAAAGACCTGCCAAGCCAATGACAAAAAGCCATTTATCCTCCTCACTCCACCTAACTGATTACTTGTAAAATAACCGTTTGACGGTAATAGATGATTTCCACTTTATTTAACTGGAAAGGTCACTTCAGGTAATTTTTTTGCATCATTCCAATCCAGCCTGTTCCTCTGAATTACTTTAATAAGTATATCATATATCTGCTAATAAAAGAGAAACTTCCATTCATCAGAGTTTTGCTGGGAAGGAAGAGGAAACATCAAAAATATGATGACACAGATGGTAAACTTGGGAAAGTTTAAAATTAAGATAATAAGACACTTTTCTCTATGCATTCTTGTAGGGTGTCGCCTGGGACATCCTTCACTTTTTGGGGAGTTTTGTTGTTTCGTTTTTGGTTGGTTGGTTGGATTTTTTGTGGGAGTTGTTTTGTTTTGTTTGGGTTTTTTGGTTGGTTGGTTGGTTGGGCTTTTTGTGTTTGTTTGGTTTGGTTGGTTTTTGGGTTGTTTTTTTTCAGTTTATGTGCTTTGCCCTTTCCCATTATTATTGCTCCATAAAACACTTTATTTCCTTTCTTCCCTAGACTCCACCAAGGGACAGATCTTTAAGTGGACTGTGGAAGATATTTCAAACTACACAATCACAGCCGTCTGACTTCTCTTGACTTAGCTATTTTAAGACCAAAATTATTCAGGCAAGTTTTCTTTACACTGAAGTACATTATTCAGACTTCAGAAGGAAAGATCTTGGCCCTTCTGGACCCACTATACAGACTTCTGCTTTGAGGTTTAGAGGTGCCATTTTCATCCCCCAAATGGTAATAAAGCTATCAGTGGTTAGAAAGGTACATTTTTTCTCTCCTACTCTCCTTTGCTCCAGTAATGCTATTCTCTCTCAGTATCAAATATAATTTAGTCATACTAAGTCTGACCTGTCACAGATTCTTAATGCTTTATCTATATACCTGCTAGAGAGTTGAACAAATTGCTCACAAGCAAGACTAGAGACATTTGAAAGAAATGGCATTCAATCATCAGCAGATTCAAATTAATAGATTACACTTATCATAGATAGAGTATTTATTATTTAAAATTTAATGCATCCTCCTAAGTCCTTAAAATGTATTTTGGAGGGAAAGCCATTTCAAGCCCTTAATAAAAAACACATTTAATAGAGGCAGATTTGAATTTCTATCATTAATATTTGATAAATTAAATCCCTAAGTCTTCCAGATGCAGATTTTCAATGGGTATGCTATCCCTGAAAACAGCAAGAGAAAAATATGTGCGCGTATGCATGTGTGTGCTCGCCTGTGCAAACGAATGATAAAGATATTGTCATGACTTTCTTAGAGAAAAATATATCACACCTCTTTCATGCACACCTGTTCTTATCAACTATTCATACTTCCCTACAACATGTTGACATTGCAGTTTCTTGTTTCATGGCAGACTGGCATCCTTCTGTTTGCAAATAAGTAAAGAAATGCCTTACATACCATTTTGAAATTGCTCAGTTATCACAGTCTTGGAAAAAAGGAAACATTCTAGTTCATCTTCCTTATTTTCACCCCGGGCAAAGTTGTTGTAAAAAGTCTACTTGCCACAGTTTTCACCAGTTCAACTCCTGCTGAAATAGAACTACCTGAGCTTAAATTACAACATAAACTATATTGTTAAGACTGATTAAGGGATGACAATATTTGAGATAGTTCACAAATGCACCTGGGTGATGTTGCAATATAAGGCCAGGCAGCTGAAGTGACTAAGATGGCTCAGGGAATCTGTCTTTGTATGCTTATGAATTCTGCTTGATTTTCTGAACTTCACCTCTGACCAAAACCTTCAGTGTGAATTAAATCTTTCATTTTATGGGCAAAAGCAGCCAGAGCTAGAGAGACTGAACAAGACCATTAACATTTGAATAACCTTGTCTTGCTAAAACAGAAGATACTGGTAGCCCCATCAACTGTTAATAACCTTCTGCCTAAATCCTGGAAGGTCAGAGGAAAAAAAAAAAAAAAGAGGTGTTCAGAGCATTAGGAACCTTCCTTTATGAAGACACAATCTCTTACATTTTGTTTAATAGCTGGAAGATTTAGTAGGAGACAAAGCAGCAGGCAGCCTGTACTCCTAAGGTCCTTTGTATTTCAGTACGATGTGCAAGGTTTTCACTGATAACATGGAAGTAGAGTCTGCAGTTTTCAAATATCTGTGTATTTGAAGCCTCTGCATTCATTAAACATTTAAAGACATTAATTTTCTTGAGTTTCTGTCCTAGTTCAACAGGTGGGACCAGTTATAACTGTGTGGGGTTGATCAAAGCTATGTATTCTACCCCCTCTGTTCATTTCCAAGAACAATGGACCATTTGCAGCAGCTGCCCAGGGAGTCGTTAGCACCTTCACACCCAGCCTGGGGGGGCGTGGCTGCTGATGGGCCATCAACGGTTCAACAATACCCCATGACTCACAGAGGTAATCACCCATTGTGTGAGTCCCCGCCCTGGGGGAGGGACTGGGTGCTCCCTGAGGGTACATAAGCAGGGGCAAGAAGACCTTGGATAACTTGTCAGATCTAGAGGAGCAGCAGGACCTTGACAGGAGGAGACCACCACTCCCGAGCAGACCGCAGCCATCATCTGCACCAACAGGTTCTTCACTTCCTTTTGCTTTGGACTCGGGGGAACCACGCAGGTCTCAGCACAA